>OU611754.1:1153581-1379693 GCA_914767535.2 Dunaliella primolecta | reverse complement strand
ACAACATGAGTGTCCAGAGCTGTTGTATAGTTATGGGGCTGCTCTGGTGTACACATACACCTCCTGTTTAGGTGTAGGTGTACTTAGGTGAAGGATGATTCTATGGAAAGTGAATCACTCAGTTGTATGGTGACACCATAAGCATTCGAGAGCCTTGATTTGATGTAAAGTTAGTTACATTAAACAGAATGAGTGTGCTCAGAACTGTCGTATAGATATGGGCTGCTCTGATGTACATACACCCTTCTGTTAAATTGTATGTGTACCTAGGTGAAGGATAAAGCGATATACAGTCAAGCACTCAGTTATATGGTGCCACCAGCATCATTCTAGATACCTGCTTTAAATACTTATTCAAGTATTATAATTAGTTACACCAAACAGCATGAATGTCCTGTAAGCAGCTGTGATGTTATGGGCTGCTCTGGTGTACACACACCCTTCTGTTAAACTGTATGTGTACCTAGGTGTTGGATAATGCTATAGAAAATCAGGCACTCATTTGTATGGTGCCACCGGCAGCATTCTTGAGTCCTGTTTTAAATTATTATAATTAGTTACACCAAACAGCATGAATGTCCTGTAAGCAGCTGTGATGTTATGGGCTGCTCTGGTGTACACACACCTTTCTGTTTTGATGTAGGTGTACCTAGATGAAACAATGTCTATAGAAAGTCAATCACTCAGTTGTATGGTGCCACCAGAAGCATTCGAGTGCCTTGAGTTAATGTATAGTTAGTTACACCAAACAGAATGAGTGTGCTCAGAGCTGTTGTAGAGATATGAATTGCTCAGGTGTACATACACCTTTCTGTCAATATGTATGTGTACCTAGGTGAGGGATAAAGCTATAGAAAGTCAAGCACTCAGTTATATGTTGCCACCAGCAGCATTCTAGAGTCCTGATTTAAATTATTATTTAATTATTATAATTAATTACACCAAACAGCATGAGTGGCCTGTGAGCAGCTGTGATGTTATGGGCTGCTTTGGTGTACACACACCCTTCTGTTAAAATGTATGTGTTACCCAGGTGAAGGATAATGCTATAGAAAGTCAAGCACTCAGTAATCTGATGCCAGCAGCAGCATTCTAGTGTCCTGATTTAAATTATTATTCAAGTATTATAATTTGTTACACCAAACAGCATGAGTGACCTGTGAGCAGGTGTAATGTTATGGGCTGCTCTGGTGTACACATACCCTTTTGTTTAAATGTAGGTGTACCTAGGTGAAGAACAGGGCTATAGAAAGTCAAGCAAACAGTTATCTGGTGCCACCAGCAGCATTGTAGAGTCCAGATTGATTGTATAATAAGTTCAAACAAACAACATGAGTGTCCAGAGCTGTTGTATAGTTATGGGCTGCTCTGGTGTACACATACACCTCCTGTTTAGGTGTAGGTGTACTTAGGTGAAGGATGATTCTATGGAAAGTGAATCACTCAGTTGTATGGTGACACCATAAGCATTCGAGAGCCTTGATTTGATGTAAAGTTAGTTACATTAAACAGAATGAGTGTGCTCAGAACTGTCGTATAGATATGGGCTGCTCTGATGTACATACACCTTCTGTTAAATTGTATGTGTACCTAGGTGAAGGATAAAGCGATATACAGTCAAGCACTCAGTTATATGGTGCCACCAGCATCATTCTAGATACCTGCTTTAAATACTTATTCAAGTATTATAATTAGTTACACCAAACAGCATGAATGTCCTGTAAGCAGCTGTGATGTTATGGGCTGCTCTGGTGTACACACACCCTTCTGTTAAACTGTATGTGTACCTAGGTGTTGGATAATGCTATAGAAAATCAGGCACTCATTTGTATGGTGCCACCGGCAGCATTCTTGAGTCCTGTTTTAATTATTATAATTAGTTACACCAAACAGCATGAATGTCCTGTAAGCAGCTGTGATGTTATGGGCTGCTCTGGTGTACACACACCTTTCTGTTTTGATGTAGGTGTACCTAGATGAAACAATGTCTATAGAAAGTCAATCACTCAGTTGTATGGTGCCACCAGAAGCATTCGAGTGCCTTGAGTTAATGTATAGTTAGTTACACCAAACAGAATGAGTGTGCTCAGAGCTGTTGTAGAGATATGAATTTCTCTGGTGTACATACACCCTTCTGTTAAAATGAAGGTATACCTAGGTGAGGGATAAAGCTATAGAAAGTCAAGCACTCAGTTATATGTTGCCACCGGCAGCATTCTATAGTCCTGATTTAAATTATTATTCAAGTATTATAATTAGTTACACCAAACAGCATGAGTGTGCTCAAAGCTGTTGTATAAATATGGGCTGCTCTGGTGTACATACACCCTTCTGTTAAAATGTTTGTGTACCTAGGTGAAGGATAATGCTATAGAAAATCAAGCACTCAGTTGTTTGGTGCCACCAGAAGCATTTGAGTGCCTTGAGTTAATGTATAGTTAGTTACACCAAACAGAATGAGTGTGCTCAGAGCTGTTGTAGAGATATGAATTGCTCAGGTGTACATACACCTTTCTGTCAATATGTATGTGTACCTAGGTGAGGGATAAAGCTATAGAAAGTCAAGCACTCAGTTATATGTTGCCACCAGCAGCATTCTAGAGTCCTGATTTAAATTATTATTTAATTATTATAATTAATTACACCAAACAGCATGAGTGGCCTGTGAGCAGCTGTGATGTTATGGGCTGCTTTGGTGTACACACACCCTTCTGTTAAAATGTATGTGTACCCAGGTGAAGGATAATGCTATAGAAAGTCAAGCACTCAGTAATCTGATGCCAGCAGCAGCATTCTAGTGTCCTGATTTAAATTATTATTCAAGTATTATAATTTGTTACACCAACAGCATGAGTGACCTGTGAGCAGGTGTAATGTTATGGGCTGCTCTGGTGTACACATACCCTTTTGTTTAAATGTAGGTGTACCTAGGTGAAGAACAGGGCTATAGAAAGTCAAGCAAAACAGTTATCTGGTGCCACCAGCAGCATTGTAGAGTCCAGATTGATTGTATAATAAGTTCAAACAAACAACATGAGTGTCCAGAGCTGTTGTATAGTTATGGGCTGCTCTGGTGTACACATACACCTCCTGTTTAGGTGTAGGTGTACTTAGGTGAAGGATGATTCTATGGAAAGTGAATCACTCAGTTGTATGGTGACACCATAAGCATTCGAGAGCCTTGATTTGATGTAAAGTTAGTTACATTAAACAGAATGAGTGTGCTCAGAACTGTCGTATAGATATGGGCTGCTCTGATGTACATACACCCTTCTGTTAAATTGTATGTGTACCTAGGTGAAGGATAAAGCGATATACAGTCAAGCACTCAGTTATATGGTGCCACCAGCATCATTCTAGATACCTGCTTTAAATACTTATTCAAGTATTATAATTAGTTACACCAAACAGCATGAATGTCCTGTAAGCAGCTGTGATGTTATGGGCTGCTCTGGTGTACACACACCCTTCTGTTAAACTGTATGTGTACCTAGGTGTTGGATAATGCTATAGAAAATCAGGCACTCATTTGTATGGTGCCACCGGCAGCATTCTTGAGTCCTGTTTTAAATTATTATAATTAGTTACACCAAACAGCATGAATGTCCTGTAAGCAGCTGTGATGTTATGGGCTGCTCTGGTGTACACACACCTTTCTGTTTTGATGTAGGTGTACCTAGATGAAACAATGTCTATAGAAAGTCAATCACTCAGTTGTATGGTGCCACCAGAAGCATTCGAGTGCCTTGAGTTAATGTATAGTTAGTTACACCAAACAGAATGAGTGTGCTCAGAGCTGTTGTAGAGATATGAATTGCTCAGGTGTACATACACCTTTCTGTCAATATGTATGTGTACCTAGGTGAGGGATAAAGCTATAGAAAGTCAAGCACTCAGTTATATGTTGCCACCAGCAGCATTCTAGAGTCCTGATTTAAATTATTATTTAATTATTATAATTAATTACACCAAACAGCATGAGTGGCCTGTGAGCAGCTGTGATGTTATGGGCTGCTTTGGTGTACACACACCCTTCTGTTAAAATGTATGTGTACCCAGGTGAAGGATAATGCTATAGAAAGTCAAGCACTCAGTAATCTGATGCCAGCAGCAGCATTCTAGTGTCCTGATTTAAATTATTATTCAAGTATTATAATTTGTTACACCAAACAGCATGAGTGACCTGTGAGCAGGTGTAATGTTATGGGCTGCTCTGGTGTACACATACCCTTTTGTTTAAATGTAGGTGTACCTAGGTGAAGAACAGGGCTATAGAAAGTCAAGCAAACAGTTATCTGGTGCCACCAGCAGCATTGTAGAGTCCAGATTGATTGTATAATAAGTTCAAACAAACAACATGAGTGTCCAGAGCTGTTGTATAGTTATGGGCTGCTCTGGTGTACACATACACCTCCTGTTTAGGTGTAGGTGTACTTAGGTGAAGGATGATTCTATGGAAAGTGAATCACTCAGTTGTATGGTGACACCATAAGCATTCGAGAGCCTTGATTTGATGTAAAGTTAGTTACATTAAACAGAATGAGTGTGCTCAGAACTGTCGTATAGATATGGGCTGCTCTGATGTACATACACCCTTCTGTTAAATTGTATGTGTACCTAGGTGAAGGATAAAGCGATATACAGTCAAGCACTCAGTTATATGGTGCCACCAGCATCATTCTAGATACCTGCTTTAAATACTTATTCAAGTATTATAATTAGTTACACCAAACAGCATGAATGTCCTGTAAGCAGCTGTGATGTTATGGGCTGCTCTGGTGTACACACACCCTTCTGTTAAACTGTATGTGTACCTAGGTGTTGGATAATGCTATAGAAAATCAGGCACTCATTTGTATGGTGCCACCGGCAGCATTCTTGAGTCCTGTTTTAAATTATTATAATTAGTTACACCAAACAGCATGAATGTCCTGTAAGCAGCTGTGATGTTATGGGCTGCTCTGGTGTACACACACCCTTCTGTTAACCTGTATGTGTACCTAGGTGTTGGATAATGCTATAGAAAATCAGGCACTCATTTGTATGGTGCCACCGGCAGCATTCTTGAGTCCTGTTTTAAATTATTATAATTAGTTACACCAAACAGCATGAATGTCCTGTAAGCAGCTGTGATGTTATGGGCTGCTCTGGTGTACACACACCCTTCTGTTAACCTGTATGTGTACCTAGGTGTTGGATAATGCTATAGAAAATCAGGCACTCATTTGTATGGTGCCACCGGCAGCATTCTTGAGTCCTGTTTTAAATTATTATAATTAGTTACACCAAACAGCATGAATGTCCTGTAAGCAGCTGTGATGTTATGGGCTGCTCTGGTGTACACACACCTTTCTGTTTTGATGTAGGTGTACCTAGATGAAACAATGTCTATAGAAAGTCAATCACTCAGTTGTATGGTGCCACCAGAAGCATTCGAGTGCCTTGAGTTAATGTATAGTTAGTTACACCAAACAGAATGAGTGTGCTCAGAGCTGTTGTAGAGATATGAATTGCTCAGGTGTACATACACCTTTCTGTCAATATGTATGTGTACCTAGGTGAGGGATAAAGCTATAGAAAGTCAAGCACTCAGTTATATGTTGCCACCAGCAGCATTCTAGAGTCCTGATTTAAATTATTATTTAATTATTATAATTAATTACACCAAACAGCATGAGTGGCCTGTGAGCAGCTGTGATGTTATGGGCTGCTTTGGTGTACACACACCCTTCTGTTAAAATGTATGTGTACCCAGGTGAAGGATAATGCTATAGAAAGTCAAGCACTCAGTAATCTGATGCCAGCAGCAGCATTCTAGTGTCCTGATTTAAATTATTATTCAAGTATTATAATTTGTTACACCAAACAGCATGAGTGACCTGTGAGCAGGTGTAATGTTATGGGCTGCTCTGGTGTACACATACCCTTTTGTTTAAATGTAGGTGTACCTAGGTGAAGAACAGGGCTATAGAAAGTCAAGCAAACAGTTATCTGGTGCCACCAGCAGCATTGTAGAGTCCAGATTGATTGTATAATAAGTTCAAACAAACAACATGAGTGTCCAGAGCTGTTGTATAGTTATGGGCTGCTCTGGTGTACACATACACCTCCTGTTTAGGTGTAGGTGTACTTAGGTGAAGGATGATTCTATGGAAAGTGAACCACTCAGTTGTATGGTGACACCATAAGCATTCGAGAGCCTTGATTTGATGTAAAGTTAGTTACATTAAACAGAATGAGTGTGCTCAGAACTGTCGTATAGATATGGGCTGCTCTGATGTACATACACCCTTCTGTTAAATTGTATGTGTACCTAGGTGAAGGATAAAGCGATATACAGTCAAGCACTCAGTTATATGGTGCCACCAGCATCATTCTAGATACCTGCTTTAAATACTTATTCAAGTATTATAATTAGTTACACCAAACAGCATGAATGTCCTGTAAGCAGCTGTGATGTTATGGGCTGCTCTGGTGTACACACACCCTTCTGTTAAACTGTATGTGTACCTAGGTGTTGGATAATGCTATAGAAAATCAGGCACTCATTTGTATGGTGCCACCGGCAGCATTCTTGAGTCCTGTTTTAAATTATTATAATTAGTTACACCAAACAGCATGAATGTCCTGTAAGCAGCTGTGATGTTATGGGCTGCTCTGGTGTACACACACCCTTCTGTTAACCTGTATGTGTACCTAGGTGTTGGATAATGCTATAGAAAATCAGGCACTCATTTGTATGGTGCCACCGGCAGCATTCTTGAGTCCTGTTTTAAATTATTATAATTAGTTACACCAAACAGCATGAATGTCCTGTAAGCAGCTGTGATGTTATGGGCTGCTCTGGTGTACACACACCTTTCTGTTTTGATGTAGGTGTACCTAGATGAAACAATGTCTATAGAAAGTCAATCACTCAGTTGTATGGTGCCACCAGAAGCATTCGAGTGCCTTGAGTTAATGTATAGTTAGTTACACCAAACAGAATGAGTGTGCTCAGAGCTGTTGTAGAGATATGAATTGCTCAGGTGTACATACACCTTTCTGTCAATATGTATGTGTACCTAGGTGAGGGATAAAGCTATAGAAAGTCAAGCACTCAGTTATATGTTGCCACCAGCAGCATTCTAGAGTCCTGATTTAAATTATTATTTAATTATTATAATTAATTACACCAAACAGCATGAGTGGCCTGTGAGCAGCTGTGATGTTATGGGCTGCTTTGGTGTACACACACCCTTCTGTTAAAATGTATGTGTACCCAGGTGAAGGATAATGCTATAGAAAGTCAAGCACTCAGTAATCTGATGCCAGCAGCAGCATTCTAGTGTCCTGATTTAAATTATTATTCAAGTATTATAATTTGTTACACCAAACAGCATGAGTGACCTGTGAGCAGGTGTAATGTTATGGGCTGCTCTGGTGTACACATACCCTTTTGTTTAAATGTAGGTGTACCTAGGTGAAGAACAGGGCTATAGAAAGTCAAGCAAACAGTTATCTGGTGCCACCAGCAGCATTGTAGAGTCCAGATTGATTGTATAATAAGTTCAAACAAACAACATGAGTGTCCAGAGCTGTTGTATAGTTATGGGCTGCTCTGGTGTACACATACACCTCCTGTTTAGGTGTAGGTGTACTTAGGTGAAGGATGATTCTATGGAAAGTGAATCACTCAGTTGTATGGTGACACCATAAGCATTCGAGAGCCTTGATTTGATGTAAAGTTAGTTACATTAAACAGAATGAGTGTGCTCAGAACTGTCGTATAGATATGGGCTGCTCTGATGTACATACACCCTTCTGTTAAATTGTATGTGTACCTAGGTGAAGGATAAAGCGATATACAGTCAAGCACTCAGTTATATGGTGCCACCAGCATCATTCTAGATACCTGCTTTAAATACTTATTCAAGTATTATAATTAGTTACACCAAACAGCATGAATGTCCTGTAAGCAGCTGTGATGTTATGGGCTGCTCTGGTGTACACACACCCTTCTGTTAAACTGTATGTGTACCTAGGTGTTGGATAATGCTATAGAAAATCAGGCACTCATTTGTATGGTGCCACCGGCAGCATTCTTGAGTCCTGTTTTAAATTATTATAATTAGTTACACCAAACAGCATGAATGTCCTGTAAGCAGCTGTGATGTTATGGGCTGCTCTGGTGTACACACACCTTTCTGTTTTGATGTAGGTGTACCTAGATGAAACAATGTCTATAGAAAGTCAATCACTCAGTTGTATGGTGCCACCAGAAGCATTCGAGTGCCTTGAGTTAATGTATAGTTAGTTACACCAAACAGAATGAGTGTGCTCAGAGCTGTTGTAGAGATATGAATTGCTCAGGTGTACATACACCTTTCTGTCAATATGTATGTGTACCTAGGTGAGGGATAAAGCTATAGAAAGTCAAGCACTCAGTTATATGTTGCCACCAGCAGCATTCTAGAGTCCTGATTTAAATTATTATTTAATTATTATAATTAATTACACCAAACAGCATGAGTGGCCTGTGAGCAGCTGTGATGTTATGGGCTGCTTTGGTGTACACACACCCTTCTGTTAAAATGTATGTGTACCCAGGTGAAGGATAATGCTATAGAAAGTCAAGCACTCAGTAATCTGATGCCAGCAGCAGCATTCTAGTGTCCTGATTTAAATTATTATTCAAGTATTATAATTTGTTACACCAAACAGCATGAGTGACCTGTGAGCAGGTGTAATGTTATGGGCTGCTCTGGTGTACACATACCCTTTTGTTTAAATGTAGGTGTACCTAGGTGAAGAACAGGGCTATAGAAAGTCAAGCAAACAGTTATCTGGTGCCACCAGCAGCATTGTAGAGTCCAGATTGATTGTATAATAAGTTCAAACAAACAACATGAGTGTCCAGAGCTGTTGTATAGTTATGGGCTGCTCTGGTGTACACATACACCTCCTGTTTAGGTGTAGGTGTACTTAGGTGAAGGATGATTCTATGGAAAGTGAATCACTCAGTTGTATGGTGACACCATAAGCATTCGAGAGCCTTGATTTGATGTAAAGTTAGTTACATTAAACAGAATGAGTGTGCTCAGAACTGTCGTATAGATATGGGCTGCTCTGATGTACATACACCCTTCTGTTAAATTGTATGTGTACCTAGGTGAAGGATAAAGCGATATACAGTCAAGCACTCAGTTATATGGTGCCACCAGCATCATTCTAGATACCTGCTTTAAATACTTATTCAAGTATTATAATTAGTTACACCAAACAGCATGAATGTCCTGTAAGCAGCTGTGATGTTATGGGCTGCTCTGGTGTACACACACCCTTCTGTTAAACTGTATGTGTACCTAGGTGTTGGATAATGCTATAGAAAATCAGGCACTCATTTGTATGGTGCCACCGGCAGCATTCTTGAGTCCTGTTTTAAATTATTATAATTAGTTACACCAAACAGCATGAATGTCCTGTAAGCAGCTGTGATGTTATGGGCTGCTCTGGTGTACACACACCCTTCTGTTAACCTGTATGTGTACCTAGGTGTTGGATAATGCTATAGAAAATCAGGCACTCATTTGTATGGTGCCACCGGCAGCATTCTTGAGTCCTGTTTTAAATTATTATAATTAGTTACACCAAACAGCATGAATGTCCTGTAAGCAGCTGTGATGTTATGGGCTGCTCTGGTGTACACACACCCTTCTGTTAACCTGTATGTGTACCTAGGTGTTGGATAATGCTATAGAAAATCAGGCACTCATTTGTATGGTGCCACCGGCAGCATTCTTGAGTCCTGTTTTAAATTATTATAATTAGTTACACCAAACAGCATGAATGTCCTGTAAGCAGCTGTGATGTTATGGGCTGCTCTGGTGTACACACACCTTTCTGTTTTGATGTAGGTGTACCTAGATGAAACAATGTCTATAGAAAGTCAATCACTCAGTTGTATGGTGCCACCAGAAGCATTCGAGTGCCTTGAGTTAATGTATAGTTAGTTACACCAAACAGAATGAGTGTGCTCAGAGCTGTTGTAGAGATATGAATTGCTCAGGTGTACATACACCTTTCTGTCAATATGTATGTGTACCTAGGTGAGGGATAAAGCTATAGAAAGTCAAGCACTCAGTTATATGTTGCCACCAGCAGCATTCTAGAGTCCTGATTTAAATTATTATTTAATTATTATAATTAATTACACCAAACAGCATGAGTGGCCTGTGAGCAGCTGTGATGTTATGGGCTGCTTTGGTGTACACACACCCTTCTGTTAAAATGTATGTGTACCCAGGTGAAGGATAATGCTATAGAAAGTCAAGCACTCAGTAATCTGATGCCAGCAGCAGCATTCTAGTGTCCTGATTTAAATTATTATTCAAGTATTATAATTTGTTACACCAAACAGCATGAGTGACCTGTGAGCAGGTGTAATGTTATGGGCTGCTCTGGTGTACACATACCCTTTTGTTTAAATGTAGGTGTACCTAGGTGAAGAACAGGGCTATAGAAAGTCAAGCAAACAGTTATCTGGTGCCACCAGCAGCATTGTAGAGTCCAGATTGATTGTATAATAAGTTCAAACAAACAACATGAGTGTCCAGAGCTGTTGTATAGTTATGGGCTGCTCTGGTGTACACATACACCTCCTGTTTAGGTGTAGGTGTACTTAGGTGAAGGATGATTCTATGGAAAGTGAATCACTCAGTTGTATGGTGACACCATAAGCATTCGAGAGCCTTGATTTGATGTAAAGTTAGTTACATTAAACAGAATGAGTGTGCTCAGAACTGTCGTATAGATATGGGCTGCTCTGATGTACATACACCCTTCTGTTAAATTGTATGTGTACCTAGGTGAAGGATAAAGCGATATACAGTCAAGCACTCAGTTATATGGTGCCACCAGCATCATTCTAGATACCTGCTTTAAATACTTATTCAAGTATTATAATTAGTTACACCAAACAGCATGAATGTCCTGTAAGCAGCTGTGATGTTATGGGCTGCTCTGGTGTACACACACCCTTCTGTTAAACTGTATGTGTACCTAGGTGTTGGATAATGCTATAGAAAATCAGGCACTCATTTGTATGGTGCCACCGGCAGCATTCTTGAGTCCTGTTTTAAATTATTATAATTAGTTACACCAAACAGCATGAATGTCCTGTAAGCAGCTGTGATGTTATGGGCTGCTCTGGTGTACACACACCCTTCTGTTAACCTGTATGTGTACCTAGGTGTTGGATAATGCTATAGAAAATCAGGCACTCATTTGTATGGTGCCACCGGCAGCATTCTTGAGTCCTGTTTTAAATTATTATAATTAGTTACACCAAACAGCATGAATGTCCTGTAAGCAGCTGTGATGTTATGGGCTGCTCTGGTGTACACACACCCTTCTGTTAAACTGTATGTGTACCTAGGTGTTGGATAATGCTATAGAAAATCAGGCACTCATTTGTATGGTGCCACCGGCAGCATTCTTGAGTCCTGTTTTAAATTATTATAATTAGTTACACCAAACAGCATGAATGTCCTGTAAGCAGCTGTGATGTTATGGGCTGCTCTGGTGTACACACACCTTTCTGTTTTGATGTAGGTGTACCTAGATGAAACAATGTCTATAGAAAGTCAATCACTCAGTTGTATGGTGCCACCAGAAGCATTCGAGTGCCTTGAGTTAATGTATAGTTAGTTACACCAAACAGAATGAGTGTGCTCAGAGCTGTTGTAGAGATATGAATTGCTCAGGTGTACATACACCTTTCTGTCAATATGTATGTGTACCTAGGTGAGGGATAAAGCTATAGAAAGTCAAGCACTCAGTTATATGTTGCCACCAGCAGCATTCTAGAGTCCTGATTTAAATTATTATTTAATTATTATAATTAATTACACCAAACAGCATGAGTGGCCTGTGAGCAGCTGTGATGTTATGGGCTGCTTTGGTGTACACACACCCTTCTGTTAAAATGTATGTGTACCCAGGTGAAGGATAATGCTATAGAAAGTCAAGCACTCAGTAATCTGATGCCAGCAGCAGCATTCTAGTGTCCTGATTTAAATTATTATTCAAGTATTATAATTTGTTACACCAAACAGCATGAGTGACCTGTGAGCAGGTGTAATGTTATGGGCTGCTCTGGTGTACACATACCCTTTTGTTTAAATGTAGGTGTACCTAGGTGAAGAACAGGGCTATAGAAAGTCAAGCAAACAGTTATCTGGTGCCACCAGCAGCATTGTAGAGTCCAGATTGATTGTATAATAAGTTCAAACAAACAACATGAGTGTCCAGAGCTGTTGTATAGTTATGGGCTGCTCTGGTGTACACATACACCTCCTGTTTAGGTGTAGGTGTACTTAGGTGAAGGATGATTCTATGGAAAGTGAACCACTCAGTTGTATGGTGACACCATAAGCATTCGAGAGCCTTGATTTGATGTAAAGTTAGTTACATTAAACAGAATGAGTGTGCTCAGAACTGTCGTATAGATATGGGCTGCTCTGATGTACATACACCCTTCTGTTAAATTGTATGTGTACCTAGGTGAAGGATAAAGCGATATACAGTCAAGCACTCAGTTATATGGTGCCACCAGCATCATTCTAGATACCTGCTTTAAATACTTATTCAAGTATTATAATTAGTTACACCAAACAGCATGAATGTCCTGTAAGCAGCTGTGATGTTATGGGCTGCTCTGGTGTACACACACCCTTCTGTTAAACTGTATGTGTACCTAGGTGTTGGATAATGCTATAGAAAATCAGGCACTCATTTGTATGGTGCCACCGGCAGCATTCTTGAGTCCTGTTTTAAATTATTATAATTAGTTACACCAAACAGCATGAATGTCCTGTAAGCAGCTGTGATGTTATGGGCTGCTCTGGTGTACACACACCCTTCTGTTAACCTGTATGTGTACCTAGGTGTTGGATAATGCTATAGAAAATCAGGCACTCATTTGTATGGTGCCACCGGCAGCATTCTTGAGTCCTGTTTTAAATTATTATAATTAGTTACACCAAACAGCATGAATGTCCTGTAAGCAGCTGTGATGTTATGGGCTGCTCTGGTGTACACACACCTTTCTGTTTTGATGTAGGTGTACCTAGATGAAACAATGTCTATAGAAAGTCAATCACTCAGTTGTATGGTGCCACCAGAAGCATTCGAGTGCCTTGAGTTAATGTATAGTTAGTTACACCAAACAGAATGAGTGTGCTCAGAGCTGTTGTAGAGATATGAATTGCTCAGGTGTACATACACCTTTCTGTCAATATGTATGTGTACCTAGGTGAGGGATAAAGCTATAGAAAGTCAAGCACTCAGTTATATGTTGCCACCAGCAGCATTCTAGAGTCCTGATTTAAATTATTATTTAATTATTATAATTAATTACACCAAACAGCATGAGTGGCCTGTGAGCAGCTGTGATGTTATGGGCTGCTTTGGTGTACACACACCCTTCTGTTAAAATGTATGTGTACCCAGGTGAAGGATAATGCTATAGAAAGTCAAGCACTCAGTAATCTGATGCCAGCAGCAGCATTCTAGTGTCCTGATTTAAATTATTATTCAAGTATTATAATTTGTTACACCAAACAGCATGAGTGACCTGTGAGCAGGTGTAATGTTATGGGCTGCTCTGGTGTACACATACCCTTTTGTTTAAATGTAGGTGTACCTAGGTGAAGAACAGGGCTATAGAAAGTCAAGCAAACAGTTATCTGGTGCCACCAGCAGCATTGTAGAGTCCAGATTGATTGTATAATAAGTTCAAACAAACAACATGAGTGTCCAGAGCTGTTGTATAGTTATGGGCTGCTCTGGTGTACACATACACCTCCTGTTTAGGTGTAGGTGTACTTAGGTGAAGGATGATTCTATGGAAAGTGAATCACTCAGTTGTATGGTGACACCATAAGCATTCGAGAGCCTTGATTTGATGTAAAGTTAGTTACATTAAACAGAATGAGTGTGCTCAGAACTGTCGTATAGATATGGGCTGCTCTGATGTACATACACCCTTCTGTTAAATTGTATGTGTACCTAGGTGAAGGATAAAGCGATATACAGTCAAGCACTCAGTTATATGGTGCCACCAGCATCATTCTAGATACCTGCTTTAAATACTTATTCAAGTATTATAATTAGTTACACCAAACAGCATGAATGTCCTGTAAGCAGCTGTGATGTTATGGGCTGCTCTGGTGTACACACACCCTTCTGTTAAACTGTATGTGTACCTAGGTGTTGGATAATGCTATAGAAAATCAGGCACTCATTTGTATGGTGCCACCGGCAGCATTCTTGAGTCCTGTTTTAAATTATTATAATTAGTTACACCAAACAGCATGAATGTCCTGTAAGCAGCTGTGATGTTATGGGCTGCTCTGGTGTACACACACCCTTCTGTTAACCTGTATGTGTACCTAGGTGTTGGATAATGCTATAGAAAATCAGGCACTCATTTGTATGGTGCCACCGGCAGCATTCTTGAGTCCTGTTTTAAATTATTATAATTAGTTACACCAAACAGCATGAATGTCCTGTAAGCAGCTGTGATGTTATGGGCTGCTCTGGTGTACACACACCCTTCTGTTAACCTGTATGTGTACCTAGGTGTTGGATAATGCTATAGAAAATCAGGCACTCATTTGTATGGTGCCACCGGCAGCATTCTTGAGTCCTGTTTTAAATTATTATAATTAGTTACACCAAACAGCATGAATGTCCTGTAAGCAGCTGTGATGTTATGGGCTGCTCTGGTGTACACACACCTTTCTGTTTTGATGTAGGTGTACCTAGATGAAACAATGTCTATAGAAAGTCAATCACTCAGTTGTATGGTGCCACCAGAAGCATTCGAGTGCCTTGAGTTAATGTATAGTTAGTTACACCAAACAGAATGAGTGTGCTCAGAGCTGTTGTAGAGATATGAATTGCTCAGGTGTACATACACCTTTCTGTCAATATGTATGTGTACCTAGGTGAGGGATAAAGCTATAGAAAGTCAAGCACTCAGTTATATGTTGCCACCAGCAGCATTCTAGAGTCCTGATTTAAATTATTATTTAATTATTATAATTAATTACACCAAACAGCATGAGTGGCCTGTGAGCAGCTGTGATGTTATGGGCTGCTTTGGTGTACACACACCCTTCTGTTAAAATGTATGTGTACCCAGGTGAAGGATAATGCTATAGAAAGTCAAGCACTCAGTAATCTGATGCCAGCAGCAGCATTCTAGTGTCCTGATTTAAATTATTATTCAAGTATTATAATTTGTTACACCAAACAGCATGAGTGACCTGTGAGCAGGTGTAATGTTATGGGCTGCTCTGGTGTACACATACCCTTTTGTTTAAATGTAGGTGTACCTAGGTGAAGAACAGGGCTATAGAAAGTCAAGCAAACAGTTATCTGGTGCCACCAGCAGCATTGTAGAGTCCAGATTGATTGTATAATAAGTTCAAACAAACAACATGAGTGTCCAGAGCTGTTGTATAGTTATGGGCTGCTCTGGTGTACACATACACCTCCTGTTTAGGTGTAGGTGTACTTAGGTGAAGGATGATTCTATGGAAAGTGAACCACTCAGTTGTATGGTGACACCATAAGCATTCGAGAGCCTTGATTTGATGTAAAGTTAGTTACATTAAACAGAATGAGTGTGCTCAGAACTGTCGTATAGATATGGGCTGCTCTGATGTACATACACCCTTCTGTTAAATTGTATGTGTACCTAGGTGAAGGATAAAGCGATATACAGTCAAGCACTCAGTTATATGGTGCCACCAGCATCATTCTAGATACCTGCTTTAAATACTTATTCAAGTATTATAATTAGTTACACCAAACAGCATGAATGTCCTGTAAGCAGCTGTGATGTTATGGGCTGCTCTGGTGTACACACACCCTTCTGTTAAACTGTATGTGTACCTAGGTGTTGGATAATGCTATAGAAAATCAGGCACTCATTTGTATGGTGCCACCGGCAGCATTCTTGAGTCCTGTTTTAAATTATTATAATTAGTTACACCAAACAGCATGAATGTCCTGTAAGCAGCTGTGATGTTATGGGCTGCTCTGGTGTACACACACCCTTCTGTTAACCTGTATGTGTACCTAGGTGTTGGATAATGCTATAGAAAATCAGGCACTCATTTGTATGGTGCCACCGGCAGCATTCTTGAGTCCTGTTTTAAATTATTATAATTAGTTACACCAAACAGCATGAATGTCCTGTAAGCAGCTGTGATGTTATGGGCTGCTCTGGTGTACACACACCTTTCTGTTTTGATGTAGGTGTACCTAGATGAAACAATGTCTATAGAAAGTCAATCACTCAGTTGTATGGTGCCACCAGAAGCATTCGAGTGCCTTGAGTTAATGTATAGTTAGTTACACCAAACAGAATGAGTGTGCTCAGAGCTGTTGTAGAGATATGAATTGCTCAGGTGTACATACACCTTTCTGTCAATATGTATGTGTACCTAGGTGAGGGATAAAGCTATAGAAAGTCAAGCACTCAGTTATATGTTGCCACCAGCAGCATTCTAGAGTCCTGATTTAAATTATTATTTAATTATTATAATTAATTACACCAAACAGCATGAGTGGCCTGTGAGCAGCTGTGATGTTATGGGCTGCTTTGGTGTACACACACCCTTCTGTTAAAATGTATGTGTACCCAGGTGAAGGATAATGCTATAGAAAGTCAAGCACTCAGTAATCTGATGCCAGCAGCAGCATTCTAGTGTCCTGATTTAAATTATTATTCAAGTATTATAATTTGTTACACCAAACAGCATGAGTGACCTGTGAGCAGGTGTAATGTTATGGGCTGCTCTGGTGTACACATACCCTTTTGTTTAAATGTAGGTGTACCTAGGTGAAGAACAGGGCTATAGAAAGTCAAGCAAACAGTTATCTGGTGCCACCAGCAGCATTGTAGAGTCCAGATTGATTGTATAATAAGTTCAAACAAACAACATGAGTGTCCAGAGCTGTTGTATAGTTATGGGCTGCTCTGGTGTACACATACACCTCCTGTTTAGGTGTAGGTGTACTTAGGTGAAGGATGATTCTATGGAAAGTGAACCACTCAGTTGTATGGTGACACCATAAGCATTCGAGAGCCTTGATTTGATGTAAAGTTAGTTACATTAAACAGAATGAGTGTGCTCAGAACTGTCGTATAGATATGGGCTGCTCTGATGTACATACACCCTTCTGTTAAATTGTATGTGTACCTAGGTGAAGGATAAAGCGATATACAGTCAAGCACTCAGTTATATGGTGCCACCAGCATCATTCTAGATACCTGCTTTAAATACTTATTCAAGTATTATAATTAGTTACACCAAACAGCATGAATGTCCTGTAAGCAGCTGTGATGTTATGGGCTGCTCTGGTGTACACACACCCTTCTGTTAAACTGTATGTGTACCTAGGTGTTGGATAATGCTATAGAAAATCAGGCACTCATTTGTATGGTGCCACCGGCAGCATTCTTGAGTCCTGTTTTAAATTATTATAATTAGTTACACCAAACAGCATGAATGTCCTGTAAGCAGCTGTGATGTTATGGGCTGCTCTGGTGTACACACACCCTTCTGTTAACCTGTATGTGTACCTAGGTGTTGGATAATGCTATAGAAAATCAGGCACTCATTTGTATGGTGCCACCGGCAGCATTCTTGAGTCCTGTTTTAAATTATTATAATTAGTTACACCAAACAGCATGAATGTCCTGTAAGCAGCTGTGATGTTATGGGCTGCTCTGGTGTACACACACCTTTCTGTTTTGATGTAGGTGTACCTAGATGAAACAATGTCTATAGAAAGTCAATCACTCAGTTGTATGGTGCCACCAGAAGCATTCGAGTGCCTTGAGTTAATGTATAGTTAGTTACACCAAACAGAATGAGTGTGCTCAGAGCTGTTGTAGAGATATGAATTGCTCAGGTGTACATACACCTTTCTGTCAATATGTATGTGTACCTAGGTGAGGGATAAAGCTATAGAAAGTCAAGCACTCAGTTATATGTTGCCACCAGCAGCATTCTAGAGTCCTGATTTAAATTATTATTTAATTATTATAATTAATTACACCAAACAGCATGAGTGGCCTGTGAGCAGCTGTGATGTTATGGGCTGCTTTGGTGTACACACACCCTTCTGTTAAAATGTATGTGTACCCAGGTGAAGGATAATGCTATAGAAAGTCAAGCACTCAGTAATCTGATGCCAGCAGCAGCATTCTAGTGTCCTGATTTAAATTATTATTCAAGTATTATAATTTGTTACACCAAACAGCATGAGTGACCTGTGAGCAGGTGTAATGTTATGGGCTGCTCTGGTGTACACATACCCTTTTGTTTAAATGTAGGTGTACCTAGGTGAAGAACAGGGCTATAGAAAGTCAAGCAAACAGTTATCTGGTGCCACCAGCAGCATTGTAGAGTCCAGATTGATTGTATAATAAGTTCAAACAAACAACATGAGTGTCCAGAGCTGTTGTATAGTTATGGGCTGCTCTGGTGTACACATACACCTCCTGTTTAGGTGTAGGTGTACTTAGGTGAAGGATGATTCTATGGAAAGTGAATCACTCAGTTGTATGGTGACACCATAAGCATTCGAGAGCCTTGATTTGATGTAAAGTTAGTTACATTAAACAGAATGAGTGTGCTCAGAACTGTCGTATAGATATGGGCTGATCTGATGTACATACACCCTTCTGTTAAATTGTATGTGTACCTAGGTGAAGGATAAAGCGATATACAGTCAAGCACTCAGTTATATGGTGCCACCAGCATCATTCTAGATACCTGCTTTAAATACTTATTCAAGTATTATAATTAGTTACACCAAACAGCATGAATGTCCTGTAAGCAGCTGTGATGTTATGGGCTGCTCTGGTGTACACACACCCTTCTGTTAAACTGTATGTGTACCTAGGTGTTGGATAATGCTATAGAAAATCAGGCACTCATTTGTATGGTGCCACCGGCAGCATTCTTGAGTCCTGTTTTAAATTATTATAATTAGTTACACCAAACAGCATGAATGTCCTGTAAGCAGCTGTGATGTTATGGGCTGCTCTGGTGTACACACACCCTTCTGTTAACCTGTATGTGTACCTAGGTGTTGGATAATGCTATAGAAAATCAGGCACTCATTTGTATGGTGCCACCGGCAGCATTCTTGAGTCCTGTTTTAAATTATTATAATTAGTTACACCAAACAGCATGAATGTCCTGTAAGCAGCTGTGATGTTATGGGCTGCTCTGGTGTACACACACCTTTCTGTTTTGATGTAGGTGTACCTAGATGAAACAATGTCTATAGAAAGTCAATCACTCAGTTGTATGGTGCCACCAGAAGCATTCGAGTGCCTTGAGTTAATGTATAGTTAGTTACACCAAACAGAATGAGTGTGCTCAGAGCTGTTGTAGAGATATGAATTGCTCAGGTGTACATACACCTTTCTGTCAATATGTATGTGTACCTAGGTGAGGGATAAAGCTATAGAAAGTCAAGCACTCAGTTATATGTTGCCACCAGCAGCATTCTAGAGTCCTGATTTAAATTATTATTTAATTATTATAATTAATTACACCAAACAGCATGAGTGGCCTGTGAGCAGCTGTGATGTTATGGGCTGCTTTGGTGTACACACACCCTTCTGTTAAAATGTATGTGTACCCAGGTGAAGGATAATGCTATAGAAAGTCAAGCACTCAGTAATCTGATGCCAGCAGCAGCATTCTAGTGTCCTGATTTAAATTATTATTCAAGTATTATAATTTGTTACACCAAACAGCATGAGTGACCTGTGAGCAGGTGTAATGTTATGGGCTGCTCTGGTGTACACATACCCTTTTGTTTAAATGTAGGTGTACCTAGGTGAAGAACAGGGCTATAGAAAGTCAAGCAAACAGTTATCTGGTGCCACCAGCAGCATTGTAGAGTCCAGATTGATTGTATAATAAGTTCAAACAAACAACATGAGTGTCCAGAGCTGTTGTATAGTTATGGGCTGCTCTGGTGTACACATACACCTCCTGTTTAGGTGTAGGTGTACTTAGGTGAAGGATGATTCTATGGAAAGTGAATCACTCAGTTGTATGGTGACACCATAAGCATTCGAGAGCCTTGATTTGATGTAAAGTTAGTTACATTAAACAGAATGAGTGTGCTCAGAACTGTCGTATAGATATGGGCTGCTCTGATGTACATACACCCTTCTGTTAAATTGTATGTGTACCTAGGTGAAGGATAAAGCGATATACAGTCAAGCACTCAGTTATATGGTGCCACCAGCATCATTCTAGATACCTGCTTTAAATACTTATTCAAGTATTATAATTAGTTACACCAAACAGCATGAATGTCCTGTAAGCAGCTGTGATGTTATGGGCTGCTCTGGTGTACACACACCCTTCTGTTAAACTGTATGTGTACCTAGGTGTTGGATAATGCTATAGAAAATCAGGCACTCATTTGTATGGTGCCACCGGCAGCATTCTTGAGTCCTGTTTTAAATTATTATAATTAGTTACACCAAACAGCATGAATGTCCTGTAAGCAGCTGTGATGTTATGGGCTGCTCTGGTGTACACACACCTTTCTGTTTTGATGTAGGTGTACCTAGATGAAACAATGTCTATAGAAAGTCAATCACTCAGTTGTATGGTGCCACCAGAAGCATTCGAGTGCCTTGAGTTAATGTATAGTTAGTTACACCAAACAGAATGAGTGTGCTCAGAGCTGTTGTAGAGATATGAATTGCTCAGGTGTACATACACCTTTCTGTCAATATGTATGTGTACCTAGGTGAGGGATAAAGCTATAGAAAGTCAAGCACTCAGTTATATGTTGCCACCAGCAGCATTCTAGAGTCCTGATTTAAATTATTATTTAATTATTATAATTAATTACACCAAACAGCATGAGTGGCCTGTGAGCAGCTGTGATGTTATGGGCTGCTTTGGTGTACACACACCCTTCTGTTAAAATGTATGTGTACCCAGGTGAAGGATAATGCTATAGAAAGTCAAGCACTCAGTAATCTGATGCCAGCAGCAGCATTCTAGTGTCCTGATTTAAATTATTATTCAAGTATTATAATTTGTTACACCAAACAGCATGAGTGACCTGTGAGCAGGTGTAATGTTATGGGCTGCTCTGGTGTACACATACCCTTTTGTTTAAATGTAGGTGTACCTAGGTGAAGAACAGGGCTATAGAAAGTCAAGCAAACAGTTATCTGGTGCCACCAGCAGCATTGTAGAGTCCAGATTGATTGTATAATAAGTTCAAACAAACAACATGAGTGTCCAGAGCTGTTGTATAGTTATGGGCTGCTCTGGTGTACACATACACCTCCTGTTTAGGTGTAGGTGTACTTAGGTGAAGGATGATTCTATGGAAAGTGAATCACTCAGTTGTATGGTGACACCATAAGCATTCGAGAGCCTTGATTTGATGTAAAGTTAGTTACATTAAACAGAATGAGTGTGCTCAGAACTGTCGTATAGATATGGGCTGCTCTGATGTACATACACCCTTCTGTTAAATTGTATGTGTACCTAGGTGAAGGATAAAGCGATATACAGTCAAGCACTCAGTTATATGGTGCCACCAGCATCATTCTAGATACCTGCTTTAAATACTTATTCAAGTATTATAATTAGTTACACCAAACAGCATGAATGTCCTGTAAGCAGCTGTGATGTTATGGGCTGCTCTGGTGTACACACACCCTTCTGTTAAACTGTATGTGTACCTAGGTGTTGGATAATGCTATAGAAAATCAGGCACTCATTTGTATGGTGCCACCGGCAGCATTCTTGAGTCCTGTTTTAAATTATTATAATTAGTTACACCAAACAGCATGAATGTCCTGTAAGCAGCTGTGATGTTATGGGCTGCTCTGGTGTACACACACCCTTCTGTTAACCTGTATGTGTACCTAGGTGTTGGATAATGCTATAGAAAATCAGGCACTCATTTGTATGGTGCCACCGGCAGCATTCTTGAGTCCTGTTTTAAATTATTATAATTAGTTACACCAAACAGCATGAATGTCCTGTAAGCAGCTGTGATGTTATGGGCTGCTCTGGTGTACACACACCCTTCTGTTAACCTGTATGTGTACCTAGGTGTTGGATAATGCTATAGAAAATCAGGCACTCATTTGTATGGTGCCACCGGCAGCATTCTTGAGTCCTGTTTTAAATTATTATAATTAGTTACACCAAACAGCATGAATGTCCTGTAAGCAGCTGTGATGTTATGGGCTGCTCTGGTGTACACACACCTTTCTGTTTTGATGTAGGTGTACCTAGATGAAACAATGTCTATAGAAAGTCAATCACTCAGTTGTATGGTGCCACCAGAAGCATTCGAGTGCCTTGAGTTAATGTATAGTTAGTTACACCAAACAGAATGAGTGTGCTCAGAGCTGTTGTAGAGATATGAATTGCTCAGGTGTACATACACCTTTCTGTCAATATGTATGTGTACCTAGGTGAGGGATAAAGCTATAGAAAGTCAAGCACTCAGTTATATGTTGCCACCAGCAGCATTCTAGAGTCCTGATTTAAATTATTATTTAATTATTATAATTAATTACACCAAACAGCATGAGTGGCCTGTGAGCAGCTGTGATGTTATGGGCTGCTTTGGTGTACACACACCCTTCTGTTAAAATGTATGTGTACCCAGGTGAAGGATAATGCTATAGAAAGTCAAGCACTCAGTAATCTGATGCCAGCAGCAGCATTCTAGTGTCCTGATTTAAATTATTATTCAAGTATTATAATTTGTTACACCAAACAGCATGAGTGACCTGTGAGCAGGTGTAATGTTATGGGCTGCTCTGGTGTACACATACCCTTTTGTTTAAATGTAGGTGTACCTAGGTGAAGAACAGGGCTATAGAAAGTCAAGCAAACAGTTATCTGGTGCCACCAGCAGCATTGTAGAGTCCAGATTGATTGTATAATAAGTTCAAACAAACAACATGAGTGTCCAGAGCTGTTGTATAGTTATGGGCTGCTCTGGTGTACACATACACCTCCTGTTTAGGTGTAGGTGTACTTAGGTGAAGGATGATTCTATGGAAAGTGAACCACTCAGTTGTATGGTGACACCATAAGCATTCGAGAGCCTTGATTTGATGTAAAGTTAGTTACATTAAACAGAATGAGTGTGCTCAGAACTGTCGTATAGATATGGGCTGATCTGATGTACATACACCCTTCTGTTAAATTGTATGTGTACCTAGGTGAAGGATAAAGCGATATACAGTCAAGCACTCAGTTATATGGTGCCACCAGCATCATTCTAGATACCTGCTTTAAATACTTATTCAAGTATTATAATTAGTTACACCAAACAGCATGAATGTCCTGTAAGCAGCTGTGATGTTATGGGCTGCTCTGGTGTACACACACCCTTCTGTTAAACTGTATGTGTACCTAGGTGTTGGATAATGCTATAGAAAATCAGGCACTCATTTGTATGGTGCCACCGGCAGCATTCTTGAGTCCTGTTTTAAATTATTATAATTAGTTACACCAAACAGCATGAATGTCCTGTAAGCAGCTGTGATGTTATGGGCTGCTCTGGTGTACACACACCCTTCTGTTAACCTGTATGTGTACCTAGGTGTTGGATAATGCTATAGAAAATCAGGCACTCATTTGTATGGTGCCACCGGCAGCATTCTTGAGTCCTGTTTTAAATTATTATAATTAGTTACACCAAACAGCATGAATGTCCTGTAAGCAGCTGTGATGTTATGGGCTGCTCTGGTGTACACACACCTTTCTGTTTTGATGTAGGTGTACCTAGATGAAACAATGTCTATAGAAAGTCAATCACTCAGTTGTATGGTGCCACCAGAAGCATTCGAGTGCCTTGAGTTAATGTATAGTTAGTTACACCAAACAGAATGAGTGTGCTCAGAGCTGTTGTAGAGATATGAATTGCTCAGGTGTACATACACCTTTCTGTCAATATGTATGTGTACCTAGGTGAGGGATAAAGCTATAGAAAGTCAAGCACTCAGTTATATGTTGCCACCAGCAGCATTCTAGAGTCCTGATTTAAATTATTATTTAATTATTATAATTAATTACACCAAACAGCATGAGTGGCCTGTGAGCAGCTGTGATGTTATGGGCTGCTTTGGTGTACACACACCCTTCTGTTAAAATGTATGTGTACCCAGGTGAAGGATAATGCTATAGAAAGTCAAGCACTCAGTAATCTGATGCCAGCAGCAGCATTCTAGTGTCCTGATTTAAATTATTATTCAAGTATTATAATTTGTTACACCAAACAGCATGAGTGACCTGTGAGCAGGTGTAATGTTATGGGCTGCTCTGGTGTACACATACCCTTTTGTTTAAATGTAGGTGTACCTAGGTGAAGAACAGGGCTATAGAAAGTCAAGCAAACAGTTATCTGGTGCCACCAGCAGCATTGTAGAGTCCAGATTGATTGTATAATAAGTTCAAACAAACAACATGAGTGTCCAGAGCTGTTGTATAGTTATGGGCTGCTCTGGTGTACACATACACCTCCTGTTTAGGTGTAGGTGTACTTAGGTGAAGGATGATTCTATGGAAAGTGAATCACTCAGTTGTATGGTGACACCATAAGCATTCGAGAGCCTTGATTTGATGTAAAGTTAGTTACATTAAACAGAATGAGTGTGCTCAGAACTGTCGTATAGATATGGGCTGCTCTGATGTACATACACCCTTCTGTTAAATTGTATGTGTACCTAGGTGAAGGATAAAGCGATATACAGTCAAGCACTCAGTTATATGGTGCCACCAGCATCATTCTAGATACCTGCTTTAAATACTTATTCAAGTATTATAATTAGTTACACCAAACAGCATGAATGTCCTGTAAGCAGCTGTGATGTTATGGGCTGCTCTGGTGTACACACACCCTTCTGTTAAACTGTATGTGTACCTAGGTGTTGGATAATGCTATAGAAAATCAGGCACTCATTTGTATGGTGCCACCGGCAGCATTCTTGAGTCCTGTTTTAAATTATTATAATTAGTTACACCAAACAGCATGAATGTCCTGTAAGCAGCTGTGATGTTATGGGCTGCTCTGGTGTACACACACCCTTCTGTTAACCTGTATGTGTACCTAGGTGTTGGATAATGCTATAGAAAATCAGGCACTCATTTGTATGGTGCCACCGGCAGCATTCTTGAGTCCTGTTTTAAATTATTATAATTAGTTACACCAAACAGCATGAATGTCCTGTAAGCAGCTGTGATGTTATGGGCTGCTCTGGTGTACACACACCTTTCTGTTTTGATGTAGGTGTACCTAGATGAAACAATGTCTATAGAAAGTCAATCACTCAGTTGTATGGTGCCACCAGAAGCATTCGAGTGCCTTGAGTTAATGTATAGTTAGTTACACCAAACAGAATGAGTGTGCTCAGAGCTGTTGTAGAGATATGAATTGCTCAGGTGTACATACACCTTTCTGTCAATATGTATGTGTACCTAGGTGAGGGATAAAGCTATAGAAAGTCAAGCACTCAGTTATATGTTGCCACCAGCAGCATTCTAGAGTCCTGATTTAAATTATTATTTAATTATTATAATTAATTACACCAAACAGCATGAGTGGCCTGTGAGCAGCTGTGATGTTATGGGCTGCTTTGGTGTACACACACCCTTCTGTTAAAATGTATGTGTACCCAGGTGAAGGATAATGCTATAGAAAGTCAAGCACTCAGTAATCTGATGCCAGCAGCAGCATTCTAGTGTCCTGATTTAAATTATTATTCAAGTATTATAATTTGTTACACCAAACAGCATGAGTGACCTGTGAGCAGGTGTAATGTTATGGGCTGCTCTGGTGTACACATACCCTTTTGTTTAAATGTAGGTGTACCTAGGTGAAGAACAGGGCTATAGAAAGTCAAGCAAACAGTTATCTGGTGCCACCAGCAGCATTGTAGAGTCCAGATTGATTGTATAATAAGTTCAAACAAACAACATGAGTGTCCAGAGCTGTTGTATAGTTATGGGCTGCTCTGGTGTACACATACACCTCCTGTTTAGGTGTAGGTGTACTTAGGTGAAGGATGATTCTATGGAAAGTGAATCACTCAGTTGTATGGTGACACCATAAGCATTCGAGAGCCTTGATTTGATGTAAAGTTAGTTACATTAAACAGAATGAGTGTGCTCAGAACTGTCGTATAGATATGGGCTGCTCTGATGTACATACACCCTTCTGTTAAATTGTATGTGTACCTAGGTGAAGGATAAAGCGATATACAGTCAAGCACTCAGTTATATGGTGCCACCAGCATCATTCTAGATACCTGCTTTAAATACTTATTCAAGTATTATAATTAGTTACACCAAACAGCATGAATGTCCTGTAAGCAGCTGTGATGTTATGGGCTGCTCTGGTGTACACACACCCTTCTGTTAAACTGTATGTGTACCTAGGTGTTGGATAATGCTATAGAAAATCAGGCACTCATTTGTATGGTGCCACCGGCAGCATTCTTGAGTCCTGTTTTAAATTATTATAATTAGTTACACCAAACAGCATGAATGTCCTGTAAGCAGCTGTGATGTTATGGGCTGCTCTGGTGTACACACACCTTTCTGTTTTGATGTAGGTGTACCTAGATGAAACAATGTCTATAGAAAGTCAATCACTCAGTTGTATGGTGCCACCAGAAGCATTCGAGTGCCTTGAGTTAATGTATAGTTAGTTACACCAAACAGAATGAGTGTGCTCAGAGCTGTTGTACAGAAATGGGCTGCTCTGGTGTACATACACCCTTCTGTTAAAATGAAGGTATACCTAGGTGAGGGATAAAGCTATAGAAAGTCAAGCACTCAGTTATATGTTGCCACCGGCAGCATTCTATAGTCCTGATTTAAATTATTATTCAAGTATTATAATTAGTTACACCAAACAGCATGAGTGTGCTCAAAGCTGTTGTATAAATATGGGCTGCTCTGGTGTACATACACCCTTCTGTTAAAATGTTTGTGTACCTAGGTGAAGGATAATGCTATAGAAAATCAAGCACTCAGTTGTTTGGTGCCACCAGAAGCATTTGAGTGCCTTGAGTTAATGTATAGTTAGTTACACCAAACAGAATGAGTGTGCTCAGAGCTGTTGTAGAGATATGAATTGCTCAGGTGTACATACACCTTTCTGTCAATATGTATGTGTACCTAGGTGAGGGATAAAGCTATAGAAAGTCAAGCACTCAGTTATATGTTGCCACCAGCAGCATTCTAGAGTCCTGATTTAAATTATTATTTAATTATTATAATTAATTACACCAAACAGCATGAGTGGCCTGTGAGCAGCTGTGATGTTATGGGCTGCTTTGGTGTACACACACCCTTCTGTTAAAATGTATGTGTACCCAGGTGAAGGATAATGCTATAGAAAGTCAAGCACTCAGTAATCTGATGCCAGCAGCAGCATTCTAGTGTCCTGATTTAAATTATTATTCAAGTATTATAATTTGTTACACCAAACAGCATGAGTGACCTGTGAGCAGGTGTAATGTTATGGGCTGCTCTGGTGTACACATACCCTTTTGTTTAAATGTAGGTGTACCTAGGTGAAGAACAGGGCTATAGAAAGTCAAGCAAACAGTTATCTGGTGCCACCAGCAGCATTGTAGAGTCCAGATTGATTGTATAATAAGTTCAAACAAACAACATGAGTGTCCAGAGCTGTTGTATAGTTATGGGCTGCTCTGGTGTACACATACACCTCCTGTTTAGGTGTAGGTGTACTTAGGTGAAGGATGATTCTATGGAAAGTGAATCACTCAGTTGTATGGTGACACCATAAGCATTCGAGAGCCTTGATTTGATGTAAAGTTAGTTACATTAAACAGAATGAGTGTGCTCAGAACTGTCGTATAGATATGGGCTGCTCTGATGTACATACACCCTTCTGTTAAATTGTATGTGTACCTAGGTGAAGGATAAAGCGATATACAGTCAAGCACTCAGTTATATGGTGCCACCAGCATCATTCTAGATACCTGCTTTAAATACTTATTCAAGTATTATAATTAGTTACACCAAACAGCATGAATGTCCTGTAAGCAGCTGTGATGTTATGGGCTGCTCTGGTGTACACACACCCTTCTGTTAAACTGTATGTGTACCTAGGTGTTGGATAATGCTATAGAAAATCAGGCACTCATTTGTATGGTGCCACCGGCAGCATTCTTGAGTCCTGTTTTAAATTATTATAATTAGTTACACCAAACAGCATGAATGTCCTGTAAGCAGCTGTGATGTTATGGGCTGCTCTGGTGTACACACACCTTTCTGTTTTGATGTAGGTGTACCTAGATGAAACAATGTCTATAGAAAGTCAATCACTCAGTTGTATGGTGCCACCAGAAGCATTCGAGTGCCTTGAGTTAATGTATAGTTAGTTACACCAAACAGAATGAGTGTGCTCAGAGCTGTTGTAGAGATATGAATTGCTCAGGTGTACATACACCTTTCTGTCAATATGTATGTGTACCTAGGTGAGGGATAAAGCTATAGAAAGTCAAGCACTCAGTTATATGTTGCCACCAGCAGCATTCTAGAGTCCTGATTTAAATTATTATTTAATTATTATAATTAATTACACCAAACAGCATGAGTGGCCTGTGAGCAGCTGTGATGTTATGGGCTGCTTTGGTGTACACACACCCTTCTGTTAAAATGTATGTGTACCCAGGTGAAGGATAATGCTATAGAAAGTCAAGCACTCAGTAATCTGATGCCAGCAGCAGCATTCTAGTGTCCTGATTTAAATTATTATTCAAGTATTATAATTTGTTACACCAAACAGCATGAGTGACCTGTGAGCAGGTGTAATGTTATGGGCTGCTCTGGTGTACACATACCCTTTTGTTTAAATGTAGGTGTACCTAGGTGAAGAACAGGGCTATAGAAAGTCAAGCAAACAGTTATCTGGTGCCACCAGCAGCATTGTAGAGTCCAGATTGATTGTATAATAAGTTCAAACAAACAACATGAGTGTCCAGAGCTGTTGTATAGTTATGGGCTGCTCTGGTGTACACATACACCTCCTGTTTAGGTGTAGGTGTACTTAGGTGAAGGATGATTCTATGGAAAGTGAATCACTCAGTTGTATGGTGACACCATAAGCATTCGAGAGCCTTGATTTGATGTAAAGTTAGTTACATTAAACAGAATGAGTGTGCTCAGAACTGTCGTATAGATATGGGCTGCTCTGATGTACATACACCCTTCTGTTAAATTGTATGTGTACCTAGGTGAAGGATAAAGCGATATACAGTCAAGCACTCAGTTATATGGTGCCACCAGCATCATTCTAGATACCTGCTTTAAATACTTATTCAAGTATTATAATTAGTTACACCAAACAGCATGAATGTCCTGTAAGCAGCTGTGATGTTATGGGCTGCTCTGGTGTACACACACCCTTCTGTTAAACTGTATGTGTACCTAGGTGTTGGATAATGCTATAGAAAATCAGGCACTCATTTGTATGGTGCCACCGGCAGCATTCTTGAGTCCTGTTTTAAATTATTATAATTAGTTACACCAAACAGCATGAATGTCCTGTAAGCAGCTGTGATGTTATGGGCTGCTCTGGTGTACACACACCCTTCTGTTAACCTGTATGTGTACCTAGGTGTTGGATAATGCTATAGAAAATCAGGCACTCATTTGTATGGTGCCACCGGCAGCATTCTTGAGTCCTGTTTTAAATTATTATAATTAGTTACACCAAACAGCATGAATGTCCTGTAAGCAGCTGTGATGTTATGGGCTGCTCTGGTGTACACACACCCTTCTGTTAACCTGTATGTGTACTTAGGTGTTGGATAATGCTATAGAAAATCAGGCACTCATTTGTATGGTGCCACCGGCAGCATTCTTGAGTCCTGTTTTAAATTATTATAATTAGTTACACCAAACAGCATGAATGTCCTGTAAGCAGCTGTGATGTTATGGGCTGCTCTGGTGTACACACACCTTTCTGTTTTGATGTAGGTGTACCTAGATGAAACAATGTCTATAGAAAGTCAATCACTCAGTTGTATGGTGCCACCAGAAGCATTCGAGTGCCTTGAGTTAATGTATAGTTAGTTACACCAAACAGAATGAGTGTGCTCAGAGCTGTTGTAGAGATATGAATTGCTCAGGTGTACATACACCTTTCTGTCAATATGTATGTGTACCTAGGTGAGGGATAAAGCTATAGAAAGTCAAGCACTCAGTTATATGTTGCCACCAGCAGCATTCTAGAGTCCTGATTTAAATTATTATTTAATTATTATAATTAATTACACCAAACAGCATGAGTGGCCTGTGAGCAGCTGTGATGTTATGGGCTGCTTTGGTGTACACACACCCTTCTGTTAAAATGTATGTGTACCCAGGTGAAGGATAATGCTATAGAAAGTCAAGCACTCAGTAATCTGATGCCAGCAGCAGCATTCTAGTGTCCTGATTTAAATTATTATTCAAGTATTATAATTTGTTACACCAAACAGCATGAGTGACCTGTGAGCAGGTGTAATGTTATGGGCTGCTCTGGTGTACACATACCCTTTTGTTTAAATGTAGGTGTACCTAGGTGAAGAACAGGGCTATAGAAAGTCAAGCAAACAGTTATCTGGTGCCACCAGCAGCATTGTAGAGTCCAGATTGATTGTATAATAAGTTCAAACAAACAACATGAGTGTCCAGAGCTGTTGTATAGTTATGGGCTGCTCTGGTGTACACATACACCTCCTGTTTAGGTGTAGGTGTACTTAGGTGAAGGATGATTCTATGGAAAGTGAATCACTCAGTTGTATGGTGACACCATAAGCATTCGAGAGCCTTGATTTGATGTAAAGTTAGTTACATTAAACAGAATGAGTGTGCTCAGAACTGTCGTATAGATATGGGCTGCTCTGATGTACATACACCCTTCTGTTAAATTGTATGTGTACCTAGGTGAAGGATAAAGCGATATACAGTCAAGCACTCAGTTATATGGTGCCACCAGCATCATTCTAGATACCTGCTTTAAATACTTATTCAAGTATTATAATTAGTTACACCAAACAGCATGAATGTCCTGTAAGCAGCTGTGATGTTATGGGCTGCTCTGGTGTACACACACCCTTCTGTTAAACTGTATGTGTACCTAGGTGTTGGATAATGCTATAGAAAATCAGGCACTCATTTGTATGGTGCCACCGGCAGCATTCTTGAGTCCTGTTTTAAATTATTATAATTAGTTACACCAAACAGCATGAATGTCCTGTAAGCAGCTGTGATGTTATGGGCTGCTCTGGTGTACACACACCCTTCTGTTAACCTGTATGTGTACCTAGGTGTTGGATAATGCTATAGAAAATCAGGCACTCATTTGTATGGTGCCACCGGCAGCATTCTTGAGTCCTGTTTTAAATTATTATAATTAGTTACACCAAACAGCATGAATGTCCTGTAAGCAGCTGTGATGTTATGGGCTGCTCTGGTGTACACACACCCTTCTGTTAACCTGTATGTGTACTTAGGTGTTGGATAATGCTATAGAAAATCAGGCACTCATTTGTATGGTGCCACCGGCAGCATTCTTGAGTCCTGTTTTAAATTATTATAATTAGTTACACCAAACAGCATGAATGTCCTGTAAGCAGCTGTGATGTTATGGGCTGCTCTGGTGTACACACACCTTTCTGTTTTGATGTAGGTGTACCTAGATGAAACAATGTCTATAGAAAGTCAATCACTCAGTTGTATGGTGCCACCAGAAGCATTCGAGTGCCTTGAGTTAATGTATAGTTAGTTACACCAAACAGAATGAGTGTGCTCAGAGCTGTTGTAGAGATATGAATTGCTCAGGTGTACATACACCTTTCTGTCAATATGTATGTGTACCTAGGTGAGGGATAAAGCTATAGAAAGTCAAGCACTCAGTTATATGTTGCCACCAGCAGCATTCTAGAGTCCTGATTTAAATTATTATTTAATTATTATAATTAATTACACCAAACAGCATGAGTGGCCTGTGAGCAGCTGTGATGTTATGGGCTGCTTTGGTGTACACACACCCTTCTGTTAAAATGTATGTGTACCCAGGTGAAGGATAATGCTATAGAAAGTCAAGCACTCAGTAATCTGATGCCAGCAGCAGCATTCTAGTGTCCTGATTTAAATTATTATTCAAGTATTATAATTTGTTACACCAAACAGCATGAGTGACCTGTGAGCAGGTGTAATGTTATGGGCTGCTCTGGTGTACACATACCCTTTTGTTTAAATGTAGGTGTACCTAGGTGAAGAACAGGGCTATAGAAAGTCAAGCAAACAGTTATCTGGTGCCACCAGCAGCATTGTAGAGTCCAGATTGATTGTATAATAAGTTCAAACAAACAACATGAGTGTCCAGAGCTGTTGTATAGTTATGGGCTGCTCTGGTGTACACATACACCTCCTGTTTAGGTGTAGGTGTACTTAGGTGAAGGATGATTCTATGGAAAGTGAATCACTCAGTTGTATGGTGACACCATAAGCATTCGAGAGCCTTGATTTGATGTAAAGTTAGTTACATTAAACAGAATGAGTGTGCTCAGAACTGTCGTATAGATATGGGCTGCTCTGATGTACATACACCCTTCTGTTAAATTGTATGTGTACCTAGGTGAAGGATAAAGCGATATACAGTCAAGCACTCAGTTATATGGTGCCACCAGCATCATTCTAGATACCTGCTTTAAATACTTATTCAAGTATTATAATTAGTTACACCAAACAGCATGAATGTCCTGTAAGCAGCTGTGATGTTATGGGCTGCTCTGGTGTACACACACCCTTCTGTTAAACTGTATGTGTACCTAGGTGTTGGATAATGCTATAGAAAATCAGGCACTCATTTGTATGGTGCCACCGGCAGCATTCTTGAGTCCTGTTTTAAATTATTATAATTAGTTACACCAAACAGCATGAATGTCCTGTAAGCAGCTGTGATGTTATGGGCTGCTCTGGTGTACACACACCTTTCTGTTTTGATGTAGGTGTACCTAGATGAAACAATGTCTATAGAAAGTCAATCACTCAGTTGTATGGTGCCACCAGAAGCATTCGAGTGCCTTGGGTTAATGTATAGTTAGTTACACCAAACAGAATGAGTGTGCTCAGAGCTGTTGTAGAGATATGAATTGCTCAGGTGTACATACACCTTTCTGTCAATATGTATGTGTACCTAGGTGAGGGATAAAGCTATAGAAAGTCAAGCACTCAGTTATATGTTGCCACCAGCAGCATTCTAGAGTCCTGATTTAAATTATTATTTAATTATTATAATTAATTACACCAAACAGCATGAGTGGCCTGTGAGCAGCTGTGATGTTATGGGCTGCTTTGGTGTACACACACCCTTCTGTTAAAATGTATGTGTACCCAGGTGAAGGATAATGCTATAGAAAGTCAAGCACTCAGTAATCTGATGCCAGCAGCAGCATTCTAGTGTCCTGATTTAAATTATTATTCAAGTATTATAATTTGTTACACCAAACAGCATGAGTGACCTGTGAGCAGGTGTAATGTTATGGGCTGCTCTGGTGTACACATACCCTTTTGTTTAAATGTAGGTGTACCTAGGTGAAGAACAGGGCTATAGAAAGTCAAGCAAACAGTTATCTGGTGCCACCAGCAGCATTGTAGAGTCCAGATTGATTGTATAATAAGTTCAAACAAACAACATGAGTGTCCAGAGCTGTTGTATAGTTATGGGCTGCTCTGGTGTACACATACACCTCCTGTTTAGGTGTAGGTGTACTTAGGTGAAGGATGATTCTATGGAAAGTGAATCACTCAGTTGTATGGTGACACCATAAGCATTCGAGAGCCTTGATTTGATGTAAAGTTAGTTACATTAAACAGAATGAGTGTGCTCAGAACTGTCGTATAGATATGGGCTGCTCTGATGTACATACACCCTTCTGTTAAATTGTATGTGTACCTAGGTGAAGGATAAAGCGATATACAGTCAAGCACTCAGTTATATGGTGCCACCAGCATCATTCTAGATACCTGCTTTAAATACTTATTCAAGTATTATAATTAGTTACACCAAACAGCATGAATGTCCTGTAAGCAGCTGTGATGTTATGGGCTGCTCTGGTGTACACACACCCTTCTGTTAAACTGTATGTGTACCTAGGTGTTGGATAATGCTATAGAAAATCAGGCACTCATTTGTATGGTGCCACCGGCAGCATTCTTGAGTCCTGTTTTAAATTATTATAATTAGTTACACCAAACAGCATGAATGTCCTGTAAGCAGCTGTGATGTTATGGGCTGCTCTGGTGTACACACACCTTTCTGTTTTGATGTAGGTGTACCTAGATGAAACAATGTCTATAGAAAGTCAATCACTCAGTTGTATGGTGCCACCAGAAGCATTCGAGTGCCTTGAGTTAATGTATAGTTAGTTACACCAAACAGAATGAGTGTGCTCAGAGCTGTTGTACAGAAATGGGCTGCTCTGGTGTACATACACCCTTCTGTTAAAATGAAGGTATACCTAGGTGAGGGATAAAGCTATAGAAAGTCAAGCACTCAGTTATATGTTGCCACCGGCAGCATTCTATAGTCCTGATTTAAATTATTATTCAAGTATTATAATTAGTTACACCAAACAGCATGAGTGTGCTCAAAGCTGTTGTATAAATATGGGCTGCTCTGGTGTAAATACACCCTTCTGTTAAAATGTTTGTGTACCTAGGTGAAGGATAATGCTATAGAAAATCAAGCACTCAGTTGTTTGGTGCCACCAGAAGCATTTGAGTGCCTTGAGTTAATGTATAGTTAGTTACACCAAACAGAATGAGTGTGCTCAGAGCTGTTGTAGAGATATGAATTGCTCAGGTGTACATACACCTTTCTGTCAATATGTATGTGTACCTAGGTGAGGGATAAAGCTATAGAAAGTCAAGCACTCAGTTATATGTTGCCACCAGCAGCATTCTAGAGTCCTGATTTAAATTATTATTTAATTATTATAATTAATTACACCAAACAGCATGAGTGGCCTGTGAGCAGCTGTGATGTTATGGGCTGCTTTGGTGTACACACACCCTTCTGTTAAAATGTATGTGTACCCAGGTGAAGGATAATGCTATAGAAAGTCAAGCACTCAGTAATCTGATGCCAGCAGCAGCATTCTAGTGTCCTGATTTAAATTATTATTCAAGTATTATAATTTGTTACACCAAACAGCATGAGTGACCTGTGAGCAGGTGTAATGTTATGGGCTGCTCTGGTGTACACATACCCTTTTGTTTAAATGTAGGTGTACCTAGGTGAAGAACAGGGCTATAGAAAGTCAAGCAAACAGTTATCTGGTGCCACCAGCAGCATTGTAGAGTCCAGATTGATTGTATAATAAGTTAAAACAAACAACATGAGTGTCCAGAGCTGTTGTATAGTTATGGGCTGCTCTGGTGTACACATACACCTCCTGTTTAGGTGTAGGTGTACTTAGGTGAAGGATGATTCTATGGAAAGTGAATCACTCAGTTGTATGGTGACACCATAAGCATTCGAGAGCCTTGATTTGATGTAAAGTTAGTTACATTAAACAGAATGAGTGTGCTCAGAACTGTCGTATAGATATGGGCTGCTCTGATGTACATACACCCTTCTGTTAAATTGTATGTGTACCTAGGTGAAGGATAAAGCGATATACAGTCAAGCACTCAGTTATATGGTGCCACCAGCATCATTCTAGATACCTGCTTTAAATACTTATTCAAGTATTATAATTAGTTACACCAAACAGCATGAATGTCCTGTAAGCAGCTGTGATGTTATGGGCTGCTCTGGTGTACACACACCCTTCTGTTAAACTGTATGTGTACCTAGGTGTTGGATAATGCTATAGAAAATCAGGCACTCATTTGTATGGTGCCACCGGCAGCATTCTTGAGTCCTGTTTTAAATTATTATAATTAGTTACACCAAACAGCATGAATGTCCTGTAAGCAGCTGTGATGTTATGGGCTGCTCTGGTGTACACACACCTTTCTGTTTTGATGTAGGTGTACCTAGATGAAACAATGTCTATAGAAAGTCAATCACTCAGTTGTATGGTGCCACCAGAAGCATTCGAGTGCCTTGAGTTAATGTATAGTTAGTTACACCAAACAGAATGAGTGTGCTCAGAGCTGTTGTACAGAAATGGGCTGCCCTGGTGTACATACACCCTTCTGTTAAAATGTAGGTATACCTAGGTGAGGGATAAAGCTATAGAAAGTCAAGCACTCAGTTATATGTTGCCACCGGCAGCATTCTATAGTCCTGATTTAAATTATTATTCAAGTATTATAATTAATTACACCAAACAGCATGAGTGTCCTGTGAACAGCTGTGATGTTATGGGCTGCTCTGGTGTACACACACCCTTCTGTTAAACTGTATGTGTACCTAGGTGAAGGATAATGCTATAGAAAATCAAGCACTCAGTTGTATGGTGCCACCGGCAGCATTCTTGAGTCCTGTTTAAAATTATTAAAATTAGTAACATGAAACAGCATGAGTGTCATGTAAGCAGCTGTGATGTTATGGGCTGCTCTGGTGTACACACACCTTTCTGTTTTGATGTAGGTGTACCTAGATGAAGGACAAGGCTATAGAAAGTCAAGCACACAGTTATATGGTGCCACCAGCAGCATTCTAGAGTCCTGATGTAATGCATAATTAGTTACACAAAACATCATGAGTGGCCTCGGAGGTGTTGTAAAGTTATGGGCTGCTCTGGTGTACATACACCCTTCTGTTAAAATGTTTATGTACCTAGTTGAAGGATAAAGCTATAGAAAGTCAAGCACTAAGTTATCTTTTGCCACCAGCAGCATTCTAGAGTCCTGATTTCAATTATTATTTACTTACTATAAATAGTTACACCAAACAGCATGAGTGTCCTGTGAGAAGCTGTAATGGTATGGGCTGCCCTGGTGTACACACACCTTTCTGTTTTGATGTAGGTGTACCTAGATGAAGGATAATTCTATAGAAAGTCAATCACTCAGTTGTATGGTGCCACCAGAAGCATTTGAGAGTCTTCCTTTCACGTATAGTTAGTTACACCAAACAGAATGAGTGTGCTCAGAGCTGTTGTAGAGATATGAATTGCTCTGGTGTACATACACCTTTCTGTTAAAATGTATGTGTACCTAGGTGAGGGATAAAGCTACAGAAAGTCAAGCACTCAGTTATCTGGTGTTACCGGCAGCATTCTATAGTCTTGATTTAAATTATTATTTAAGTTTTATAATTAGTTACACCAAACAGCATGAGTGTCCTGTGAGCAGCTGTGATGTTATGGGCTGCTCTGGTGTACACACATCCTTCTGTTAAACTGTATGTGTACCTAGGTGAAGGATAATGCTGTAGAAAATCAAGCACTCAGTTGTATGGTGCCACCAGAAGCATTTCAGAGTCTTGCTTTAATGTATTGTTAGTTACACCAAACAGAATGAGTGTGTCAGAGCTGTTGTATAGATATGGGCTGCTCTGGTGTACATACACCCTTCTGTTAAAATGTTTGTGTACCTAGGAGAAGGATAATGCTTTAGAAAATCAAGCACTCAGTTGTATGGTGCCACCAGAAGCATTTGAGAGTCTTGGTTTAATGTATAGTTAGTTACATCAAACAGAATGAGTGTGCTCAGAGCTGTTGTATAAATATGGGCTGCTCTGGTGTACATACACCCTTCTGTTAAAATGTTTGTGTACCTAGGTGAAGGATAATGCTATAGAAAATCAAGCACTCAGTTGTATGGTGCCACCGGCAGCATTCTTGAGTCCTGATTTAAATTATTAAAATTAGTAACATGAAACAGCATGAGTGTCCTGTAAGCAGCTGTGATGTTATGGGCTGCTCTGGTGTACACACACCTTTCTGTTTTGATGTAGGAGTACCTAGTTGAAGGATAAATCTATAGTAAGTATCTTAACTCAGTTGTTTGGTGCCACCAGAAGCATTTGAGTGCCTTGAGTTAATGTATAGTTAGTTACACCAAACAGAATGAGTGTGCTCAGAGCTGTTGTAGAGATATTAATTGCTCAGGTGTACATACACCTTTCTGTCAATATGTATGTGTACCTAGGTGAGGGATAAAGCTATAGAAAGTCAAGCACTCAGTTATATGTTGCCACCAGCAGCATTTTAGAGTCCTGATTTAAATTATTATTTAATTATTATAATTAATTACACCAAACAGCATGAGTGGCCTGTGAGCAGCTGTGATGTTATGGGCTGCTCTGGTGTACACACACCCTTCTGTTAAAATGTATGTGTACCCAGGTGAAGGATAATGCTATAGAAAGTCAAGCACTCAGTAATCTGATGCCAGCAGCAGCATTCTAGTGTCCTGATTTAAATTATTATTCAAGTATTATAATTTGTTACACCAAACAGCATGAGTGACCTGTGAGCAGGTGTAATGTTATGGGCTGCTCTGGTGTACACATACCCTTTTGTTTAAATGTAGGTGTACCTAGGTGAAGAACAGGGCTATAGAAAGTCAAGCAAACAGTTATCTGGTGCCACCAGCAGCATTGTAGAGTCCAGATTGATTGTATAATAAGTTAAAACAAACAACATGAGTGTCCAGAGCTGTTGTATAGTTATGGGCTGCTCTGGTGTACACATACACCTCCTGTTTAGGTGTAGGTGTACTTAGGTGAAGGATGATTCTATGGAAAGTGAATCACTCAGTTGTATGGTGACACCATAAGCATTCGAGAGCCTTGATTTGATGTAAAGTTAGTTACATTAAACAGAATGAGTGTGCTCAGAACTGTCGTATAGATATGGGCTGCTCTGATGTACACACACCCTTCTGTTAAATTGTATGTGTACCTAGGTGAAGGATAAAGCGATATACAGTCAAGCACTCAGTTATATGGTGCCACCAGCATCATTCTAGATACCTGCTTTAAATACTTATTCAAGTATTATAATTAGTTACACCAAACAGCATGAATGTCCTGTAAGCAGCTGTGATGTTATGGGCTGCTCTGGTGTACACACACCCTTCTGTTAAACTGTATGTGTACCTAGGTGTTGGATAATGCTATAGAAAATCAGGCACTCATTTGTATGGTGCCACCGGCAGCATTCTTGAGTCCTGTTTTAAATTATTATAATTAGTTACACCAAACAGCATGAATGTCCTGTAAGCAGCTGTGATGTTATGGGCTGCTCTGGTGTACACACACCTTTCTGTTTTGATGTAGGTGTACCTAGATGAAACAATGTCTATAGAAAGTCAATCACTCAGTTGTATGGTGCCACCAGAAGCATTCGAGTGCCTTGAGTTAATGTATAGTTAGTTACACCAAACAGAATGAGTGTGCTCAGAGCTGTTGTACAGAAATGGGCTGCCCTGGTGTACATACACCCTTCTGTTAAAATGTAGGTATACCTAGGTGAGGGATAAAGCTATAGAAAGTCAAGCACTCAGTTATATGTTGCCACCGGCAGCATTCTATAGTCCTGATTTAAATTATTATTCAAGTATTATAATTAGTTACACCAAACAGCATGAGTGTCCTGTGAACAGCTGTGATGTTATGGGCTGCTCTGGTGTACACACACCCTTCTGTTAAACTGTATGTGTACCTAGGTGAAGGATAATGCTATAGAAAATCAAGCACTCAGTTGTATGGTGCCACCGGCAGCATTCTTGAGTCCTGTTTAAAATTATTAAAATTAGTAACATGAAACAGCATGAGTGTCATGTAAGCAGCTGTGATGTTATGGGCTGCTCTGGTGTACACACACCTTTCTGTTTTGATGTAGGTGTACCTAGATGAAGGACAAGGCTATAGAAAGTCAAGCACACAGTTATATGGTGCCACCAGCAGCATTCTAGAGTCCTGATGTAATGCATAATTAGTTACACAAAACATCATGAGTGGCCTCGGAGGTGTTGTAAAGTTATGGGCTGCTCTGGTGTACATACACCCTTCTGTTAAAATGTTTATGTACCTAGTTGAAGGATAAAGCTATAGAAAGTCAAGCACTAAGTTATCTTTTGCCACCAGCAGCATTCTAGAGTCCTGATTTCAATTATTATTTACTTACTATAAATAGTTACACCAAACAGCATGAGTGTCCTGTGAGAAGCTGTAATGGTATGGGCTGCCCTGGTGTACACACACCTTTCTGTTTTGATGTAGGTGTACCTAGATGAAGGATAATTCTATAGAAAGTCAATCACTCAGTTGTATGGTGCCACCAGAAGCATTTGAGAGTCTTCCTTTCACGTATAGTTAGTTACACCAAACAGAATGAGTGTGCTCAGAGCTGTTGTAGAGATATGAATTGCTCTGGTGTACATACACCTTTCTGTTAAAATGTATGTGTACCTAGGTGAGGGATAAAGCTACAGAAAGTCAAGCACTCAGTTATCTGGTGTTACCGGCAGCATTCTATAGTCTTGATTTAAATTATTATTTAAGTTTTATAATTAGTTACACCAAACAGCATGAGTGTCCTGTGAGCAGCTGTGATGTTATGGGCTGCTCTGGTGTACACACATCCTTCTGTTAAACTGTATGTGTACCTAGGTGAAGGATAATGCTGTAGAAAATCAAGCACTCAGTTGTATGGTGCCACCAGAAGCATTTCAGAGTCTTGCTTTAATGTATTGTTAGTTACACCAAACAGAATGAGTGTGTCAGAGCTGTTGTATAGATATGGGCTGCTCTGGTGTACATACACCCTTCTGTTAAAATGTTTGTGTACCTAGGAGAAGGATAATGCTTTAGAAAATCAAGCACTCAGTTGTATGGTGCCACCAGAAGCATTTGAGAGTCTTGGTTTAATGTATAGTTAGTTACATCAAACAGAATGAGTGTGCTCAGAGCTGTTGTATAAATATGGGCTGCTCTGGTGTACATACACCCTTCTGTTAAAATGTTTGTGTACCTAGGTGAAGGATAATGCTATAGAAAATCAAGCACTCAGTTGTATGGTGCCACCGGCAGCATTCTTGAGTCCTGATTTAAATTATTAAAATTAGTAACATGAAACAGCATGAGTGTCCTGTAAGCAGCTGTGATGTTATGGGCTGCTCTGGTGTACACACACCTTTCTGTTTTGATGTAGGAGTACCTAGTTGAAGGATAAATCTATAGTAAGTATCTTAACTCAGTTGTTTGGTGCCACCAGAAGCATTTGAGTGCCTTGAGTTAATGTATAGTTAGTTACACCAAACAGAATGAGTGTGCTCAGAGCTGTTGTAGAGATATTAATTGCTCAGGTGTACATACACCTTTCTGTCAATATGTATGTGTACCTAGGTGAGGGATAAAGCTATAGAAAGTCAAGCACTCAGTTATATGTTGCCACCAGCAGCATTTTAGAGTCCTGATTTAAATTATTATTTAATTATTATAATTAATTACACCAAACAGCATGAGTGGCCTGTGAGCAGCTGTGATGTTATGGGCTGCTCTGGTGTACACACACCCTTCTGTTAAAATGTATGTGTACCCAGGTGAAGGATAATGCTATAGAAAGTCAAGCACTCAGTAATCTGATGCCAGCAGCAGCATTCTAGTGTCCTGATTTAAATTATTATTCAAGTATTATAATTTGTTACACCAAACAGCATGAGTGACCTGTGAGCAGGTGTAATGTTATGGGCTGCTCTGGTGTACACATACCCTTTTGTTTAAATGTAGGTGTACCTAGGTGAAGAACAGGGCTATAGAAAGTCAAGCAAACAGTTATCTGGTGCCACCAGCAGCATTGTAGAGTCCAGATTGATTGTATAATAAGTTCCAACAAACAACATGAGTGTCCAGAGCTGTTGTATAGTTATGGGCTGCTCTGGTGTACACATACACCTCCTGTTTAGGTGTAGGTGTACTTAGGTGAAGGATGATTCTATGGAAAGTGAATCACTCAGTTGTATGGTGACACCATAAGCATTCGAGAGCCTTGATTTGATGTAAAGTTAGTTACATTAAACAGAATGAGTGTGCTCAGAACTGTCGTATAGATATGGGCTGCTCTGATGTACATACACCCTTCTGTTAAATTGTATGTGTACCTAGGTGAAGGATAAAGCGATATACAGTCAAGCACTCAGTTATATGGTGCCACCAGCATCATTCTAGATACCTGCTTTAAATACTTATTCAAGTATTATAATTAGTTACACCAAACAGCATGAATGTCCTGTAAGCAGCTGTGATGTTATGGGCTGCTCTGGTGTACACACACCCTTCTGTTAAACTGTATGTGTACCTAGGTGTTGGATAATGCTATAGAAAATCAGGCACTCATTTGTATGGTGCCACCGGCAGCATTCTTGAGTCCTGTTTTAAATTATTATAATTAGTTACACCAAACAGCATGAATGTCCTGTAAGCAGCTGTGATGTTATGGGCTGCTCTGGTGTACACACACCTTTCTGTTTTGATGTAGGTGTACCTAGATGAAACAATGTCTATAGAAAGTCAATCACTCAGTTGTATGGTGCCACCAGAAGCATTCGAGTGCCTTGAGTTAATGTATAGTTAGTTACACCAAACAGAATGAGTGTGCTCAGAGCTGTTGTACAGAAATGGGCTGCTCTGGTGTACATACACCCTTCTGTTAAAATGAAGGTATACCTAGGTGAGGGATAAAGCTATAGAAAGTCAAGCACTCAGTTATATGTTGCCACCGGCAGCATTCTATAGTCCTGATTTAAATTATTATTCAAGTATTATAATTAGTTACACCAAACAGCATGAGTGTGCTCAAAGCTGTTGTATAAATATGGGCTGCTCTGGTGTACATACACCCTTCTGTTAAAATGTTTGTGTACCTAGGTGAAGGATAATGCTATAGAAAATCAAGCACTCAGTTGTTTGGTGCCACCAGAAGCATTTGAGTGCCTTGAGTTAATGTATAGTTAGTTACACCAAACAGAATGAGTGTGCTCAGAGCTGTTGTAGAGATATGAATTGCTCAGGTGTACATACACCTTTCTGTCAATATGTATGTGTACCTAGGTGAGGGATAAAGCTATAGAAAGTCAAGCACTCAGTTATATGTTGCCACCAGCAGCATTCTAGAGTCCTGATTTAAATTATTATTTAATTATTATAATTAATTACACCAAACAGCATGAGTGGCCTGTGAGCAGCTGTGATGTTATGGGCTGCTTTGGTGTACACACACCCTTCTGTTAAAATGTATGTGTACCCAGGTGAAGGATAATGCTATAGAAAGTCAAGCACTCAGTAATCTGATGCCAGCAGCAGCATTCTAGTGTCCTGATTTAAATTATTATTCAAGTATTATAATTTGTTACACCAAACAGCATGAGTGACCTGTGAGCAGGTGTAATGTTATGGGCTGCTCTGGTGTACACATACCCTTTTGTTTAAATGTAGGTGTACCTAGGTGAAGAACAGGGCTATAGAAAGTCAAGCAAACAGTTATCTGGTGCCACCAGCAGCATTGTAGAGTCCAGATTGATTGTATAATAAGTTCAAACAAACAACATGAGTGTCCAGAGCTGTTGTATAGTTATGGGCTGCTCTGGTGTACACATACACCTCCTGTTTAGGTGTAGGTGTACTTAGGTGAAGGATGATTCTATGGAAAGTGAATCACTCAGTTGTATGGTGACACCATAAGCATTCGAGAGCCTTGATTTGATGTAAAGTTAGTTACATTAAACAGAATGAGTGTGCTCAGAACTGTCGTATAGATATGGGCTGCTCTGATGTACATACACCCTTCTGTTAAATTGTATGTGTACCTAGGTGAAGGATAAAGCGATATACAGTCAAGCACTCAGTTATATGGTGCCACCAGCATCATTCTAGATACCTGCTTTAAATACTTATTCAAGTATTATAATTAGTTACACCAAACAGCATGAATGTCCTGTAAGCAGCTGTGATGTTATGGGCTGCTCTGGTGTACACACACCCTTCTGTTAAACTGTATGTGTACCTAGGTGAGGGATAATGCTATAGAAAATCAGGCACTCATTTGTGTGGTGCCACCGGCAGCATTCTTGAGTCCTGTTTTAAATTATTATAATTAGTTACACCAAACAGCATGAATGTCCTGTAAGCAGCTGTGATGTTATGGGCTGCTCTGGTGTACACACACCTTTCTGTTTTGATGTAGGTGTACCTAGATGAAACAATGTCTATAGAAAGTCAATCACTCAGTTGTATGGTGCCACCAGAAGCATTCGAGTGCCTTGAGTTAATGTATAGTTAGTTACACCAAACAGAATGAGTGTGCTCAGAGCTGTTGTACAGAAATGGGCTGCTCTGGTGTACATACACCCTTCTGTTAAAATGAAGGTATACCTAGGTGAGGGATAAAGCTATAGAAAGTCAAGCACTCAGTTATATGTTGCCACCGGCAGCATTCTATAGTCCTGATTTAAATTATTATTCAAGTATTATAATTAGTTACACCAAACAGCATGAGTGTGCTCAAAGCTGTTGTATAAATATGGGCTGCTCTGGTGTACATACACCCTTCTGTTAAAATGTTTGTGTACCTAGGTGAAGGATAATGCTATAGAAAATCAAGCACTCAGTTGTTTGGTGCCACCAGAAGCATTTGAGTGCCTTGAGTTAATGTATAGTTAGTTACACCAAACAGAATGAGTGTGCTCAGAGCTGTTGTAGAGATATGAATTGCTCAGGTGTACATACACCTTTCTGTCAATATGTATGTGTACCTAGGTGAGGGATAAAGCTATAGAAAGTCAAGCACTCAGTTATATGTTGCCACCAGCAGCATTCTAGAGTCCTGATTTAAATTATTATTTAATTATTATAATTTATTACACCAAACAGCATGAGTGGCCTGTGAGCAGCTGTGATGTTATGGGCTGCTTTGGTGTACACACACCCTTCTGTTAAAATGTATGTGTACCCAGGTGAAGGATAATGCTATAGAAAGTCAAGCACTCAGTAATCTGATGCCATCAGCAGCATTCTAGTGTCCTGATTTAAATTATTATTCAAGTATTATAATTTGTTACACCAAACAGCATGAGTGACCTGTGAGCAGGTGTAATGTTATGGGCTGCTCTGGTGTACACATACCCTTTTGTTTAAATGTAGGTGTACCTAGGTGAAGAACAGGGCTATAGAAAGTCAAGCAAACAGTTATCTGGTGCCACCAGCAGCATTGTAGAGTCCAGATTGATTGTATAATAAGTTCAAACAAACAACATGAGTGTCCAGAGCTGTTGTATAGTTATGGGCTGCTCTGGTGTACACATACACCTCCTGTTTAGGTGTAGGTGTACTTAGGTGAAGGATGATTCTATGGAAAGTGAATCACTCAGTTGTATGGTGACACCATAAGCATTCGAGAGCCTTGATTTGATGTAAAGTTAGTTACATTAAACAGAATGAGTGTGCTCAGAACTGTCGTATAGATATGGGCTGCTCTGATGTACATACACCCTTCTGTTAAATTGTATGTGTACCTAGGTGAAGGATAAAGCGATATACAGTCAAGCACTCAGTTATATGGTGCCACCAGCATCATTCTAGATACCTGCTTTAAATACTTATTCAAGTATTATAATTAGTTACACCAAACAGCATGAATGTCCTGTAAGCAGCTGTGATGTTATGGGCTGCTCTGGTGTACACACACCCTTCTGTTAAACTGTATGTGTACCTAGGTGTTGGATAATGCTATAGAAAATCAGGCACTCATTTGTATGGTGCCACCGGCAGCATTCTTGAGTCCTGTTTTAAATTATTATAATTAGTTACACCAAACAGCATGAATGTCCTGTAAGCAGCTGTGATGTTATGGGCTGCTCTGGTGTACACACACCCTTCTGTTAACCTGTATGTGTACCTAGGTGTTGGATAATGCTATAGAAAATCAGGCACTCATTTGTATGGTGCCACCGGCAGCATTCTTGAGTCCTGTTTTAAATTATTATAATTAGTTACACCAAACAGCATGAATGTCCTGTAAGCAGCTGTGATGTTATGGGCTGCTCTGGTGTACACACATCCTTCTGTTAAACTGTATGTGTACCTAGGTGAAGGATAATGCTGTAGAAAATCAAGCACTCAGTTGTATGGTGCCACCAGAAGCATTTCAGAGTCTTGCTTTAATGTATTGTTAGTTACACCAAACAGAATGAGTGTGTCAGAGCTGTTGTATAGATATGGGCTGCTCTGGTGTACATACACCCTTCTGTTAAAATGTTTGTGTACCTAGGAGAAGGATAATGCTTTAGAAAATCAAGCACTCAGTTGTATGGTGCCACCAGAAGCATTTGAGAGTCTTGGTTTAATGTATAGTTAGTTACATCAAACAGAATGAGTGTGCTCAGAGCTGTTGTATAAATATGGGCTGCTCTGGTGTACATACACCCTTCTGTTAAAATGTTTGTGTACCTAGGTGAAGGATAATGCTATAGAAAATCAAGCACTCAGTTGTATGGTGCCACCGGCAGCATTCTTGAGTCCTGATTTAAATTATTAAAATTAGTAACATGAAACAGCATGAGTGTCCTGTAAGCAGCTGTGATGTTATGGGCTGCTCTGGTGTACACACACCTTTCTGTTTTGATGTAGGAGTACCTAGTTGAAGGATAAATCTATAGTAAGTATCTTAACTCAGTTGTTTGGTGCCATCAGAAGCATTTGAGTGCCTTGAGTTAATGTATAGTTAGTTACACCAAACAGAATGAGTGTGCTCAGAGCTGTTGTAGAGATATTAATTGCTCAGGTGTACATACACCTTTCTGTCAATATGTATGTGTACCTAGGTGAGGGATAAAGCTATAGAAAGTCAAGCACTCAGTTATATGTTGCCACCAGCAGCATTTTAGAGTCCTGATTTAAATTATTATTTAATTATTATAATTAATTACACCAAACAGCATGAGTGGCCTGTGAGCAGCTGTGATGTTATGGGCTGCTCTGGTGTACACACACCCTTCTGTTAAAATGTATGTGTACCCAGGTGAAGGATAATGCTATAGAAAGTCAAGCACTCAGTAATCTGATGCCAGCAGCAGCATTCTAGTGTCCTGATTTAAATTATTATTCAAGTATTATAATTTGTTACACCAAACAGCATGAGTGACCTGTGAGCAGGTGTAATGTTATGGGCTGCTCTGGTGTACACATACCCTTTTGTTTAAATGTAGGTGTACCTAGGTGAAGAACAGGGCTATAGAAAGTCAAGCAAACAGTTATCTGGTGCCACCAGCAGCATTGTAGAGTCCAGATTGATTGTATAATAAGTTCCAACAAACAACATGAGTGTCCAGAGCTGTTGTATAGTTATGGGCTGCTCTGGTGTACACATACACCTCCTGTTTAGGTGTAGGTGTACTTAGGTGAAGGATGATTCTATGGAAAGTGAATCACTCAGTTGTATGGTGACACCATAAGCATTCGAGAGCCTTGATTTGATGTAAAGTTAGTTACATTAAACAGAATGAGTGTGCTCAGAACTGTCGTATAGATATGGGCTGCTCTGATGTACATACACCCTTCTGTTAAATTGTATGTGTACCTAGGTGAAGGATAAAGCGATATACAGTCAAGCACTCAGTTATATGGTGCCACCAGCATCATTCTAGATACCTGCTTTAAATACTTATTCAAGTATTATAATTAGTTACACCAAACAGCATGAATGTCCTGTAAGCAGCTGTGATGTTATGGGCTGCTCTGGTGTACACACACCCTTCTGTTAAACTGTATGTGTACCTAGGTGTTGGATAATGCTATAGAAAATCAGGCACTCATTTGTATGGTGCCACCGGCAGCATTCTTGAGTCCTGTTTTAAATTATTATAATTAGTTACACCAAACAGCATGAATGTCCTGTAAGCAGCTGTGATGTTATGGGCTGCTCTGGTGTACACACACCTTTCTGTTTTGATGTAGGTGTACCTAGATGAAACAATGTCTATAGAAAGTCAATCACTCAGTTGTATGGTGCCACCAGAAGCATTCGAGTGCCTTGAGTTAATGTATAGTTAGTTACACCAAACAGAATGAGTGTGCTCAGAGCTGTTGTACAGAAATGGGCTGCTCTGGTGTACATACACCCTTCTGTTAAAATGAAGGTATACCTAGGTGAGGGATAAAGCTATAGAAAGTCAAGCACTCAGTTATATGTTGCCACCGGCAGCATTCTATAGTCCTGATTTAAATTATTATTCAAGTATTATAATTAGTTACACCAAACAGCATGAGTGTGCTCAAAGCTGTTGTATAAATATGGGCTGCTCTGGTGTACATACACCCTTCTGTTAAAATGTTTGTGTACCTAGGTGAAGGATAATGCTATAGAAAATCAAGCACTCAGTTGTTTGGTGCCACCAGAAGCATTTGAGTGCCTTGAGTTAATGTATAGTTAGTTACACCAAACAGAATGAGTGTGCTCAGAGCTGTTGTAGAGATATGAATTGCTCAGGTGTACATACACCTTTCTGTCAATATGTATGTGTACCTAGGTGAGGGATAAAGCTATAGAAAGTCAAGCACTCAGTTATATGTTGCCACCAGCAGCATTCTAGAGTCCTGATTTAAATTATTATTTAATTATTATAATTAATTACACCAAACAGCATGAGTGGCCTGTGAGCAGCTGTGATGTTATGGGCTGCTTTGGTGTACACACACCCTTCTGTTAAAATGTATGTGTACCCAGGTGAAGGATAATGCTATAGAAAGTCAAGCACTCAGTAATCTGATGCCAGCAGCAGCATTCTAGTGTCCTGATTTAAATTATTATTCAAGTATTATAATTTGTTACACCAAACAGCATGAGTGACCTGTGAGCAGGTGTAATGTTATGGGCTGCTCTGGTGTACACATACCCTTTTGTTTAAATGTAGGTGTACCTAGGTGAAGAACAGGGCTATAGAAAGTCAAGCAAACAGTTATCTGGTGCCACCAGCAGCATTGTAGAGTCCAGATTGATTGTATAATAAGTTCAAACAAACAACATGAGTGTCCAGAGCTGTTGTATAGTTATGGGCTGCTCTGGTGTACACATACACCTCCTGTTTAGGTGTAGGTGTACTTAGGTGAAGGATGATTCTATGGAAAGTGAATCACTCAGTTGTATGGTGACACCATAAGCATTCGAGAGCCTTGATTTGATGTAAAGTTAGTTACATTAAACAGAATGAGTGTGCTCAGAACTGTCGTATAGATATGGGCTGCTCTGATGTACATACACCCTTCTGTTAAATTGTATGTGTACCTAGGTGAAGGATAAAGCGATATACAGTCAAGCACTCAGTTATATGGTGCCACCAGCATCATTCTAGATACCTGCTTTAAATACTTATTCAAGTATTATAATTAGTTACACCAAACAGCATGAATGTCCTGTAAGCAGCTGTGATGTTATGGGCTGCTCTGGTGTACACACACCCTTCTGTTAAACTGTATGTGTACCTAGGTGTTGGATAATGCTATAGAAAATCAGGCACTCATTTGTATGGTGCCACCGGCAGCATTCTTGAGTCCTGTTTTAAATTATTATAATTAGTTACACCAAACAGCATGAATGTCCTGTAAGCAGCTGTGATGTTATGGGCTGCTCTGGTGTACACACACCTTTCTGTTTTGATGTAGGTGTACCTAGATGAAACAATGTCTATAGAAAGTCAATCACTCAGTTGTATGGTGCCACCAGAAGCATTCGAGTGCCTTGAGTTAATGTATAGTTAGTTACACCAAACAGAATGAGTGTGCTCAGAGCTGTTGTACAGAAATGGGCTGCTCTGGTGTACATACACCCTTCTGTTAAAATGAAGGTATACCTAGGTGAGGGATAAAGCTATAGAAAGTCAAGCACTCAGTTATATGTTGCCACCGGCAGCATTCTATAGTCCTGATTTAAATTATTATTCAAGTATTATAATTAGTTACACCAAACAGCATGAGTGTGCTCAAAGCTGTTGTATAAATATGGGCTGCTCTGGTGTACATACACCCTTCTGTTAAAATGTTTGTGTACCTAGGTGAAGGATAATGCTATAGAAAATCAAGCACTCAGTTGTTTGGTGCCACCAGAAGCATTTGAGTGCCTTGAGTTAATGTATAGTTAGTTACACCAAACAGAATGAGTGTGCTCAGAGCTGTTGTAGAGATATGAATTGCTCAGGTGTACATACACCTTTCTGTCAATATGTATGTGTACCTAGGTGAGGGATAAAGCTATAGAAAGTCAAGCACTCAGTTATATGTTGCCACCAGCAGCATTCTAGAGTCCTGATTTAAATTATTATTTAATTATTATAATTTATTACACCAAACAGCATGAGTGGCCTGTGAGCAGCTGTGATGTTATGGGCTGCTCTGGTGTACACACACCTTTCTGTTTTGATGTAGGTGTACCTAGATGAAACAATGTCTATAGAAAGTCAATCACTCAGTTGTATGGTGCCACCAGAAGCATTCGAGTGCCTTGAGTTAATGTATAGTTAGTTACACCAAACAGAATGAGTGTGCTCAGAGCTGTTGTACAGAAATGGGCTGCCCTGGTGTACATACACCCTTCTGTTAAAATGTAGGTATACCTAGGTGAGGGATAAAGCTATAGAAAGTCAAGCACTCAGTTATCTGGTGTTACCGGCAGCATTCTATAGTCTTGATTTAAATTATTATTTAAGTTTTATAATTAGTTACACCAAACAGCATGAGTGTCCTGTGAGCAGCTGTGATGTTATGGGCTGCTCTGGTGTACACACATCCTTCTGTTAAACTGTATGTGTACCTAGGTGAAGGATAATGCTGTAGAAAATCAAGCACTCAGTTGTATGGTGCCACCAGAAGCATTTCAGAGTCTTGCTTTACTGTATTGTTAGTTACACCAAACAGAATGAGTGTGTCAGAGCTGTTGTATAGATATGGGCTGCTCTGGTGTACATACACCCTTCTGTTAAAATGTTTGTGTACCTAGGAGAAGGATAATGCTTTAGAAAATCAAGCACTCAGTTGTATGGTGCCACCAGAAGCATTTAAGAGTCTTGGTTTAATGTATAGTTAGTTACATCAAACAGAATGAGTGTGCTCAGAGCTGTTGTATAAATATGGGCTGCTCTGGTGTACATACACCCTTCTGTTAAACTGTATGTGTACCTAGGTGAAGGATAATGCTATAGAAAATCAAGCACTCAGTTGTATGGTGCCACCGGCAGCATTCTTGAGTCCTGTTTAAAATTATTAAAATTAGTAACATGAAACAGCATGAGTGTCATGTAAGCAGCTGTGATGTTATGGGCTGCTCTGGTGTACACACACCTTTCTGTTTTGATGTAGGTGTACCTAGATGAAGGACAAGGCTATAGAAAGTCAAGCACACAGTTATATGGTGCCACCAGCAGCATTCTAGAGTCCTGATGTAATGCATAATTAGTTACACAAAACATTATGAGTGGCCTCGGAGGTGTTGTAAAGTTATGGGCTGCTCTGGTGTACATACACCCTTCTGTTAAAATGTTTATGTACCTAGTTGAAGGATAAAGCTATAGAAAGTCAAGCACTAAGTTATCTTTTGCCACCAGCAGCATTCTAGAGTCCTGATTTCAATTATTATTTACTTACTATAAATAGTTACACCAAACAGCATGAGTGTCCTTTGAGAAGCTGTAATGGTATGGGCTGCCCTGGTGCACACACACCTTTCTGTTTTGATGTAGGTGTACCTAGATGAAGGATAATTCTATAGAAAGTCAATCACTCAGTTGTATGGTGCCACCAGAAGCATTTGAGAGTCTTCCTTTCACGTATAGTTAGTTACACCAAACAGAATGAGTGTGCTCAGAGCTGTTGTAGAGATATGAATTGCTCTGGTGTACATACACCTTTCTGTTAAAATGTACGTGTACCTAGGTGAGGGATAAAGCTACAGAAAGTCAAGCACTCAGTTATCTGGTGTTACCGGCAGCATTCTATAGTCTTGATTTAAATTATTATTTAATTATTATAATTAATTACACCAAACAGCATGAGTGGCCTGTGAGCAGCTGTGATGTTATGGGCTGCTCTGGTGTACACACACCCTTCTGTTAAAATGTATGTGTACCCAGGTGAAGGATAATGCTATAGAAAGTCAAGCACTCAGTAATCTGATGCCAGCAGCAGCATTCTAGTGTCCTGATTTAAATTATTATTTAATTATTATAATTATTTACACCAAACAGCATGAGTGGCCTGTGAGCAGCTGTGATGTTATGGGCTGCTTTGGTGTACACACACCCTTCTGTTAAAATGTATGTGTACCCAGGTGAAGGATAATGCTATAGAAAGTCAAGCACTCAGTAATCTGATGCCAGCAGCAGCATTCTAGTGTCCTGATTTAAATTATTATTCAAGTATTATAATTAGTTACACCAAACAGCATGAGTGACCTGTGAGCAGGTGTGATGTTATGGGCTGCTCTGGTGTACACACACCCTTCTGTTAACCTGTATGTGTACCTAGGTGTTGGATAATGCTATAGAAAATCAGGCACTCATTTGTATGGTGCCACCGGCAGCATTCTTGAGTCCTGTTTTAAATTATTATAATTAGTTACACCAAACAGCATGAATGTCCTGTAAGCAGCTGTGATGTTATGGGCTGCTCTGGTGTACACACACCTTTCTGTTTTGATGTAGGTGTACCTAGATGAAACAATGTCTATAGAAAGTCAATCACTCAGTTGTATGGTGCCACCAGAAGCATTCGAGTGCCTTGAGTTAATGTATAGTTAGTTACACCAAACAGAATGAGTGTGCTCAGAGCTGTTGTAGAGATATGAATTGCTCAGGTGTACATACACCTTTCTGTCAATATGTATGTGTACCTAGGTGAGGTATAAAGCTATAGAAAGTCAAGCACTCAGTTATATGTTGCCACCAGCAGCATTCTAGAGTCCTGATTTAAATTATTATTTAATTATTATAATTAATTACACCAAACAGCATGAGTGGCCTGTGAGCAGCTGTGATGTTATGGGCTGCTTTGGTGTACACACACCCTTCTGTTAAAATGTATGTGTACCCAGGTGAAGGATAATGCTATAGAAAGTCAAGCACTCAGTAATCTGATGCCAGCAGCAGCATTCTAGTGTCCTGATTTAAATTATTATTCAAGTATTATAATTTGTTACACCAAACAGCATGAGTGACCTGTGAGCAGGTGTAATGTTATGGGCTGCTCTGGTGTACACATACCCTTTTGTTTAAATGTAGGTGTACCTAGGTGAAGAACAGGGCTATAGAAAGTCAAGCAAACAGTTATCTGGTGCCACCAGCAGCATTGTAGAGTCCAGATTGATTGTATAATAAGTTCAAACAAACAACATGAGTGTTCAGAGCTGTTGTATAGTTATGGGCTGCTCTGGTGTACACATACACCTCCTGTTTAGGTGTAGGTGTACTTAGGTGAAGGATGATTCTATGGAAAGTGAATCACTCAGTTGTATGGTGACACCATAAGCATTCGAGAGCCTTGATTTGATGTAAAGTTAGTTACATTAAACAGAATGAGTGTGCTCAGAACTGTCGTATAGATATGGGCTGCTCTGATGTACATACACCCTTCTGTTAAATTGTATGTGTACCTAGGTGAAGGATAAAGCGATATACAGTCAAGCACTCAGTTATATGGTGCCACCAGCATCATTCTAGAGTCCTGATTTAAATTATTATTTAATTATTATAATTAGTTACACCAAACAGCATGAATGTCCTGTAAGCAGCTGTGATGTTATGGGCTGCTCTGGTGTACACACACCCTTCTGTTAAACTGTATGTGTACCTAGGTGTTGGATAATGCTATAGAAAATCAGGCACTCATTTGTATGGTGCCACCGGCAGCATTCTTGAGTCCTGTTTTAAATTATTATAATTAGTTACACCAAACAGCATGAATGTCCTGTAAGCAGCTGTGATGTTATGGGCTGCTCTGGTGTACACACACCTTTCTGTTTTGATGTAGGTGTACCTAGATGAAACAATGTCTATAGAAAGTCAATCACTCAGTTGTATGGTGCCACCAGAAGCATTCGAGTGCCTTGAGTTAATGTATAGTTAGTTACACCAAACAGAATGAGTGTGCTCAGAGCTGTTGTAGAGATATGAATTGCTCAGGTGTACATACACCTTTCTGTCAATATGTATGTGTACCTAGGTGAGGTATAAAGCTATAGAAAGTCAAGCACTCAGTTATATGTTGCCACCAGCAGCATTCTAGAGTCCTGATTTAAATTATTATTTAATTATTATAATTAATTACACCAAACAGCATGAGTGGCCTGTGAGCAGCTGTGATGTTATGGGCTGCTTTGGTGTACACACACCCTTCTGTTAAAATGTATGTGTACCCAGGTGAAGGATAATGCTATAGAAAGTCAAGCACTCAGTAATCTGATGCCAGCAGCAGCATTCTAGTGTCCTGATTTAAATTATTATTCAAGTATTATAATTTGTTACACCAAACAGCATGAGTGATCTGTGAGCAGGTGTAATGTTATGGGCTGCTCTGGTGTACACATACCCTTTTGTTTAAATGTAGGTGTACCTAGGTGAAGAACAGGGCTATAGAAAGTCAAGCAAACAGTTATCTGGTGCCACCAGCAGCATTGTAGAGTCCAGATTGATTGTATAATAAGTTCAAACAAACAACATGAGTGTTCAGAGCTGTTGTATAGTTATGGGCTGCTCTGGTGTACACATACACCTCCTGTTTAGGTGTAGGTGTACTTAGGTGAAGGATGATTCTATGGAAAGTGAATCACTCAGTTGTATGGTGACACCATAAGCATTCGAGAGCCTTGATTTGATGTAAAGTTAGTTACATTAAACAGAATGAGTGTGCTCAGAACTGTCGTATAGATATGGGCTGCTCTGATGTACATACACCCTTCTGTTAAATTGTATGTGTACCTAGGTGAAGGATAAAGCGATATACAGTCAAGCACTCAGTTATATGGTGCCACCAGCATCATTCTAGATACCTGCTTTAAATACTTATTCAAGTATTATAATTAGTTACACCAAACAGCATGAATGTCCTGTAAGCAGCTGTGATGTTATGGGCTGCTCTGGTGTACACACACCCTTCTGTTAAACTGTATGTGTACCTAGGTGTTGGATAATGCTATAGAAAATCAGGCACTCATTTGTATGGTGCCACCGGCAGCATTCTTGAGTCCTGTTTTAAATTATTATAATTAGTTACACCAAACAGCATGAATGTCCTGTAAGCAGCTGTGATGTTATGGGCTGCTCTGGTGTACACACACCTTTCTGTTTTGATGTAGGTGTACCTAGATGAAACAATGTCTATAGAAAGTCAATCACTCAGTTGTATGGTGCCACCAGAAGCATTCGAGTGCCTTGAGTTAATGTATAGTTAGTTACACCAAACAGAATGAGTGTGCTCAGAGCTGTTGTACAGAAATGGGCTGCTCTGGTGTACATACACCCTTCTGTTAAAATGAAGGTATACCTAGGTGAGGGATAAAGCTATAGAAAGTCAAGCACTCAGTTATATGTTGCCACCGGCAGCATTCTATAGTCCTGATTTAAATTATTATTCAAGTATTATAATTAGTTACACCAAACAGCATGAGTGTGCTCAAAGCTGTTGTATAAATATGGGCTGCTCTGGTGTACATACACCCTTCTGTTAAAATGTTTGTGTACCTAGGTGAAGGATAATGCTATAGAAAATCAAGCACTCAGTTGTTTGGTGCCACCAGAAGCATTTGAGTGCCTTGAGTTAATGTATAGTTAGTTACACCAAACAGAATGAGTGTGCTCAGAGCTGTTGTAGAGATATGAATTGCTCAGGTGTACATACACCTTTCTGTCAATATGTATGTGTACCTAGGTGAGGGATAAAGCTATAGAAAGTCAAGCACTCAGTTATATGTTGCCACCAGCAGCATTCTAGAGTCCTGATTTAAATTATTATTTAATTATTATAATTAATTACACCAAACAGCATGAGTGGCCTGTGAGCAGCTGTGATGTTATGGGATGCTTTGGTGTACACACACCCTTCTGTTAAAATGTATGTGTACCCAGGTGAAGGATAATGCTATAGAAAGTCAAGCACTCAGTAATCTGATGCCAGCAGCAGCATTCTAGTGTCCTGATTTAAATTATTATTCAAGTATTATAATTTGTTACACCAAACAGCATGAGTGACCTGTGAGCAGGTGTAATGTTATGGGCTGCTCTGGTGTACACATACCCTTTTGTTTAAATGTAGGTGTACCTAGGTGAAGAACAGGGCTATAGAAAGTCAAGCAAACAGTTATCTGGTGCCACCAGCAGCATTGTAGAGTCCAGATTGATTGTATAATAAGTTCAAACAAACAACATGAGTGTCCAGAGCTGTTGTATAGTTATGGGCTGCTCTGGTGTACACATACACCTCCTGTTTAGGTGTAGGTGTACTTAGGTGAAGGATGATTCTATGGAAAGTGAATCACTCAGTTGTATGGTGACACCATAAGCATTCGAGAGCCTTGATTTGATGTAAAGTTAGTTACATTAAACAGAATGAGTGTGCTCAGAACTGTCGTATAGATATGGGCTGCTCTGATGTACATACACCCTTCTGTTAAATTGTATGTGTACCTAGGTGAAGGATAAAGCGATATACAGTCAAGCACTCAGTTATATGGTGCCACCAGCAGCATTCTAGATACCTGCTTTAAATACTTATTCAAGTATTATAATTAGTTACACCAAACAGCATGAATGTCCTGTAAGCAGCTGTGATGTTATGGGCTGCTCTGGTGTACACACACCCTTCTGTTAAACTGTATGTGTACCTAGGTGTTGGATAATGCTATAGAAAATCAGGCACTCATTTGTATGGTGCCACCGGCAGCATTCTTGAGTCCTGTTTTAAATTATTATAATTAGTTACACCAAACAGCATGAATGTCCTGTAAGCAGCTGTGATGTTATGGGCTGCTCTGGTGTACACACACCTTTCTGTTTTGATGTAGGTGTACCTAGATGAAACAATGTCTATAGAAAGTCAATCACTCAGTTGTATGGTGCCACCAGAAGCATTCGAGTGCCTTGAGTTAATGTATAGTTAGTTACACCAAACAGAATGAGTGTGCTCAGAGCTGTTGTACAGAAATGGGCTGCCCTGGTGTACATACACCCTTCTGTTAAAATGTAGGTATACCTAGGTGAGGGATAAAGCTATAGAAAGTCAAGCACTCAGTTATATGTTGCCACCGGCAGCATTCTATAGTCCTGATTTAAATTATTATTCAAGTATTATAATTAGTTACACCAAACAGCATGAGTGTCCTGTGAACAGCTGTGATGTTATGGGCTGCTCTGGTGTACACACACCCTTCTGTTAAACTGTATGTGTACCTAGGTGAAGGATAATGCTATAGAAAATCAAGCACTCAGTTGTATGGTGCCACCGGCAGCATTCTTGAGTCCTGTTTAAAATTATTAAAATTAGTAACATGAAACAGCATGAGTGTCATGTAAGCAGCTGTGATGTTATGGGCTGCTCTGGTGTACACACACCTTTCTGTTTTGATGTAGGTGTACCTAGATGAAGGACAAGGCTATAGAAAGTCAAGCACACAGTTATATGGTGCCACCAGCAGCATTCTAGAGTCCTGATGTAATGCATAATTAGTTACACAAAACATCATGAGTGGCCTCGGAGGTGTTGTAAAGTTATGGGCTGCTCTGGTGTACATACACCCTTCTGTTAAAATGTTTATGTACCTAGTTGAAGGATAAAGCTATAGAAAGTCAAGCACTAAGTTATCTTTTGCCACCAGCAGCATTCTAGAGTCCTGATTTCAATTATTATTTACTTACTATAAATAGTTACACCAAACAGCATGAGTGTCCTGTGAGAAGCTGTAATGGTATGGGCTGCCCTGGTGTACACACACCTTTCTGTTTTGATGTAGGTGTACCTAGATGAAGGATAATTCTATAGAAAGTCAATCACTCAGTTGTATGGTGCCACCAGAAGCATTTGAGAGTCTTCCTTTCACGTATAGTTAGTTACACCAAACAGAATGAGTGTGCTCAGAGCTGTTGTAGAGATATGAATTGCTCTGGTGTACATACACCTTTCTGTTAAAATGTATGTGTACCTAGGTGAGGGATAAAGCTACAGAAAGTCAAGCACTCAGTTATCTGGTGTTACCGGCAGCATTCTATAGTCTTGATTTAAATTATTATTTAAGTTTTATAATTAGTTACACCAAACAGCATGAGTGTCCTGTGAGCAGCTGTGATGTTATGGGCTGCTCTGGTGTACACACATCCTTCTGTTAAACTGTATGTGTACCTAGGTGAAGGATAATGCTGTAGAAAATCAAGCACTCAGTTGTATGGTGCCACCAGAAGCATTTCAGAGTCTTGCTTTAATGTATTGTTAGTTACACCAAACAGAATGAGTGTGTCAGAGCTGTTGTATAGATATGGGCTGCTCTGGTGTACATACACCCTTCTGTTAAAATGTTTGTGTACCTAGGAGAAGGATAATGCTTTAGAAAATCAAGCACTCAGTTGTATGGTGCCACCAGAAGCATTTGAGAGTCTTGGTTTAATGTATAGTTAGTTACATCAAACAGAATGAGTGTGCTCAGAGCTGTTGTATAAATATGGGCTGCTCTGGTGTACATACACCCTTCTGTTAAACTGTATGTGTACCTAGGTGAAGGATAATGCTATAGAAAATCAAGCACTCAGTTGTATGGTGCCACCGGCAGCATTCTTGAGTCCTGTTTAAAATTATTAAAATTAGTAACATGAAACAGCATGAGTGTCATGTAAGCAGCTGTGATGTTATGGGCTGCTCTGGTGTACACACACCTTTCTGTTTTGATGTAGGTGTACCTAGATGAAGGACAAGGCTATAGAAAGTCAAGCACACAGTTATATGGTGCCACCAGCAGCATTCTAGAGTCCTGATGTAATGCATAATTAGTTACACAAAACATCATGAGTGGCCTCGGAGGTGTTGTAAAGTTATGGGCTGCTCTGGTGTACATACACCCTTCTGTTAAAATGTTTATGTACCTAGTTGAAGGATAAAGCTATAGAAAGTCAAGCACTAAGTTATCTTTTGCCACCAGCAGCATTCTAGAGTCCTGATTTCAATTATTATTTACTTACTATAAATAGTTACACCAAACAGCATGAGTGTCCTGTGAGAAGCTGTAATGGTATGGGCTGCCCTGGTGTACACACACCTTTCTGTTTTGATGTAGGTGTACCTAGATGAAGGATAATTCTATAGAAAGTCAATCACTCAGTTGTATGGTGCCACCAGAAGCATTTGAGAGTCTTCCTTTCACGTATAGTTAGTTACACCAAACAGAATGAGTGTGCTCAGAGCTGTTGTAGAGATATGAATTGCTCTGGTGTACATACACCTTTCTGTTAAAATGTATGTGTACCTAGGTGAGGGATAAAGCTACAGAAAGTCAAGCACTCAGTTATCTGGTGTTACCGGCAGCATTCTATAGTCTTGATTTAAATTATTATTTAAGTTTTATAATTAGTTACACCAAACAGCATGAGTGTCCTGTGAGCAGCTGTGATGTTATGGGCTGCTCTGGTGTACACACATCCTTCTGTTAAACTGTATGTGTACCTAGGTGAAGGATAATGCTGTAGAAAATCAAGCACTCAGTTGTATGGTGCCACCAGAAGCATTTCAGAGTCTTGCTTTAATGTATTGTTAGTTACACCAAACAGAATGAGTGTGTCAGAGCTGTTGTATAGATATGGGCTGCTCTGGTGTACATACACCCTTCTGTTAAAATGTTTGTGTACCTAGGAGAAGGATAATGCTTTAGAAAATCAAGCACTCAGTTGTATGGTGCCACCAGAAGCATTTGAGAGTCTTGGTTTAATGTATAGTTAGTTACATCAAACAGAATGAGTGTGCTCAGAGCTGTTGTATAAATATGGGCTGCTCTGGTGTACATACACCCTTCTGTTAAAATGTTTGTGTACCTAGGTGAAGGATAATGCTATAGAAAATCAAGCACTCAGTTGTATGGTGCCACCGGCAGCATTCTTGAGTCCTGATTTAAATTATTAAAATTAGTAACATGAAACAGCATGAGTGTCCTGTAAGCAGCTGTGATGTTATGGGCTGCTCTGGTGTACACACACCTTTCTGTTTTGATGTAGGAGTACCTAGTTGAAGGATAAATCTATAGTAAGTATCTTAACTCAGTTGTTTGGTGCCACCAGAAGCATTTGAGTGCCTTGAGTTAATGTATAGTTAGTTACACCAAACAGAATGAGTGTGCTCAGAGCTGTTGTAGAGATATTAATTGCTCAGGTGTACATACACCTTTCTGTCAATATGTATGTGTACCTAGGTGAGGGATAAAGCTATAGAAAGTCAAGCACTCAGTTATATGTTGCCACCAGCAGCATTTTAGAGTCCTGATTTAAATTATTATTTAATTATTATAATTAATTACACCAAACAGCATGAGTGGCCTGTGAGCAGCTGTGATGTTATGGGCTGCTCTGGTGTACACACACCCTTCTGTTAAAATGTATGTGTACCCAGGTGAAGGATAATGCTATAGAAAGTCAAGCACTCAGTAATCTGATGCCAGCAGCAGCATTCTAGTGTCCTGATTTAAATTATTATTCAAGTATTATAATTTGTTACACCAAACAGCATGAGTGACCTGTGAGCAGGTGTAATGTTATGGGCTGCTCTGGTGTACACATACCCTTTTGTTTAAATGTAGGTGTACCTAGGTGAAGAACAGGGCTATAGAAAGTCAAGCAAACAGTTATCTGGTGCCACCAGCAGCATTGTAGAGTCCAGATTGATTGTATAATAAGTTCAAACAAACAACATGAGTGTCCAGAGCTGTTGTATAGTTATGGGCTGCTCTGGTGTACACATACACCTCCTGTTTAGGTGTAGGTGTACTTAGGTGAAGGATGATTCTATGGAAAGTGAATCACTCAGTTGTATGGTGACACCATAAGCATTCGAGAGCCTTGATTTGATGTAAAGTTAGTTACATTAAACAGAATGAGTGTGCTCAGAACTGTCGTATAGATATGGGCTGCTCTGATGTACATACACCCTTCTGTTAAATTGTATGTGTACCTAGGTGAAGGATAAAGCGATATACAGTCAAGCACTCAGTTATATGGTGCCACCAGCATCATTCTAGATACCTGCTTTAAATACTTATTCAAGTATTATAATTAGTTACACCAAACAGCATGAATTTCCTGTAAGCAGCTGTGATGTTATGGGCTGCTCTGGTGTACACACACCCTTCTGTTAAACTGTATGTGTACCTAGGTGTTGGATAATGCTATAGAAAATCAGGCACTCAGTTGTATGGTGCCACCGGCAGCATTCTTGAGTCCTGTTTTAAATTATTATAATTAGTTACACCAAACAGCATGAATGTCCTGTAAGCAGCTGTGATGTTATGGGCTGCTCTGGTGTACACACACCTTTCTGTTTTGATGTAGGTGTACCTAGATGAAACAATGTCTATAGAAAGTCAATCACTCAGTTGTATGGTGCCACCAGAAGCATTCGAGTGCCTTGAGTTAATGTATAGTTAGTTACACCAAACAGAATGAGTGTGCTCAGAGCTGTTGTACAGAAATGGGCTGCTCTGGTGTACATACACCCTTCTGTTAAAATGTAGGTATACCTAGGTGAGGGATAAAGCTATAGAAAGTCAAGCACTCAGTTATATGTTGCCACCGGCAGCATTCTATAGTCCTGATTTAAATTATTATTCAAGTATTATAATTAGTTACACCAAACAGCATGAGTGTCCTGTGAACAGCTGTGATGTTATGGGCTGCTCTGGTGTACACACACCCTTCTGTTAAACTGTATGTGTACCTAGGTGAAGGATAATGCTATAGAAAATCAAGCACTCAGTTGTATGGTGCCACCGGCAGCATTCTTGAGTCCTGTTTTAAATTATTAAAATTAGTAACATGAAACAGCATGAGTGTCATGTAAGCAGCTGTGATGTTATGGGCTGCTCTGGTGTACACACACCTTTCTGTTTTGATGTAGGTGTACCTAGATGAAGGACAAGGCTATAGAAAGTCAAGCACACAGTTATATGGTGCCACCAGCAGCATTCTAGAGTCCTGATGTAATGCATAATTAGTTACACAAAACATCATGAGTGGCCTCGGAGGTGTTGTAAAGTTATGGGCTGCTCTGGTGTACATACACCCTTCTGTTAAAATGTTTATGTACCTAGTTGAAGGATAAAGCTATAGAAAGTCAAGCACTAAGTTATCTTTTGCCACCAGCAGCATTCTAGAGTCCTGATTTCAATTATCACTGAGCTGAGTTCAGCAAACAGAGGAAACAGTCATCCGGCAGCTCTAAGGTTCTGATTCAATTTGTTGATTAATTTTGTTTAAATTATAACCTGAATAAGGGGCTTATTGCGCGTGGCTCCGTGGCGGTGAAGTGGAGTACTACAGAGATGCCTCACTTTTGAACATGAGAACCACCATTGAAGGTACTTAAAATGGTACTGAAAGCTTCAGACAAGGGATTCAGGATGGTCGAAAAAAGAGTGAAAGAGTGCCTAGGGGTACTAGGTTAAGGCCGGCGCATCGTGCTGTATGCATGTTGATATGCCTGGATTCAATAATTGCCAACGCCTCCCCTCTGACAAACAACAAACATCTAGACAGCCAACCTATCCACATATAAGTAATCAGGAAAAACTTTTTGTACTTAACCAATCTAGTCCAACCCTCAAGCTCAAAGTCCCTGACTGGAGGACATGAGATCAGACTGATGGTAGTTGTCAAATCCAGAATGACATACAAGAGGAGCAGGCGTCTACTGCCCTCTCACTGACAGCAGAAGTTTTGTCGAGCCCAACGGTGCTGGAATTACCAACACCATATGTCGAGCTGAATTAGCAGCAATTGCTGCTGCCATCACGCACTCTTATTTACACATTGCTTCAGACAGTCTCACCTCTCTTCATCAAATACGTAAACAAGTTATTTACCCAGAGAAGCACAATCAACATATTCAAGGGGATGTCCTAAAAAACATATCTACCCTCATTAGCAACTCGCAAACCAGCATTTAAGTCTACAAAGTAAAATCTCATGCTGGCATTGCTGGCAACGAATGTGCAGATTATAGTGCAAATAATCAAGCAAGCCAAGCCAATAATAACGTGGCTGATACTGGGATCCCTAGCGCAGGCCCCGGCGCAAATCCTTTTTCTCATTCATTTTGGTTAGCCAAGGAGGAATAAAGAGAACACAATGCTGGCACATCCACAGATCCTGCACCCAATCCTAGAATCACCTACCTCCCCAATCTTCAAAATGCTCTCAAGTCTCATATGCATACAAAACACAGACTTGGATATGCCAACTCCAAAACAGGCTACTTCTCATATTATCAAAGTTTGTTACCACACGTAGATAAGAGAATCAGCAATGCCTTTAGGAACATGTCCTGTATATCCACACCCATGAAGCGCACCATCTTACAATATCGCACTGGCACCCTTTATAGCCAAAAACATGCAGTTCGCTTCAAAAGGTCCACTAACCCACTGTGCCCTATCCCAGGCTGTCATCAATTAGACAGCGCACTCCACACGCTTTCAGGCTGCCAAAACACATCATCTCCAGCTTGAAAACTGAACTTCTTTCATTGAACGCCACAATGTTGCTGGAAGAATGATCACCAAAGCTCTTAGCAAAAGCCCTTGGGGAGCAGGTTTGGTTAACATGGACATATGGAGTGATGAACAGTTGGCGCAGCACAACCTTCAAATCCCTGCACATGCATCAAACAGAATTAGACCCCCTCTTTCCAAGAAAATTTTTTAAGAGATCTAGACTCACCTCCAGCCGTCGTGATGCTGTACTGATTACTCCCTGTAAATCCAAACCCACTTCTTCTTCTCCTCCTTCCACCCGCTCACACCATCATGCGTTATGCGATTTCTCAGGATCTTCCCAAAGCGCCTACCCCGATGAAGGAGGTGGTGTCACCGGATCTCCCCGCCACTGCAAAGGTCAGTAACATGAATCTCACGAAGCGCTTGCTCAAGGGCTCCAAGGCTCGTCTGGTAGTGCAAGCACTCATGGGCAGTAGTGAAGCAGCTCGTGCTGTTTTGATGTGGAATGAAGGTGACCTTGCTGTGCTTTCACCAACCCTTAATCGTGCCCTTCAATTCTCCACGCAAGACATTGACCCATTCTTCTGCACACCTGACCGTGTTGTGCAGAGTATCAAAATCGTCAAGCGAGACCTGATGCTGGTGCAGCAGGCTCTCAAGGAGAATGAGGGGGGGACTAACAATGTCCGGACGGGCGTAGCTGCTCTCACTTTCCGCCTCAAGGATTTGGAGGCTCAGCTCCACGTGTTCAAGACCCTCTACATGCAGGTGGAGGTTGATACAGCAGGGCTGCGCGCCATCCTTGACTGCCAAGCTGCAGAGTTCAGGGCGGAGCTCGGAGCACAGGGCAGGCTCATCACAGGGACATCAAATCAGGTGCAGCAGCATGACCGCCAGTTTGACCTGGTGCACGCCACTGCTCTCAACACACCTACTCCCCAGCAGCTCCAGCAGCAAATGGCCTCCATTGAGGGCATCCTACAGCAGCTGTCGCAGAAAAGGGGTCCGCAGCGCCTCCCCAGAGGTATGCAGCCCTGCACCTACGCGCTCACCCTCACCAGAACCCGCAGCAGAAGCAGCACCCTCTTCCTCTCGTGACAAGGACCTGGAGATTCAGCGCCTGCAGCAGGAGTTGGCTGCAAGCAAGGTGGGCAAGCAACGTGTGCCCGATTTGCCTAAGCCCCCTGTCTTTGCTGGTCACCACAATGATATTGTAGAGGACAAGTTGTTTGTCTTTGGAAGTTATCTGATGGGAAGCAACATTCATCAAAAGCTTTGGCCCAACTACATCATGCCCCTGCTTGCTGACAAAGCATTAGTCGTATGGACTGCTGTTGCTGTGCCCGCTTCCAAGGCTGATTTACCTTTGACATGGGACCTGTTTCGGTCAACCATGCTTTCTAGCTTCGCACACCCTGACCGGCAGCACAAGGCACGAGAGTCGCTTCATAAAGTATCCATGCAACCAGGCCAAAGTGTCACTGATTATGTGTGGTACTTCAACTTACTTTTGCAACGTGCTGGTGACCCTACACCTTCCGTGGCCGATCAGATTGTGTTTTTCCACACAGGCCTGCTGTCCTACACGAAAGACAAAACAACAACTAACCCTGACACTGGAAAATTCTGGACTGATTTGCATGCATTGCAAGAGTATGCTATCAACCTTCACACACACGGTGCAAATAAATCTGCAACCCTGATACCTGCCTCAGCTCGCACCTTTGCTTCAAACAAGCCTACTCACTCTGGTACTAAACGTGTTGCCTTTGCCCAGGCACAGCAATTCAAGAAGTCCAAGCATGCAAACCCCGCGGGTGGCAGCAAGGGCGCTGCGCCTGGCCCCTCCAACCCTCGGCCCCCACAGCAGCAGGCGCCACCAAGCTCCAAGGAGGAGGCTCACCGGCAAATGTTGGCTCTCGAAAGGAAGGCAAGAGAGGCAAAGCAAAAGTATGAGGCACATGAGGAAAAATAGAACCCCAGGTGGATAAGATTGAGATTCATGCCTTTGACCATCCAGTTCCTGACGCACCATGCATTAAATCTCATTTGCTTTGAGATCTTCTTCTGTTGGAACTGTCTTGAACCCTGAGGGCTTTGTGCATGTTGTGGCAGGCACGCCGTGTCCTTGTTTTGAAAATGGTCTATCCCTTCGCAGCTTCCTATCTGGAGATATCTCTGGGTGAAAGTATTTTCTAGCTGCTCCACATTCTCAAGTCACAAAAACCCAAGAGCACTACAAAGAATGCAAGCTAGGTACTCAGAGTGGGCGCACATCATTGTGCACGCTCATTCACCAGGTGCATCCAACTTTTCACACTGTATGCTTGCCTCTCTTACAAGACACGAGTGAAATTCTTTGCGAACTGCCAGGCTATGCTTTTTACCATGACTTTCCAGACGCTTTGTCTTTGGAAATCACCAAGCTTAGTGCAGTCAACTCTTTAGAAAAACCATCTATGATTTTTGAGGGGTCAGCAAACGGCGCACCAGCCACTTTCCTTGCAGACACAGGAGCGACGCACTGCTTCTTGGACAAATCCTTTGCGAAAACTTATGGTTTTAAGAAAATCTCAGCTTACACTCAGGTACACTTAGCCGATGGCTCAACTCAGTCAACAACTGCTCAAACCACAGTTCATCTAAGGATAAAAGGTCACTCAACTCCAATTCGCTGTTACATCATTGACATGCAAGGTCAGTTTGATGTGATCCTAGGTGACACTTGGTTGAACAAAGTCAAAGCAGTAATAGACTTTTTTTAAAGACTTGAACAGTCGAAAAGAAAGGCCAAAGGTACACTCTTACTCCTGAAAAACAAGACACTTCAACTGCATCTAGCCATGCAAATGCTGCACCGCTCAATGCTGTGCAAGTGAAAGAAAGTCTCCGACAAGGGGTAAAATCTTTCATGGTTAGAGTAACAGACTCTGGTATCCAGCCTGAGCCCTTACACTTAAAATGTCACCAGTAATGCAGAAACACATAGATGAATTTAAAGATGTATTTTCATCAATCCAAGACTTGCCACCTTTTAGAAACACAGGGCACACAATTCCAACTGAGCCAGGCTCTAAGCCCCCTTTCCGCTCTATGTTCAGATTAAGCCCCAAGGAACTTGAAGAAGTTGCAAGGCAAGTGGCTGAACTCCTGAAGCTTGGATTAATTGTGCCCAGCTCTTCACCTTATGATGTTCCTGTGCTCTTTGTTGGTAAAAAGGATGGCTCCTTACGGATGTGCATCGACTACCGGGCACTTAACAAAATCACTGTCAAGAACAAGTACCCACTACCTAGGATTGATCAATTAATGGATTCTTTGGCTAGTGCTAAGGTCTTTACAAGCCTAGACCTTTAATCAGGCTACCACCAAATCCGCATTTCGCCAGAAGATGTCAGCAAAACTGCTTTCCGTACACCTTTTGGTCACTATCAATTCAAGGTTCTTAGATTTGGTCTCACCAATGCTCCGGCAACATTTCAAGCAGCCATGAATGACTTGCTTAGACCTTTGCTCGGCAAATTGTCGTGGTTTTCATAGATGACATCCTCATTTACAGCAAAAATGCTGAAAAGCATGCTTCTCATGTATGCCAAGTACTTGAACTTGTCCAAGCCAACAATTATCACATTAAGCTCTCTAAATGTGAATTTGAGCAAAAAGAGGTTAAGTTTCTTGGTCACATAATTGGTGCTGATGGAGTTAAGGTGGACCCTGCCAAAGTAGCTGTCATTAATGAGTGGCTACGCCCAACCAACGTACATGGTGTGTGATCTTTTGTGGGCTTAGCAACCTACTTTAGGAAATTCATTGAAGCTTTCTCAAAAATGATTGCCCCACTCACAAACCTCACCAGAACGGATATCCCTTTTGTTTGGGATGCAGCATGTGAAGCAGCTTTCCTTGCTGCCAAACACGCATCCAATGCCCCTGTACTGGCCTTACCTGATTATCTACTGCCTTTTGTAGTCGTATGCGACGCATCAAAAGAAGGCATATGAGCTGTTCTGCTACAAAACACAAAAGCCATTTGCATATGAAAGCAGAAAACTCAGGCCAGCAGAGGTCAACTACACCACAGGCGATCAAGAACTGTTTACTGTGGTGCACGCCTTCAATGCAACGTGCACTTGCATGTTAGTTAGCAATTTGTTGAACTCTTCCCCAGAGTTTTCTGTGAACCTTTGTCTTTTGTTAAATCCACAAGCGTGTAAGGAGTAAGACCGGCATCTGTCAAATGACCAAATGCTCGTAGCGCGGAGAGGAGTAAGGACTGGTGGTGAGTACAGCAATCTGCCCCCTCTTCACGCTACACATGGTAGCGACCTAAACGGTCCTGTGGCAATGTCCCTTCACGCACCTTTCCCATCTGTTCTTTATCAATACAAGCTTAGTGGCATTCTGTGCGTAAACCTCGCGCGTGCACACCGAGCGCGGCTCACTTCTCCACGCGCTCCTTTCATTCCTCGCTCAGCGAGGGTTGGCTCTGCTCAGCAAGCCTCTACTTTCATACCTCGCTCAGCGAGGGTCTTTCACACTGCACACGAAGAACCCTTGTTCGTACAGCCACGGTTTTCCCACTACCGTGCACATTCCACAATGCAGATGCAGCCTGACAATACACAGAATCCCATCCCCAATGACGTGTGGGGGGGAGGCCAGACAGGGCTTGAAGGTCCTGCTGCACAACCTCCTGCAGTTCACGGTGAGTATCACATTCCTCACCTGCCACCCCGTCAGGGCCTTACCACAGAGCTGCATCCTGAAAATATTGCTGCATACCTTCTTGAGGAGGGGCACTGGCAGAAGATCCAGCCATGTCTTCGCAGGGCTCTGTTCGTTTGGCATGCAATGGTGAACATCTTGAACCTTCCCTTCCCACCTCCATCTGCACGCCTGATTGAAGTCCATGCCAACAGGCCATATATGTTAATCACTATCTTATTCCAATGGGCCATTGGCTTGCTCTCTAGTCACGTTAGGAAACCCGCAGAGTGGTCTCATGAGTGGGGCTATCGCTTTTCCCTTGAGCAGAAAGAATCCTATTTGCCTGCTCCTCACAACCATGGCTTTGTCAAAATGATGGGCTGCACACTCAATGTGTCAGAGGCAGATATCTATGAGCGTACAAAAGCCCTGTGCCGTGAATTTCCTATTGTCTCCTCCGCCTGCAAACGCTATGAAGAAATCGTGCAAAGAGACCCACATTTGCTACAACTTTTCTACGGTGAAAGGGGAGATGACTTGGCTAAGCCTGATGTCCTGCAACAACTCATTATAAACCCTTACGTTCCACATGAATCTGCAATGGAGTTACGCCCTCAAGTGCACAATTTGCAAACCCTTGCAGATGTTTGCAACTCCCCAGTGCATTCTGTTGCTGGTATCTTTTACCCCTCAGGATCCGACCAGCATGCTGTAGAACCTCATGCAAGCCAGCAGAACCAACCTCAGCACCAACCTCCACAGCTAGACCCTAATCTGCTGGCCTTCCAACACCAGTTCCTTACAGACCCCACCACTCTACACAACTTCATGCAATGGGGCTTACAGCAGCAGCAATCTGCCACTGCCCTACAGCAACAGCAGCAGCAGCAGGCTGGCCACCAGGTTCCAAATCAAAATGTGTCGGACTTGCAGCAGCAACAACAGCAGGAAATTAGCATGGAGGTATCCACTTCCACCCACCCACCTCCTCAACGTACCCGTGCACCACCCAACCAAGCTGACTGGCCCAACAAGGCCACCCCTGCCTCTGCTCAGCCGGAGCCGTTCTGGGTAAGGAAAGAGGTCTTCCGCGGCCTCTCCCCAGCTCTTCAGCATAAGGTTGCTGCTACCTATCCTGCCAAGCGAGCCTGTGTCCTCCATCGCACACAAAACAACCACAGCAATTTTAGGTGTAACCAACAGCCCTGGAGGAGCAGTTCCAAGTCCCCCTCTGCCAGCCGTAGCCCAACCCCTGCGCCTGTGGTCCACAGTGCACAACACTTTGGAGCAGCTTATGCCTCTGCATTTTCCGCTGGCCGCCAAGAGGGCGGCCGGCGCTTCTAGGGAGTTGGCTCGGAATTTGGTACAGGATAGAGTGTGGTGTGCTTGGTGTGCCTACGCCTACCTGTACCTGACTTGGCACCTTGTGCCGCATTTACCTTGTTTTCAACTGCTCTGAACACTCACTTTCAATTATTGTATACGTTACTCCAGTGGCTCCTCCTTCTTTCTATCATGTCTTCAACTGAAGAACAAGCACGGTTTGCAGAACGTATGGCTCAACAAGCAGCTCAACAACAGCCACAACTGCAACCAACAATTGAAACTCCTATCTCTATCACACCCTCAGCCTTAGCCCAAATGATAGAAACAACCGCACAAAAATCAGCTCACTCAGCCATCCAAGCTGTACAAACATCTAAACCCAAAGAGCCTGACAATGTGCTGCCGAAACATATTAGAACTCAAGTCAAACCAAGGCAGTACCAAAGCAGAGCAAAGTCTGGAAGCTTCAGAGCTTGGGAGAGAGAAATCAGGCAGTACTGCAAACTCCAAGGATTAGATCCAGATGATGAGCACCAAAACACTCTGTGCAGACAAGTTGTGGAAATTAAGTGTGCCGGAGAAGCACAAACCTACATCCTAAACATGAACACAGATATCCACAGTTTTGAAACCTTGCTCAAGGTGCTCTCACAAAGATTTATCCACCCAGAGGAAGCAAGAAATGCACGCAGAGCATTAAATAACCTGAAAATGCACAAGATGTCAGCCAGGGAATACTGCACAAAATTTGAGCGCCTCCTTGATGAAGCACCGCCAATGAGTGATGAAGATGTTAAGTACACATTCCACAAAGGGCTGCCAAAGTCACTTCAGGACTGGATTGATCATGATGAACCAGAGACCCTGCACGACATGATTGTACTCACATGCAAAATGGCAGGGGACTCCTATCAAGAAGCCCCCACCCAGGGGAGCCCCTCAGGAGAGCCTATGGAACTTGGCAAAATTAGCCAGCAACTGAATCAGGCAACTGCAGCCCTACGCAACTTGAACTTTCCCTCAAAACCAAGACAAACAAATTCAAGGCTCAATCGCCTCTCTCCAGACCCCCGCAAAGACCCACGCTGGCCCCCAGGGAAATATGCTAACGGTAACTACATCAAACATTGTAGGGACACGGGCAAATGCTATATCTGTAGGCGCCCAAACCACCACTGGACACAATGCAACCTTCTCACCAAACCACACCAATCCAAACCTCAACCGCCCCGCGTGCAGAATCCCTCCCCAAGCCCAACATGGAGCCCCTTGCGCCCATCTAGCCCAAAATCCCAAGGCCCACGGTAAGGGGGCCTACAGTAAGCACTCCTGCACTTAATGGTGCTCGAAGTGTACATACCTTACCACGCAGGTTTGCCTCTTTAGCCTGCGGAAATCAATCAATATTTTCCCATCAGTATCTAAGGAGATGGCCTGACCAACCAACTCCTTCCCCACCTATTATGGCCCCTTCTGCCTTGCAAGGCGGGGGGGAGGGCCCGTATGGCCCAGAAATGGTCCAAGATCAGGACGACAAACGTCCAAATTTGCTGCAGCAGGGTATTGCAAGCCCAACAGTGGCCGGAAATGGCCAGGACCACAGAAGTCTCTTTGATGAAAATGATGATGGTACCACTTTCTCTTTTTGGCGTAAGCCCGGCCTAGGTGCGGAAGAAGTTAGCCGCTCTGAACCACCTAGGATAACCTCTACCAAGGAATGGCCATCCTTGCTGACTGAGGTAAAATCAGAGGGTGCTCAAGGACATCCCTCATTACGTTTCAAAGGTTCGATCAACAACCACTCCGTATCAGTTTTGCTTGATTGTGGAGCTGAACGAGACTGTATAAGTACATCATTTTGTGAGCGACACAAGCTACCTTACCTTCCTCCAGAACTAAGTAACGTGCCGGTCACCTTAGCAGATGGAACTCCAAAGAGTTATGGAATTCTAGACACTGCCACGCTTCAATTGGGATCCTATGTTGGCAGCTTAGATTTGGCTGTCACCTATCTGCAAGGAGAAGACCTTGTTCTTGGCATGCCCTGGCTTTTCAGGGTAGATCCTCGTGTGCATTGGAGGTCTCGAAAGATAACTTTCAAAATTGGCAACAAGAAACACACCCTGGAAGAAGACGATTCCTCGCACGCTCATACCACTATACCAGTGATTTCAGCGATTCAATTTGTTGAAGAAGTTGAGGAGAACAAGTGCCCAGCATGGGTATGCATTATTAAGCCTACATCACCAAACCCAAGCCACGATGGACAGCAAAAGGTCGACCCTCAGGAGCTTGAAGCACTACTACGTGAATTTGCAGATGTTGAACAAGACCCTAAGTTTCCAGAACCACAAAACGTAGAACATGCCATTGACCTGGAACCAGGCTCAGCACCGCAAATGGGGCCGATGTTTAGGCTTGCACCTAACGAATTAGAAGAGCTCAAGAAACAACTTGAAGAGCTTCTTTCCAAGGGCCTCATTGAGCCCAGCTCTTCTCCTTTTGGCGCACCTGTTCTCTTTGTGAAGAAAAAGGACAACACGCTGCGGATGTGTATTGATTACAGAAAACTCAACAGCATAACCATTCGCAATTCATACCCTCTTCCTCGTATGGATGACCTACTGGACCAACTCCATGGAGCCAAAATCTTTACAAGCCTGGATCTACGCTCTGGGTATCACCAAGTCAGAATCAAGCCAGGAGATGAGTATAAAACAGCGTTCCGCACACAGTTTGGACACTTCCAGTACAGAGTCATGCCCTTTGGTCTGTGCAATGCACCAGCCACCTTTCAACGTCTCATGAATGACATCTTCCGTAAATATTTCAACTGGTTTGTCCTTGTGTACTTAGATGATCTCTTAATCTACTCCCGCTCTGCTCAAGAGCACCTTCAACACCTTTGCACCGTTTTGTCTCTATTGCGCCAAAACCAACTGTATATAAAACGCTCCAAGTGTGAATTTGGTGTGAACTCCATCAAGTTCTTAGGATGCATGGTCACTGACAAAGGCATTGCGATGGACCCAGACAAAATCAAAGCCATCCTAGAATGGCCTGTCCCAACAGGCACTCCTGCCCAATGCAAGACACAGATGCGTGGTTTTCTGGGGTTAGCCAACTTCCACAGTAGGTGGGTAGACCATGTTGCTGAACCAGCAGCCCCATTGAGTGCCCTTACTATTGAAAAAGCAGAATGGGTATGGGAGCCTTGCCACCAGCAAGCCTTTGACGAACTCAAGCGCAGAACGACGGAGAAGCCTCTGTTCGTCCACGCACCGCATCCAACTGCCAAATACATTGTAGAAACAGACGCATCACAAATGGCAACTGGAGGTGTAATCTATCAGTGCCCGGAACCAGGAACCAAACAAGTTATAGCCTTCTCTTCACACAAGCTCCAACCACTGGAAACTATGTACCACCCCTACGAAAGGGAAATGCTTGCTGTAATAGTTGCTCTCAAGATATGGCGCCACTACCTACTCGGGCGCTTATTTGACCTATTCTCTGATAACACTGCTGTCACCCATTTCTTGAAGCAATCCCGCTTGTCTTCTCGTCAGGCACGCTGGGTGATGCTGCTATCTGAATATGACTTTAACCTTTATCATCTACCAGGCAACAAAAACATACTGGCAGACGCTCTCAGCAGGCGCCCTGATCACTTTCCACCACCTTCTCAGACCAACCATGACATTCACCTCCTGTGCTCGCGCTCTCTTTATGACACCACCAATCATCACAATGTAGCCACAATTAGATCCTCTGGGCCTTCTCACTCACCAGATTTCATCTCTCGTATTCAACAAGATGCTGAAGATGACCCAGAGTATGTCAATATTGTTATGGCTGCAGCAGAAGGGCAAATGCCTGATTTCATCGAGCACAACGGTCTTGTCTGGTACACACCCGGTAATGATATACAACCAAGGCTATATGTTCCCAATGGGGATGTACGCCAAACTTTGATTACTGAAGCCCATGCTCCGCCAACTAGCGGCCATTTAGGCATTCACAAAACCTATGATACCTTGCTTAGGAATTATTACTGGCCACACATGCACAATACAGTTTGTGATTTTGTATCCACATGTGCAACTTGTCAGCAATCCAAAACATCTAATAAGAAGCCTTTAGGCAACCTTTCCCCCTTACCCCTCCCTGACCATTGCTGGGAAGAAGTTACTCATGACCTTATTACAGGTTTGCCACTTACACCCCGTGGCCATGATGCTATAATCACCTTTGTTGATAGGCTTTCCAAACGCATTATCCTCGTACCTTGTAAAAGCAGCATAACAGCTGAACAATATGCTACCCTTTTCTTTGCAAATGTTTTCAGACATTTTGGTATGCCGAAGCGGCTCATTTCTGACAGGGACCCGCGCTTCACCTCCCATTTTTGGACAGAACTTTTCAAGCGTCTAGGCACATCTCTCAACATGTCAACAGCTCATCACCCCCAAACAGACGGGCAAACAGAGCGTGCCAACCGTACAGTGGAAAACATGCTGCGCGCCTACGTTTCACCCCTTCATAACGACTGGGATGAGTTTCTCATTCCAGCTGAATTTGCATACAACAACAGCATACAAGCCAGCACTGGATTCACACCGTTCTTCCTTACAAACGGGCGACACCCTCATACTCCACTCTCCCTTGCCCTAGACCAACTTTCACCCCACCAAACTGACCACCCGCCTGCCTATGACTTCATTAACAGATTCCGTAAACATCTTGCCCGCGCCAAACACTCGCTATCTCTCGCACAACAACACCAACAACGCCATGCAAATCAAAAGCACACAGATGCAGCTTTCAACACCGGCGATTATGCACTTTTATCAACCAAACACCTCAACATGCGAGTCCATGAATCCTCCACACCAAAACTCCACCCCAAATACATAGGACCTTTTCAAATCGCTGAAGTTCTGTCACCAGTTACATACCGCCTTCACCTTCCTCCCACCATGAAGTGCCATGACGTTTTCCATATCAGCCTCCTCAAACCTGCACACTTCCACTCTGAACAATTCCCTAACAGGGTACAACCCAACCCACCACCCATCTTTGTGGACAATGATCAAGCATATTTCATGGTTGAAAGAATCCTCAAACATTTTCCCTCATCTGCCAGGTCCCACGCACATACCGCTCGGTACCGCATCAAGTGGGCAGGCTATCCTTTGCATGAGTCCACAGACAAACCCGCTCAAAACGTCATGCAAGACGTTCCCCAAGAGGTTCACAAATACTGGCAACAAGCCCTCTCTCATCCAGCTTCACCTAGTCCCAGCCCGCCCCAGCCCGCCCCAGCCCTGACAACCGGACAACCCAACCAGCCAGTCCAAGATCGACCACCTCTTAGGAGATCGCCTCGCTTGCGTGTGACTTAGCTTAGGTTGCCTGCCTGTCTCGATCTGCTTCCTGATGCCAACTGTTCCTTATGCCAACTACTTCCTTAAGCCAACTCTAAACTAGCACTCTTGGAAACACTACTTGACTGACTCTCTTTGTCCGAGCCCAGCTCTTTTTCTCTTTGTCTTGTTTTACCTGTTGTTCTTTTATTAGGTTTCACCTTGGGGGGGGGGGGGAGAATGCAACGTGCACTTGCATGTTAGTTAGCAATTTGTTGAACTCTTCCCCAGAGTTTTCTGTGAACCTTTGTCTTTTGTTAAATCCACAAGCGTGTAAGCAGTAAGACCGGCATCTGTCAAATGACCAAATGCTCGTAGCGCGGAGAGGAGTAAGGACTGGTGGTGAGTACAGCAATCTGCCCCCTCTTCACGCTACATTCAAGATATGGTGTTGCTACCTTGAAGGTCCTCACTTTACTGTGGTCACTGATCACAACCCTCTTGTGCACGTACCATCTCAGCCAAACCTCTCGGGTAGGCAAGTTAGATGGTCAGAGTACTTGCAAAGGTTCCATTTTGACTGGGTCTATAAACCTGGGGCAGGCAACTTGGCTGCCAATGCCCTTAGCCGTAACTTAGCTCATTAAACTTTTAGCCCAGTTGCTGCAGCCATGCTCACGATGCTCACCAGGAGTAAGTCTAGACCCTAATCAGTGACACCGGCTGCACGGAGTAACCATGAAACACCTTCTGAACCAATTAAAGGCGCGGCGTGTTGCAAGTCCTAGTCCTTAAGTATACCTGAGGGCCCAGGATCTTCACGGGGGGGGAGGAATCCCTACTCATCGAGGAGCCTGATTCCACACTGAGTCATACCATTACCATTACAAGCAAAAAAGGCCTCCAGTCAAACCGACTGACTGCTAGCCTGTTCATAAAAAAGAAAAAGTTCATGGAGAAAAGAAAGAAATTTGTTGTTGTTCTGATTCAAGAAGCAATACATATCATGCGATTGGACATGGTGATAAGCAGGCTGAGTCATACTAGGTTTTTGGAAGGGACCCTAGATATACATAATGAAGTGCGCATTGGGTATGAGAATGATCCATGGTTCCAGGGTGAGCAGCACACTGCAATCTATACTTTGAAGGATGGGTTGTGGTGGACAAAGGAAGGTCAACTCATCGTGCCTAACAACAAGGGTCTCAGGCGATCCATAATTTCTGAGATGCATGACACACCGCTTTATGGTCATAATGACATTGCTAAAACCAAAAAGCATGTGCAAAAGCTCTTTTGGTGGCCAACCATGCTCCTTGATATCATCCAGTACGTTAAGTGCTGCCCCTTATGCCAAGTCAACAAGAGCTCCACACAGAAGCCTGGGGGCACCCTTTAACCTTTGCCTGTACCTGAGGAAACTTGGCAAGTGGTCACTATGGACTTCATTGTGTCATTACCTCGCACTCTGCTTGGACACACTGCCTTGCTGGTAGTGCTAGATAAATTGTTCAAAATGACGCACTTGATTCCAACCACAGTACAAGTGACTGGTGAGGAAACTGCCAGGTTATATGTGGACCATGTGGTGAAACTGCATGGTGTCCCTCAGGCTATTGTGAGCGACCGTGACAAACGTTTTACTGGACAGTTCTCGACTACACTCCTTGATATCCTCGGCATCAAGAAAAAGCTATCTACTGCTTACCACCCTCAAACGGATGGTCAAACAGAGTGGATGAATCGCACTCTTGAGCATGCTTAGGAACTTTGTATCACCTCATCAACAAGATTATGACGAACAGCTTGCCATGACTGAATTTGCCATCAATAATTCTTACCAAGAGTAAATCAAGACTACGTCTTTTTGTCTTAATTACTTCAAGGATCCTCTTACTCCTCTCAGTCTAAACAGAGGCTCCACTGTGCCTGCTGCCTCCGCTTTTGTGGATTAAAGGCGTCAAGACCTTAAAGACGCCAAGGCCGCACTGGAAGCTGCACGTCAGAGACAGAAAAAATATGCAGATGCGAAAAGACGGGGAATCTCTTTCAACATTGGGGATGAGGTTCTCTTGAGCTCAAAGAACATCAGGCTTTTTAACCCTGGTACACCGAAACTCCTACCGAAATGGTTAGGTCCCTTTACCATCATCGACTACTGTGGTTGGCATAAGACACCTCCTCAAGACGGAGATCCTGATTACGGGGCTTTTAATGCTGCAGCGTACAAGCTGGAGCTTCCAGACAACATGCGAATGCATAATGTCTTTCAGGTGTCTTTGCTAAAGCCTTACAGGCAAGATGGGCGTGTGCAGCCACCTCCTATACCCAAAGTCATGAATGGGGAGGAGTGGTTTACAGTTGAGAGAACTCTCGATCATCGAGATATCAAAGTCACCACCAAGAGGGGATGTCATGCGCGTGAGCGTACGCGCGCAATTTGCGTAAGCAGCAGTGTGTGAAACTGGGAACGTCCAGTCCTGTAACATTATTGTACCAGTATGTCATGCTTCTCCAGCCCAGGCAAAGATTTGAAGTGCAAACCTAGTACCTTTGTGCCTAGCGTGTCCTTGTGTTTGTCAAACCTTTGTGTAGCTGCTGCTGAGTGGCCAACTGTTTAGTCTCCTGTCTTGTCCTGAGTAGTCCAGACTGTGACTGTGCAAGCCTTATCCTTATTATCTCCTTTGGTAGCTGGAGGGCTCGCAGAGCCTGACTCGTCTGTCCTTGTCTTGTGTTTGAATGTTCAGAGGCTATCAGTGACTGCTGCTGTGTGCAGCAAGGCTTTTAAAGTACTTTACCATTTATCTGCTATTTTCCTGTGGCTTCGTTTGAGACAGTTAGTTGTGTGGTAGTTATTGGATCTCGCTCTAGATTCGTCCTCTTTGAATTCAATGCAGCAAAGTGCAATGGCCTGCACTGCAAAGCAACTCAGAGCCCCTCGCCTCCTCCAGGGAGGCATGCGGTAAGTGGTGTTTAGGAGGAGTCAATGCATGGAATCTCTCAAGTGAATCTCTCGCCTAGCATCAGCGCCCCAGCGGCCCCAAACATCCAACCCAAGAACCTGCATTCCGCGTGCCCAAGGTCTCTCTTAGACATGCCTGCACTCCGCGTGCCCAAGGCATATGCATAACTCAGCTCCATACACAGCTCAGCTCCATACACAACTCAGCTCCATGCACTTTCTGATGGTTAGATGGTTAGATGGTTAAGCCAACTCATGAGGACGAAAATTAAAGAGAGAGCTCACGCTTCCACTGCACCGTCTGGTAGGGCTCCACTAGTGTTTTTTGACACTCTGAGAACGGAACGAGCCCTACCAGGCGGGATAGGTGTGCTTGCGCGCACGCAGATGGGGCACACACGCCAAAAGTAAATTGGTTAACACAGTGAGTGGACGCTGACCTGTGCCTGGGGAAAAAGTGACGTGCGAAGCCAAGAAGAGATGGAGATTGAGCAACTTGTGCGCCAGCTTCTACAGAAGGTCGACAAGCTTAATCAAGTGGTGCTCCAGCTACGGCAGCAGCAGCAGCAGCAGCAGCAGCAGCAGGATGGCCGAGCAACTCGGGGCAGCGTTGACCAGCTCGTCCGAGACTCTGCTGACACCAACTGGGCAGCAGCATGCAGCATAGACAGGGAAGAACGTCAGAAGTTCTACAGTGTACGTCTGCTGCGCTCCAGGAACGCAGGGGCGCTGCCCTGCGAAGCAACACCAGCCGGGGTGGAAGCCTTCCTGCAGTGCGAGGTGGGCAGCGTGCAGCATGTGGAGCGGATGCGGGACAACGCACTGGGCAAGCAGCGATACATCGTCTGGTTCAGCACGGCAGAGGCAGCGACTGCAGCGTACGCGGGGTTCCGCGACAGCAGCAATGCAGCACAAGCACTCTTGGTACAGAAGAAGACGCGCCTGCAGAATGCGCTGGTGGACCTGGCCATACAGCTGCAGCAATTGGGCCGAGGACAGTGTGGGTATGGGGAGAAACTGGTTGTGCAAGTCAGGGGAAAAGCAATCGTGGTCAAACTTGGTGAGGGGGAGCTGGTTCCCTACCCCTTCCGCCAGCACCTGCCTTCAGGCCGCATCCCCAGCCCTGGCGAGCCCTTCCTGCACCTCAATGCTGGCCGACTGGGGCAGCAGCTCAAGCAGCTACTCAAGCCTCCTCCGCCCTCACCAGCAGCAGCAGCAGCAACAGCAGCAAGGCCAGCAGCACAAGCACCTACTTCGCCTGCCTCACCACCAGTACAAACAGCAGCAGCAGGAACGACAGCAGCAGGAGCGACAGCAGCTGCAGCAAGCGGAGCCCCAGTCACTCCCACTAAGCGGAAGCGCACCAGCCAAGAGCCCAACCCTGTCCAGCACCAACACTGCCCTCCCCCAGCAGCAGGAGCAGCAGCACCAGTACGCATGCATGCAGGTACCTTTGGAGGAGCCATGAGGCAAGGACAAACTGCAGACCAAGAGACCCGAGTTCGAGCACACAAGGCTGCGCAGGCAAAAGAAGCAACATGGGTCCCTAATAGGAGGTATGGGGGGGTGTATGGAGGTCCTCAAGGGCCGTCCATACCCCGTGCCATGTCTTGGAGAGATTACAGAGGGTACTTATCTGCTGAAGAGATTCAAGCAAGGCAATGCAGTTGATACCTTCTTTAACATGTGCACTCACCAGGCTGTATCGGCAGTTACCCTTCCTGAAGCATTGCATTGCATCTTAAACAGTGGATGCTGAGAACTGAAGTGCTAAGCAGAACATAACACTTTTACTATGGCCTCTTGGACCTTTTTCAGAGCGATGCTGTTCTCAAACTTTCTGTGCTTCTTGTGGAAACGCAAAAGTGTATTTTCCTGACACTACAGCCTTATGGAGTTTTTTGTGCTTGGCTTTGCGTGCTTGTTTCATTTAGAGTGACAGTGTGTGTGATTTTTACAGTTGACACTTCTGAACTCAGCTCAAGGCTTTCAGTTGACATTTACACAAGTTTAGTTTGGTTTGGTTACAGGCACCTTTTGCTTCAGCTAAGCTGCCCTTGTAGGCAGGTACAGCTATGTAACCCTATCCTATCCTATCCATGCACTTTCTATCTCTCCCCTGCCTAGCTAGCGCAGTAAATAGGCCAGCAAAGTTGTAGCACGCGACAGGGAACCAAACACTCCCCAGCCAAAACCAAGCTGCAGCGCCAATATTTGGTTAAGTGGTTAGGCTATGGTGGTGATGAGCACAACAGCTGGGAGCCCGAGGAAGGTGTTTCCATGCTGGATGTTGACAAAATTTACCATGACCTACCTTCAGGGTCTCCCTGCCCGTCAAGGAGAGTGACTGGCCATCAACTTTCTCTTCTGAGTGCGTGAGCTCTCAGAGCTGCTACTGATTGTGGGGCAGCGTGTTGCTACCGATTGTGGGGCAACTTGTACCCAAGTGAAATCGCGACACTGAGTCCTCTATTCCAGCCAACACCCTTGATCTTGCAAGTGCTCTCTAAAAGCAAGAATTGATCACTCTTGCTTGGGGGTATGAGCTCAGGTACCACTACAACTCTTGTTGTATCAGATCAAGCGGCAGGAATGCTTTTTACCACTTGGGCTTTGGACACACCTTGTGTCCCCATCCCAGAGTCGGGTTGGAACTAGGTGGGGGGGAATGTTACAATTCAAAATTCAAACCTGGATTGTTACATAATTACGCATCTTGGTTACTACTTAACCAACCAACTGCAAGGGAGTTATCCCCGGGCGAATAGCAGGGCTGATCAGTCTTATTTATATTTTAAGCAAATCTTCATACAGTCGGAGTATTCGACGAGTGCGCGTGAGTGAGGAGCGCGCCTTGCAGTTACACAGCATACGCACGTTCCAGGTATGTCCTAGCGGTCTCTCTCTTGAGCTCGCTTGCTGCTAGAACTGTGCCTGTTACAACAGGTGGCGCAGGGAGATGTGTGCAAGGTTGTGTAAGAGGAGGGCATGTTCTAGCTGCCTGATGTGAGAGAGGACAGAGGCGCCGGATAAAATGAGCGTGCCCAAGGCCATGTTGAAAGCATGTATTAGACAGAATGCCTCTTGTACTTCCATGTCGGGTTGAGGGCAAGGGTAGTAGGTTTGGGGAGTCTTGTGTTTGAGGACAAAGAGCTCAAAAGTGTGACTCATACCTCCGCGAGTTTGAGCAGCACATTCCTCTGTGATGGTGTAAGGGGATGCAAGTTCTGAGTCCAGCAGAAAAAATACCAAGAGGAATTTATTTTCTGGATGGCAAAGGCATGATTGTTGTTACGGATGAAGGAGTTGGTGGAGTGTGTCTCAGATTCTGCATTTATAGTATGGATTTTGTTTTACAACGTTCCACGCATGCCATGTCCCTGATGTAACCCTAACCTGGTGAAGCTGGTCCGGACGATGTGTCTGCCCAGGCAGCCTTCTCTATGTGCTGCAGCCAAGCCAGCATCGTTCAGCAAGACGAAGAAGCTCAGCAGCAACAGGAAGAAGAGGAAGTCAGTACACTCGCAACTCCAGCCAGCAGCTCGAGTGAACTTGTCTTTTGGCTATTGGTGACCCTGGACATTAAAGCATTTTCATGGCACCACCACGGCAAAAATTATCTTCTGATTGAATAATATCATGTACGCATAAGGCCCTCACACTTAAATTCCACTGCAGACTTAACCCATTGGGAACTCCATCCAATGGTCCTTACACACGAGAGTGTGGAAATTCACGCTTTAAAGATTAAGAAGTTGATACATAGGTGTTTTGGAGCTAGTGGGTGTGAATCTTCCTCGCAGCAGAGTGGAGAAGTAGGAGTCGACATTTGGCAACCGACGCACATGTAAACCGCTGAAGGACAGGCTCGTGTGGGGGGCTTCTTGACTTGTATAACCTGAGAGCTGAGTCACAGGTTTACAGGCTACACTCCATTTCGCCCGCAGAGCGACCAATATCATTCTCAAGTATCAATCTACCGTGCAGGCGATGCACAGAGCTTTCCTGTACATTTTTACTTCTTTTATGAACCTCGTGGCATTTAGAACTAACCCTACACGAGCGGCGCAAGATGAATGGAAGTTCCAATGTGGTGAAGGAGTCCTTCAATACATTGAGACGCATCGTCGCCTTCTCGACTCGCACAATGTCCGCGAGGTCGTATCCTACAGCCGAAGTGGATTATCAGACCGAAAAAAGGGAGCAGTGACCACGTTCTACTTTGCACTCTTGACAGGGAGAGCGTTCAGACTCATTGGGGACGTCTGGCCTGGCATTTACAGATCTGAAATCAATTGGACGTTCACCAACGTTAAGATGAAGCAGTACAGAGAAAGAAAGGATGTTGCTTATGTTGAAGTACCCTGCAATGATAACTACGGGAAAGGTACACACCTCAGACACCTGTATGAAAGTGGAAACGTAAACAAAGCCTGGGAAAGGTACACAAGCATAGTCCTGGACACTTGTTTTGACTGGGCGGAGCTCCTTTTCAACAATCCACATCATATGCTTCAACTGTACGCCATGGGGCTTCGACCAGAATCAGCCACAGGCTGTGCCTTGTCACTCTTGTTTAACATTCGCTCTGATGTTCTCGAACCGTACCGAAATGTTATTCGTCGCATTATGAAGCCGGAAACTTTTGTTGTAGGAATTCAGATCAGAGTCGGGGATGCTCTAGCTTTCACTAATTTGCGAATGAATCAATCTGATACAGATGTCGTTGCGCAGGTTTCCCCCTTTTCACAATGTGCCCTGGATATTGAGCGACAAGCTTCAATTCCTGAACAATCGGTTGTTTGGTACGTTGCGTCAGACTCCCTTGATGTTAAGCGATATGTCCTCAGACACTTCTCATCTCGCGTCGTCGTGATTTTAAGACAAGCCTTTCAAACTCGTGGTTCCTTAGGCCTAGTTAATTTCGATGGTTGGAAGTTTGCCGCAGCTGAGCAATGGATTTTGTCTTTAGCAGACTTCTTTGTTTTAAGTCATACAAGTGGATTTGGAGCTCTGTCCGCAGCTAGGTCAATGAAGAATAGAAATGTATTTGTTTTGGGTACAAATGCTATAAACCAGAGCAGGTGTCAGGTGCAACAGCCCAAATCCTGGTTTACCCGGCAAGGCTTTCTGACTTTTTTCTAAATGGAAGGACTTGTAGAAGCCAGCAGAGATGAAGGGGGTTCTGCTGAGAGGAGTGACAATTTATTTAAGTCAGAGATGTCACCAACAAGTAATTGCTGGCTTTGGACCTGAATATTGTCGTGAAGTCTGAATACAGACATCATATCTGTATACAACCGCTGTTACGTGGTAGCACTCTCTGTAATAGTGGTGTATACTAGGGATGAGACAGGACCGGGTTTGCCGGGTTCGACTCCCTGACAGGCGCACGAGGGTCCATGACTCGAGCTGGCGTTCTTACTAACCTAGTACCAGCATGAGCATGAGAAATTTGAATTGGGTCCTACAACGAACCCAATTGCAATCCAAAAGGTAGTCCCCAACAATGGACCCTAATCAAGTTCACATCATGCCTCCTGCACATGTGCTTCGTCCTGCACATTCAAAATGTATTTTCATGACCCTAACTTCCAAATATATTAGGAACGTACAGGTGTTGTTTGGCTCAGAGGCTGTTCTGCTCCCATTCTGACAGGGACAGGTGGATTTTCAAACTACCAGCGCCTCAGGACAAGCTGCCCTTGGCCATCTGATAATGTTGTTATGTCAGATTTTGTGGGGGTTGCACTGGGGGAGCATGCTGGCAAGGGGCACCTCTTGGGAAGGGCGCACAAGGAAGCACCCATGCCAGCTTACCCGTGCTGCAAGCTTGCTCCCCCCAGTTTGGCTCAGAGTCGTGGCCGAATATTTGCTGACATTTTTCATTTCATTTTTGCATGCACTGCACGCCTCATTCTCCTTGTAGGCACTTCAATTTAAAGTAAATTTAAAAGAGAAGTGTCTACAAGGCACGGTGCTTCGTTTCTGAATAGGGACAGGAGTGCCCTGCCGCAGAGCTTGTACAAAGGAATCACAGCGCCGTAAGCCTTGAAGAGCTTCTAAAACTTGAGCAGTCCAGCAGGCTGGCTCACGCGAATGAATATTCAAATCTGCTTTCAACACTCTTCTCAACGTCTCACTGTTAGACCTCAGCATGCTATTATATATTTTGACAACAGACCTAAACCAGTAAAACTGAAGTGGCTCATGACCGCACTCCCTCAGGACAGCCCAGTTTGTAGTGGTACGCTCAACACCCAGCGTGCTCTTAAGATAACTCATGTGCCGCACTTGCAGATCACTTGCAAACTCCTTGCTCGCTTAAATGCATTCAGTGCCCCACACTTGGCCTGCATACATTCCAGCTGGGACAACATGCGTCTTCCCAAGCCACAAAGACACGTACGGGCTATTTGCCAGAAATTCTCACGAACAAATTGACGAACCCGAAATGCAGACGCCACGAAGGGGCCAGCAGCATGCTCAGAGGGCTTGGCCATGCTCATGCACTTGTGAAACATCATGCCAAGGTATCTAAAAGACTCCTTGTGTGCCAGTGGCACCCCCCCAATATGAAAAACAGGCAGGTCTGACCCAGAGGAATTGAAGTGCACCACCTCAGATTTAGCTGTGTTGATGAAGGTCCAGCAAAACATTGTCAATCGTCCCAAAATTTGAATATTGACTAGTTTTGGGCCGAAATTTTATAAGCATCACCAGGCGCTCGAATCCCGTTCAGATTGAGAATTAATTAGTTTGAAGGCTGGAAAAGGGCTTGTGCCAAAAATGGGTCCCAGGCCCCTAGCCTAAGCTCCTGGCTCCTTAGCTTGGTAGCTAAATCCAGTAACCCCCACCAAGCAACTCTTACATCCAGCAAAGCATAAGTTTGGTGTTCATTGGATTTTGGCCTTCAGCCGGGTGGTTTGACTGCTCAGTCATGGTGTGTGAGGGGTTACATTGCTGTTGCTGATGCTGACGAGGACGAACGAGAACTAAGGAAGGAATTTACATGGAGATATGGTATATTCGACTTTGATGAAAGAAGACAATAACCAAGATCAGGCAGGGTTCACACTTTCTCACATAAATATTGTCCAGCTGGTTTATGTTTACGACAGTTCGGTTCCTTCCTGTTTGACTGTGTCCTCGCAGTCCAGACAAATGAGAAAGTAGGGAAAAGAGAACTTAACCAAGGTCCCCACGAAATTGATCAAACTGATCTGCAGTCCTAGAGCAAAAGACACCACAAAGGTACTGTTGTGCAAAGTCACCAAATGCATAATCAACAAACCGCAAAGACAATATCACACTGTCGTTGATGGAACTCTATTTGCCCCTTGTAATCACAACTAAACCGCTCTTTGTAGCATGCACAATCAATTATCAATGAAGCAACCAATCAGTTAATTAATGTCTTGTTGACACCACCCAGCTCGTTTGTGAAAGTTGATGGATGCCCTCACTTAGCAAATGAAAGCAAAAGCACTCCGCTTAATCCAAACTTCAGCCACATAAGTATCCACCTGATCCAGCGCAGTAACGTTGCCCAGTAACATTGGCTTGCTCCACCATTCTGCTCAAAGCAAAGTTGCCACATGTGTCCAGAAGCTCCAGAAAAACAGAGCAACATCACAGACAACTCTGATCCTTTAAGGTTTCCGCCTATCGTCTCTGTACTTTGCACATGAACATGCCTTCCCAATCAGCAAGCCACCTCAAAGCAGTGCATCTGCTCAAGGCTCTCATAAGCCTCCTCTTCCACACGTTCCAAGAACAGCGATGCTGTGCGCTTTCTTCACACTGTACCACCTTTTAGCATAGCCTCTGTAACAACGATGCTGTGCGTTTCCTTCACACTGTGCACCTCTTAGCAAAGTCTCTATGACCACGATGCTGTGCGGTTCCTTCACACCGTGCCACTTGTCAGCTGGCTGTACCATGCATTCCAGAAGTTGGCTACTATTGTGCGATAATAAGCCGCAGAAATCCACAACCCAACCCTGTCAACACAACCCTGCGCGTCTTTCCTGGACAGGCACATTGTCATAACTCACTGATGTGCACATCTGATGAGCGTGACCTATCAAAGTCTCAAGGCGCCAAAAATAAACGTGCTGCTTTTGCACCTCACGGTTTCCCTCAACCAGCAAAGCCCTCTGCAACCAGACCATGGGTCCAATGCACGCAGCTTGTACTCCCATATGTACGCAATGCACACCTTACCACAGAACCAGCAATTCACAACACCTAGGTACCAATCAAGCTACTGCTACACACAAGGACAGGTGTTGCAGACCAGACCAAACTCACACGTCTCATCATGGCCAAAAATTTTAATAAAGAAAGCCAATAACCAAGACCACAGACAGGGTTCACACTTTCTCACAAAAAATATTGTCCAGCTAGTTTATATATATAAACTTCAATAAAGAAAGTCGACTTTAATAAAGAAAGCCAATAACCAAGACCACAGACAGGGTTCACACTTTCTCACAAAAAATATTGTCCAGCTAGTTTACGTATACGACACAGCCTACTGGTCTCTGCCAGCCTAACAAAAAAAGACAATGATATCAGAAAGAAAGAAATACATCTGATTCGAGTCTTGCTCAAGACAACGACGAATGTCTTTAGTCCTATCCTCATTAAAGTGAAAACCGGTAGGAACAAGGGAAACTCTCTTCTGTGAAGTAGTCTCAAAAAAGAGGTGGGCGTACTTGTTCCAAAGAGCAAGAATACTAGCACAATTGCACAAGACAAGGGGAGGCGTTGCAAGCACCGTGGAAAATTGGCGTAGCCCGCAAGTGCGTGTCCTTACTGGAGTACCAACCCCCCTAGGGGAGGTCCTGGAGCCCCCCCTGGGGAGCCTCCCCAGGGGGGGGACTGTTAGCGTCTCCCAGGGAGTCCCCTGGTTTTTCCCCCTTCCAGGGTGGGTACCTATAGTTCCATGGGGTTTCCCTGGGGGGTCCCTGGAGGATGGTGTTCCACGGGGGGTAATGATGTTGTTTGCACCTGTGTCATCATGCAAAATTCGCTGAGTGTTCAAGGTTGTAACCGCCACAAGGTTGACCAGCTCTGCTGTCCATCCAGCACACCTCATGCGCGCACGCGCACGCGCACACCTGCACACAGTGAACACAACATGAACATCGCGGGCCAAGCTGCGAGAAAGGAGTGCAATGTGTTGGAGAGAAGAGGTTTTTAAAAGGGGATCGGCTCCTGCCCAGGCCTCCTGCTCCTCCCCTGCACACATGCACAGCATTACATATATCATGGGTACACCCCATCATGATGAGTGCCCCATCAAGCGGGGAGCAGCAAGGAGGGCAAATTGGGAGCAGCATGTCTGTGCAGTCTGTGCAGTCACCACCACAGCCGGAGTCGCATTTTACAAGCACTCCACATACAGCCGCTACAGATGCCTTGGCTCCAGCAAACGAGCAAAGGGGGGGGGGGGCGGAGCAGCAGCTTGGCCTGGTCAAACAATTGCAGAGGTTGAAATCATGCAGCAGATGGCAAGAACATTTCAATCAATAATCATATTTTAATTGCTTTGATCAAGGTTGCTGCATCAAAGTAAGTGAAGCAGAGCGGCAAACTGAAATTTTAAGTGGCCCTCTCCTCTTCACTTGAAGCTCCTGGGTGTATTCTGCGTATGGCTAGTGAGATGTCAATTAATGGATGGCTGCATCTGCAGGCTCTACTGTGCACAGAGAAGGCACTTCAGCTATTCCCTTGAGTTCAGTTCTGCACCTCAACTTTTGATTTCAAGTAAGAGAGCATTGAATTACAAGTAAATGATTAAGGTTACAAAAAAAAACTGGCACCTTGGTTCGGGGAAATGCATCAAAATTCACCAAAGCTGGCTCTAAGAGAAACCCCCCTGGGAGCCCTCCCTGGGAGGGCAGCGACCCCCCTAGGGGGGGTGGAGCTCTTGATTTCGAGCACGGCCTAATGTTGATTAAAAGACCGAAGGAAAACCCTCATCCACCACCAAGCACAGTACCACACCCATTTTGCCTCAATGGTTGTTAAAAAGTGGGCCCTGCCTTTCTTCAAGAAAGCTGGCCTTCAGCCTGCGACTACCTCAACTGCTGCCCACACTGATATTACAGATTTACATATTTAAATGGGGGGAGCTTCAGCCAGACTGTTCGGCTGATTGGCCTGTGACTGGTCCTCGCCAGTCAACATAATGTCCATAAGCTCAGAAACAAACGAAAGAAAGTTGTTGTTGTGTTGCATGAGGAAATCATACACAGTCTGGACACTGATTTGTTGTAATCAAGGTTGATTAATTGAAACATCACCAGAGGAACAATTAAACGGGTAAGCATGCTTTCTTCTCAAAGCACAAACATCTGCATCTCTGCACACCAGTGCTTCTTTTTTGGTTTTTTTAAAAACCCTGATTTTAAAACATACCCCAAAATGCCTATTTCTAAAACCTTTATTTCCTAGCTTTTGCCCCCATGCCTCCGGCCCGCCGGCTTATACCTGCTGGGTGTTGTCATATGAGACTTTTCTGGACAATCCTTTCTTAAGTGACAGCATTGTTTGCATAAACTGTTCTGTTGCTCCCTTGAAACGGGAATGTAAAACCCTATACTGCTAGAAGTATGTTCCTGCTGATCTATCCAGCACATAACGACCACACTTGCTGGCATCAAGCCATTTCCCAATGGCTGCTGGGTAGGGAAACGATGCAATGCTGAACTCCTTGCTCTTCCAATCCCGCGCGCATGCTGTGAGATGCTGCTCCTTGAGGCTGTTGCGCTGGGGGCTCTTGAGATACTTCATCGCACTAAACATTCGCTCATTCTCCACTGAGCCCGGCACCATCACCAGCACCAAGCATGCCAGCTTCACAAACTCAGGGTACCGCAGATTGGCACCCAAGCGGCAGGCCTCCTGCCAGAATGCTTCAGCTTTGGGCAGTAGCTTGGCTGGAGCCTCTTGCACCTCTTGCTCAGGCTCGTCTGACTCACTGTCGCTGCTTGGTGCTTCGGGGTTTGAATCAGCTGCTGCCTGTGCTGCTGCTCGCCTTGCTGCCCTCAATGCCCTATCTGACATTGGCAGTGCCTGCTCTGAAGACGCTGCTTGAGGAGGTGTTGCTGCTTGCCTTGCAGGTGCCGCTGCCGGAGGTGCTGCTGCTTGCCTTGCAGATACCGCTGCCGGAGGTGATGCTGCTATGCCTGGGGCGTGGCTTTGCACGAACACCTGCATCTCTGCTGCAGATACTCCTTTCTCATCTTGAAGGCTATCATAGCTGAGTGGAGGTGGTACCTCCGCACTGCTCCCGGTTGCTGCTGCATTCTCTGCCAAGGGCCGGCTCTTGCAAAAAGCCTCCTTAAGCAAGCCCAAGGCTTGGTCCAGCTGCCTGCTGTCCCACTTCATCTGGCAACTGCTGCCAACATGCTGGGTAGACGCAGCCCATAGCCCATGCGAGGTCAGAGGAGGGAAAACGTGCTGATAGGTTGTCTAGCACTGCAGCTGCTGCTCTTGCCAGCTTTTCCAAGACATGTTGCTCCATGCGGGGCTTCAACTCCTCTGTGATTGGCACAGGCCTCTCTGCTGGGCGCCTTATCGCAGCATCGGGTGGTGGGAGCCCTTGCATTTCCACCTCAATGCTACCCACTCTAATGCTGAGCTCACCATTGCCGCTCCAAAACAGGCCTTGCTCCTGTGTTGCTGACTCTTGCTGCTGCAGCCTGACTGCTGCTCTTGTTGCAATCTGCTTGGCATGCTGCTCAGCTGCTGGAAAACAGGGAAGTCGAAGGTGCTGTACTTACTGTCTCCAAGATACATTCGCCTGATGCGCTGCTTGCTGCTGCTGAGCTGTTGCATGATCTCATAAAGCTGGATGCGCTCTAGCTGGCACATTTTGCAGAAGGCCAACTCTCGCAGCATGGGAAGGAGCACATAGGTGGCAAACATCAGCTGGTCGTATGTGACGTGGCCTGCCAAAGCCTCAGTGCCCTCAGCTTCAAGGCAGTAGAGTAGGAAGGGCTTCCAGCACCTGTACGGCAACAAAAGCAACAGCAAGAGTAGGAAAGTGCAGCACGGCCATCAAACCGCTTTGCTATTGTTTTGGAAACAACCTGTGGTCTTTTGCATGCTGTTCGCTATCATAACCACTCCATGTGAGCCTCACCTTGCAAGCCTCTCCAACGGAGCAACCAGGCTATGCCAACTTGTTGGCACAACACGCAAAGGCACCAGAGGAGGCAGCTTTGCGGCCACAGCAAGGGCCCTCAAGTGGTTGGTGCGCGTGCTACACTTGCAAAATTGCCTGCAAGGATGGTTGTAAATAAAGCACAAATGAGAAATGCTTTATCATGAATTAAAAAATGTTTTCAATTTTCGCGATTTAGAAGTTGCATTGCATCATTTTGTATGACCACGCTGCAAGGAAGAGCTGAGCACAACATGCAACAATGATGAACAGCAATTAATTCATGAATGCATACAAGGGTACTTGTTCAAGCTGTCCAGGATACCAGTCAACTTGCTGATGAGAGGCTGATCCTTCAAAACTTTTGCTGCAAGATCCAACCTATGCGCGGCGCAGTGAACTGGTACCATACACGGTGCCAAGGACCTGCGCAAGCTTGTGCTCAAACCTGTGTGAACACCTGCATGCAAGGGATTGTGGGTTTTGTGAGGTGGGGCCCTTAATAGAAAACTGCATTGACGACATTAGCTGTTGGCAGTGTTCCAGCAGGGTGCCGTTCAAGGCCTCCACAATTTGCCACACTGCAAGGACGAACATGCAATTAATTTCAAGCAAACAAATGCGCAAGCATCAAGCAAGCCCTGCTTATGGTGCACCACTGACCTGAATGGAGTTTTCTTGCAAGTGTTTCAGATCTCAGTGAGTCAATCCCTAATTTTTTGGATTGATCAAGGGTATGGGCAGTGTATATAGTCCCACCCACACCCAGGAGGATTGGGTGGATAGTGATCTCTGCACCTTGGAGTTGTTTGCAAAGTTCACTGTGTTGTTGCTGTGAGGCTTCTAGCTGGGCACCAGGCCTCGTATCTTCACAGTATTTGATTTCTATCAAGTGAATATGACGGGCTGGAGTTGTGGTACTCCTCATACTGCGCAGTACTCTGTCACGACGAGAGTCTGCTGTGCCAAGAGTGTGCTGCAAGTTAGTTGAGTTAGTTAGACAGTGGTATTTATCCTTGTGGCAACACAGCTGTGGCTGTGTTGAGAGAACCTTTACTTCACGTAGGAACTCGTAGTAACACCATCTTGTTCTGATCATCTTTGTAAACCCAGTCAAGCCCCTAATAAAGTAGCCCATGTGTGAGTAAGCTCACCTAGCCCTTGGAGGAGGAAGCCAGCAGTGCCACGCCAGTTAAGTGCATCAGTCCAGCATACAAAGTTCAGCCTAATTACCAATAGCATCATCCAGCAAGCCAAGCAAGCAAGAGTAAAGCCGGCTCTCCAGAATCTGCATCATATCTGTCAGTAGCTAGAATCTCCAGCCGAACCGCTTGTTGCTGTGCGCCACAGCATCAACAGGGTTACAGGGTTACAGGAAAGAGAGGCCTTCAGTCAAAACGTGCGACTGCTAGCCTGTTCATAGAAAGTAACAATTTCATGAAGAAAATTGAAAATTTTATTATTATCTTGAAGTAGAAAATCATGAACATGTTGGGCGTCTTGGTTATTGAATAAAAAGGCATATTTAGCACGCAAAGCAACAACATGGGGGTGAGTACAATGAAAAATGACATGTTTTTCATCTTGAATACTGTCTACATCTTGACATAAATCACAATGAGAGGAAGAGCCCTGAATCCAAGTAGATGTTTCACATCGAAGGGTGTGGACGCGGAGCCTAAAGCGTGCAACATTGCGAAGGACATCTTTGGGGAGGGCAAGGAAGAAATATTTGGGAACCTGATAAGGGGCATGGGCAGCTACAATGCGGCGAATGGGTAGCGCGCACCATTGATGATAAGTAAGATGTTTGCTGTTCTGGTGTCTGGGAGTGGGGCTGGAGAACTGAGTCCAATATTGAGCCTGCCTGGATCTGAGGTCTACTACAAATTGTCGTAGGTTAATTGGTTCGCAATTCATCATGTTGTGTTTGAATTGACCAGAATTATCCAAGCCATCCATGGCAGTGAATATGTGGGCAGACCAGCAATCAGAGGAAGAAGAAGATAAACGAATGTCCGCCTGTAATACTTTTCTGACAGTAAGGCTACTGCATTGAGTAAAAGAATTATACAGGCGAATGGCTGCTCGGAACCAATTGAATTGTAGAGGCTCCAACCCGCATTCTCTCAGCACGGACCAAGAGGGGGTTGTATCTCTCACACCTAGCCACCTTTTGAGTGTAGCAAGAAGCCATTTTTGTAGAGGGCTGTCCATTTCTTTACCTTGTTTGAGAAAGGGAGTTGCCCAAATCTGGCTTGTATACATACCCGCAGGAATGGAGTAAGTCTTAAGTAACCAGATGAGGGCATGAAGTCGGTTGGCTAGATTGTACTCCTGAGCAAAGCGTTGAATTTTGAAGGTCCCGTTCATGAAAGGCTGTAGGGCTGCATCTGCTGCTGCTGAGAGATTAAGATTCTTATCAAACATCATTCCCAAATATTTGAAGTGGTCTGTGTAAGGCAACGGTGATCCATCATAGAAAAAGGAAGGGAGATTGGTAGATCTGGAATTGAAACACACGACTTGTGACTTCTGTGTGTTGACAACCAATGATTTCTTCATGGCATATTCCTTTAAGTTGTTAAGAAGTGCTTGTAAATTGGGTTGTCTATTGGCCACAAAAGCCAGATCATCCGCAAAAAGTAAATGGGTCACCGTGAAATTGGGGATGGCAGTCAGAGCACCCGGGACGCCATCAGCCACGCTGTCAATATCATTGAGATAAATAGCAAAAAGGAGAGGTGAGAGTGGGCACCCTTGCTTCACACCATACAGTGGACGAACACTTGCCATTTTGTCTCCATCTAGCAGAGTGTATTCATCCATGTGGTATAGGTCTTGGAGGATAAGAACACAGCATCAACACCTTTTCTTCTCTCAACACGGAAAAGGTGTGAAAAGGTGTTGATGCTGTGGCGCACAGCAACAAGCGGTTTGGCTGGAGATTGTAGCTACTGACAGATATGATGCAGATTCTGGAGAGCCGGCTTGACTCTTGCTTGCTTGGCTTGCTGGATGATGCTATTGGTAATTAGGCTGAACTTTGTATGCTGGACTGATGCACTTAACTGGCGTGGCACTGCTGGCTTCCTCCTCCAAGGGCTAGGTGAGCTTACTCACACATGGGCTACTTTATTAGGGGCTTGACTGGGTTTACAAAGATGATCAGAACAAGATGGTGTTACTACGAGTTCCTACGTGAAGTAAAGGTTCTCTCAACACAGCCACAGCTGTGTTGCCACAAGGATAAATACCACTGTCTAACTAACTCAACTAACTTGCAGCACACTCTCGGCACAGCAGACTCTCGTTGTGACAGCTGTCAGGCTGAGAAAGTGACGCAGCCACAACAGTGTCTTCACATCCCATGACCAAAACCCCCATGTCACGAGCATGAAGTATCAGAATGCGAAGTGATACCAAAGAAATGGGATGTAAAGACAAAATCATAAAGGAGAGTGAGAACCCAAGGCGTAAAGAAACACAGCATTTTTCAGAAAGCAAGACGCTACCATCACGAACAATTCCAAGTTTTGCTCCACCCCCCTGCTGCAAGATGAAAGACAGAATTCCATGGCCAAAACTGTTCACAGAGTTGCAATCTCCAAGTCTGCAGCATCTACAATTTTCCAGCATTGCTAGGCAGCAAATAACCATGACTGTGGCTGTGGCTTCATGGCTATCTCTGGCGGTGCAGCTGGACGCTCCAGCGGTGGTTCACTGCTGTGCTGGTTGGTTGTCCTCGCAGTGCGCATTACATATGGCAAATGTTTTGTGAGTGGCAGCCGCTGTTTGTATGCAGGGGCACGTGTGTGGCTAGGTCTGTCAGCTGGGAACTGGAACAAGCTCACGTCTTTGATTCGGCTGTATTTGTTGCGCGTGGTATGCCATGCACGTATGGCGGCTGCAGCAGAGGATGCTGTAGTGCATGAGTGCGTCAGTGGCACTTGGTGGGCAGCACATGCATGTGATGCAACTGTGCTTACGCTGGATTTTGTGTGTGCATCATGCTGAGGATCTGCAACTTGTCTGCAGCAGTGGTCATGCAGGCCAGAAATGCGGTGGCAGCAGTTTTCAATTGGCTCTTGCCAGTGCTGATCAGTGGTACACTGGCAAATGTGTCCAGGTCATTCTTTGTGCGCAAGAATGGGCGGTACTGCAGCAAATTGACCACAGGATCTGCGCGTGCACCCCAGTCGCGGGCAACATGCGTGCTCAGCAGCACCTCATACAAGTCATTCACACCTGCAACAACCAGGAATGTCACGCCATCTGGGGATGCAGTTGAGCATTCAACATCTTTACCTCTGTTAAGTATGCTCCAGATTGGGCCTACCACCTGACCAATGACTCCCCCTGCACTTCCCATAGAGGTATGGATCTTGTGGGTTGAGGGGCCATACAGGATGCCATTCTTGTCAGCAAACTCTTTGGACAGGAGATTCACCTCAGAGCAAGTGTCAAATAGCACGCGTGAAGCAGTAATGATTTTCTCTTTGTGCGCAAAGGATACACCCTCAGATAGCCTGTACAGGCCGCTACTTTCATTCATGTATTTTGTAGTGTCAAAAGTGGGCTGTTCTGGGATTGGGCCATGCTTGGCAGCAGCAAACACAGGCACATCATCAAAACCAAACAAGGATGGCTCTGAAGAGGTGGCAGCTTCAGGTGCAGTTGCCACCTTGCCATCGGAAACGGAGTGTGATGCAGCTCGCGTGTGGGACTCTGCCAGGCTTGTTTGCGCACTCACTTGTGATGCTGTTGGTGTACCTTCAGGGGCAAGGAGATCAGTGCGCTTGAGAGCGCCCATCAGCGTTGGCTAGGGAACCTTGAAGGACACCTCAAAGCCAGGAAGTTTCTGCATGGCAATTAAGTCTTGCACAGACAGCTCTGATCCCACAATGCGTACTTTGGCCATAGCAGGAGGTTCTGGCTTCTGCACAGGTGCTGGTGCTTTGCCTGGTACATCTGCACGGTTTAGCGGTCCTGCACGGAATGGCACAGGTGTGGCTGCACACACACTTGACTTTGGTTCTGGGTCCATGTCTGTACGCACTGTCAGTAAGGCATGCAGAGGTGGCCACACAGGCTGGATGTGGTCTGAAGCAGGCGTCTGAGCAAAGGCACAACGTGCACCATCTGGTGACTCAGTAGTTGGCGCTGAATAGCGAGTCATGTGCACTTGCTTGGTTTGCTGGGTGGCAGGGGCAGGTGCTGGCATGCGGGGCTGTGCAGGTGGTGCGCGCATGTGCACACGCGGGTCATAATCCCTTCCATAGCATGGTGCATCAGGCGGGTGAATGCGGCCACAGACCTCATGGCGAGGGTACTTGAACATCATGCCAGCGCATGCGGGGTAGATCATGTTGCTGGCATAGAATGGGGCAGGCGCAGTTTGAGGACCTGCATGCTGTGCTTGCATGTGCACTGGTGCATAGGAGTGTGGCTGTGCTGCAGGGTACCATTCTTGCCTTGGCACTGGTTTCTGCGTGTATGGCCCAAATGGGGGCGTGGCAGGTGCACGGCTTGGTGCTCCTGGGCCTATGCCTACTGCAGACAGACGCTCCATCACTTCCTGCGTTACTGCACCTGCCATGTTGGACTGGTCCTGAGGGTCAGCTGGGCGGCTTGGTTTGGCACAAGGGTTAACTGCCTTCTTGTCACTCACCATAGCCTGCAAGTCCCTGCACTGTTCAGTGTTATGTGAAGGGTTGTGACCATGTAGCATGCAGAAGTTGCGCGCCTCGTTGGTTTTCGCAGGTGGTTGCACTGCCTGCGTGGTGCATGAGGCAGGTGTAGGTGACGCGTCAACCTCCACAGTCATTCCCACAACCTTGCGAGTCTTGGCTGGATCTATACATTCCATAGTATTGACCAGGGCTTGGTGCTTGTGCATGTAGTCCACGAGTTGTTCAACTGTGATCTTAGGCTGCTCTACGCACATGGACAGCAGGCGTGAGTGCAGTTCCTTCAGCTTCCCGCACTTCAACAGCAACATTGCCTTAGCCTTCTTGCTGCTAGTAGATGAGGCCTTGTAGACCTTAAGGAATTTGTGCGCAAAGGTTGACAGGTCCATGCCATGCAAGCGCAAGTCTATCAGTTCCTGGTCTGGATCTGCCACCAAATGTGCAAAGTGCTCCTCGGCAGCTTCCAACAATTGCTCATGGAGGGGCTTACCGCTTGATGGCGGTGCGATGATCTCTGCACGGTTGGCCTCAAACCAGTACCTCGCAGGCGTTTCAGCCTTAAAGGCCGTCAGGCAAAAGATGTCCACTAAGTCAACCTCTGTAATGCTGTTGTTGCCTTTGTTTAGCAAAGCTGTCCTGGCAAACCACAATTTTGACTGGTTGACCCAATCGTGCAGATCATCTTTTCCTTTCTCACCCCTGAACTGAGGGGCAGCTTCTGGAATACTTGGTGCTGGCATTTCTTCAAGGCTAGCTAGTGGATTGATATAAGAAGTGACTGGCTTAGCCTCAGGTGTGAAAAACTGATCCTCTAAATGCTGAGGTTCTGTACTAACTGAGGTGGGAGATTGTTGGCTAGTGCTAGCTTCCTCTTGTTTCTTTCTTGCCCCTGCTTGGGACCTAGTTTCTACGGGAATACCAATTCATGAATTAAGCCCTTGGAGGAGTAGGCGCAGCAGCGCCGCCAATTAAATTCATGGATATGCAAGCAAATGATGCTGGAGCTGTGAGCGCTGGGTCTCAGAGAGCGAGACTTGCTGAGATTTAAGAGTGTCACTCTAACGCTACCAGATGATGGCCCTCTGAGGGGAGGCTCACCCACCGCATCAAGGCGGTGATGCCTGTCGAAAATCAGGCTTATCCACTGCAACAAGGTGGTGGCCCTCAGAGGGGAGGCTCACCCACCGCATCAAGGCGGTGGTGCCTGTCTTTGGGAGGCTCACCCACCGCATCAAGGCGGTGGTGCCTGTCTTAGGGAGGCTCACCCACCGCAACTAGGCGGTGGTGCCTGTCTTAGGGAGGCTCACCCACCGCATCAAGGCGGTGGTGCCTGTCTTAGGGAGGCTCACCCACCGCATCAAGGCGGTGGTGCCTGTCTTAGGGAGGCTCACCCACCGCATCAAGGCGGTGGTGCCTGTCTTTGGGAGGCTCACCCACCGCATCAAAACGGTGGTGCCTGTCTTTGGGAGGCTCACCCACTGCATCAAAACGGTGGTGCCTGTCTTTGGGAGGCTCACCCACCGCATCAAGGCGGTGGCGCCTGTCTTTGGGAGGCTCACCCACCGCATCAAGGCGGTGGTGCCTGTCTTTGGGCTTGTCGCAGGCTTCTTAGACTCTTGACCTTGCACTTGCTCCATTTAGCAATCACTATTCACTTTCACTTTATACTTACTTATACTTATTCACTTTCATAACGTTTATGCGTTACGCAACGAGACTTGAGTTTGCTTTCTATAAAACGAAATGCCATGCAAATGGCCCAACTGACCCAGCATGTGGGTGTCCTATCAATCAAGGGGCTTCAGGTCTCTTCCGTCCATGCCTGATAGAGGGGATGCCACTTCCCTCTCTTTACAGGGCATGCAAAGATGCCTTGTTTGCATTGTTAACACTGGACTGCTACTAGTTTAGAGTACTTGGAGTTCAGGCTCATGCAGGTGAGCTGATGTTGAGAGCAATGAAATGAATCAGGATCGGGGCCTGGGTGGCCACTGCTGATGCCAATGGCCTAAATCATCACACAATTGTAATTGAATGATTGAGCACTGAGTGGCTGGTGCTGGACTTGCATGTTCCGGTAATCAACATACACTGCATGGGCTGTGATGAGCCCTGACATTGGTATCACACGATGTGATTGTCACACGAAGTACCCACTGCGTTGCGGGATGGTCGAGAACGAAGAGCTGCGTCCTTGCGCGACTTGTGAAACACGATCCACGTGGGCGATGATAAAACAGTACTACTGCGCGGCGCGCACAAATAGAGAGCACCTGTGTTGAGAGAAGAAAAGGTGTTGATGCTGTGGCGCACAGCAACAAGCGGTTCGGCTGGAGATTCTAGCTACTGACAGATATGATGCAGATTCTGGAGAGCCGGCTTGACTCTTGCTTGCTTGGCTTGCTGGATGATGCTATTGGTAATCAGGCTGAACTTTGTATGCTGGACTGATGCACTTAACTGGCGTGGCACTGCTGGCTTCTTCCTCCAAGGGCTAGGTGAGCTTACTCACACATGGGCTACTTTATTAGGGGCTTGACTGGGTTTACAAAGATGATCAGAACAAGATGGTGTTACTACGAGTTCCTACGTGAAGTAAAGGTTCTCTCAACACAGCCACAGCTGTGTTGCCACAAGGATAAATACCACTGTCTAACTAACTCAACTAACTTGCAGCACACTCTCGGCACAGCAGACTCTCGTCGTGACAAATTGTTTTTAAGAAAGTTGGTTCAAGTCCAAAGTCCTTTTGTCGGGAGCAAAAAAGGAAAGTTATACTTACACGCAGCAAAGGTCCCACTGCTCCTTCTTGTCAGCAATGATACACAGCAATCTTGGATAAACCACGTGCAGCTGGCCTGTTGGGTCCCGCATTTCCTGCAGTAAGCAAAATCTTATTTTCCTTTCATGCCAACAAGTCAGGGACCTAAGCTTACGAGCTTCCTGAGAGGGACTCAAACAAGCAAAGATTGCCTGCAAGGGCTTCACTCACTTTGCCACACTCTGCCATGTCTTTCAGGGGCTGAAGCACTAAGTTGATGGCTGCGTGCATGTACTCCAATTTAAGCGTTCAGAATTCAGGCTCTTTCAAGCCTTCTGGCAATCGGATGTGCGCAATGTAAGCAATAACGTCATAACTATTCCTCTTCACCTGCAGGTGCATCATTAGAGCAAGCAAACAAGAAAATATAAAATGAATGTGTATAATTCTTGCACAACAACACAAACTAACTTTTTGGCTTAGCAAATGCTAATGAGGCAAGGCTGTCAAAAATGCCACACCCACCTCGGTCGGCCTGTTCCGCAAGTTTGCGTACAAAGGGTGCAATGACAAGCCCTTTCGGTTTACAGCTGTACTGTCAGAAGAAAATTCTAAGGCTGCCATGTAAGCATCAGGATCTGACAGTAACAAAGCTGCCTCCTCCTTTTTCCACACATCACCGTGGACAGCTTCAACACAAGCAGCATCAGTACTTGCTCTGTCACAATTATTGCCCCTCAAAGTAAAGCCTCGACCTCGCTCCTTGCAGCCATACTGCTTGGTGAGCCACTCACTTATGTCAATGAACCAAACAGGTAGTTTTTCCGTGCAGCCGGGAACATCCAACCACTCCATCTTCCAATCAGATCCAAAAGGCAAATATTCGATTAAGTAGTCACAAGTAAGCTTGCCGTTTTTAAATGGAAGCTGCACAGAAAAGAAGTGGAGGGGTTAGTATACTATGAACCCAATGAATATTTCTTGCAATTGCAAATAAGATATCGTCAGAAATTTCTGGCCTGCGGCTGCTAGCGGCTGATGCGGCTGTAGCGCGGCTGAAACATTGTTAGCCGTGTTCAGCCGCTAGCGGCTGTGAGCAGCCACACGGCTGTTTTCAGCCGCTTCAGCCGTGTTCAGCCGTGATGTTACTTTTATTGACCAGTGAAATGTTTTTAGCCGTGTTCAGCCGCTAGCGGCTGTGAGCAGCCGCACGGCTGATTTCAGCCGCTTCAGCCGTGTTCAGCCGTTATGTTATTTTTATTGACCAGTGATTAAAAAAGCCTGTAAGTGTGTCAAGGAAGCAGGAGCTGTGCATGGGATGGGCTTATAATTTTATGCTTAGAACTTATCTGTAAAATGCAATGAAGTACATCTTAAGTTATTTAGATAAACTTGCTTGAAGCAAACCAACTCAACCCAGGCTCTTTAGAACATGCATGCAGAGGCAGCTGCAGTGAGTTGCTGGCCATACCAACCTAACAGCATTGATAAGGAGCCATATTGGACTAATGTTGATGTGAAGGAAGGGGGGTAAAGCCTCGCTGGATTTTCAGTTGTGCAGCACTTAGCGATTGTTGGTGAAGCTCACGACTGTACATTGATAAGCAATTTTTAAAAAGAATATTTACGCCAACGTCGCGTTATGATTTCAACCTCCGTGCAAACATTTGACCGAGCCAGATTTCCCCCACCGCAACCCCCTCCCCTCAACCTCCTTGCCCGCTGGACCCACTTGGAGCAGCTGCATATGGTGCTGACCAACTCCAGCACTGTGGTGTGATGCTGGTAACTGCTCAGCCTGACTGCAGCATGCGCACTGCCCCCTGCATGCACTCCTCCAGGATGCTCCCTCCAAAGATGGGCACTGAGCATGATGGAGTATGTACCACTGACGTTTGATGCTGCTGCGATTGTGCGTGCAGGGGAAGCTGGAGGCCTGAGCTGGAGAAGCAATCCCTTTCGATGAAAATTACCACCACTCGCTCCATCTCTCCCTTCGCCTGCGCTGCAACTCACACCATCAAGGCTCTGAGCATGTTGTGTCCGTCCGCTGCAGGTGAACGCGCGCGAAGGACGCCCTCACGGACCCCCGTAGGAAGCTTCTCCACGGGGGGTTTTGGGGGGCCCGTACGGGGGGGGGGGGGGGGGGGGTGTGCAGTAGGGTTCAGACAGGTCAGCTGTGCCTGGCAGCCTGCCTAGCTTTTTTAGCCATCAAAATAGAAAGTACGGCTGATTTCAGCCGCATCAGCCGTGGTTTCAGCCGTGTAATAGACTCAAAAGTACACATTAAGAAGTGCGGCTGATGCGGCTGAAATCAGCCGTGTTCAGCCGTGGGGTTTTCAGCCGTGGACTTTTTTTGCTCACGGCTGAATGGGAAATTTCAGCCGCACTTTCAGCCGATACTCCACACGGCTGAAGACAGCCGCATCAGCCGCTGTTCAGCCGAGGCCAGAAATTTCTGACGATTTGCAAATAAGATGGTGCATTGCGATTGCAAGCTCGTACTTACCCCTTGCTGCTCAAGCACAGTAGCGCGCACTTCATCATCTCGTAGCAGCTCATGCAATTTTTTCACCTGGACATCTTTATACTTTTCGTCATTGAGAAATTGAGCAATTTTGATAGCTCCACACTCTGAGGTACTGAGAGAATTGAAATCAGTGCATGGTTGCTCAGAATCAAATTCATCAGCCTGTTTAGTGGGCTTCTCTGGATCAAAACCACCTGGGTCCTGTCCTGCACCACCAAAAGCAGGAGTGCAAAAAGGTCAAAACTCAGCACCTGTTGTCACTAGATCTGGACATGGTTGTCTGTCTGCATCTGTCACATGCATGTGCATACCTCCAGTTCCTTCACCCCCCGGCATCTCACATCTATTTACATCAAAGTCGCCTGCAAACATGCATGATCACCATATGATTACCATGCATGGTCACCAGGTATGTCACTCTGAGTTGCATTTGTCCTATATTATGAACATATGTTCATAATATGATGCATCCCCCTGTGTGAAGCTGTACAGACCTACAAAAGGCATAAATTACGTGGGCTACCTAGCTATAGCACACTGCAGTACAGTGCTCACCTCCCACTAAGACCACCTTAGCGCTCGCTTCCTCCAACTGTCGCTTGGCCGGAAGGAAGAAGGTTCCACACGATCCCCTGTAGATTTGAGTGTGCCTGCCAAGTCCCCCACGGTGAGCAAACGACTTGTTGCAGCCCTGAACAGGGCACCTGAGCGCAATCGCCCCGACTAGGAGTACTAAAAGTCTCACACCATGAATCAACATGAATTTAAAACATGTTTCCAAAACATGACAGATGCAAAGACTTCCGTGATAACCACCGGATTAGTCTGAATTTCCGCCAACATTCTGGCATTATATTTCGAAAACGAAACAGCTGCCTGTCTATTCATTAAAAGCCCAGTCCGATTTATCAAGGACCCCGGTTCTGCTTGGCCATGGGGAAACGTAAAAGGGGGGCGAAAAAAACAGTGAGCCAAAAGAAATGCAAAGCACTTGAGTCGGCAACAATCGCAGGTGTTGGTGGTGTTATTGCGCGGAGCCTGTCCCAACCACGCAAGCGCCCCCCGCCTTAAAGTGATGATGAGTGTACAGACTCCAGCGAGTCTGACTCAGGTGACGAGGACGAGGAGGAGGAGTCTTCAAATGATCTCTTCCCGGCCCGAGGAGGCTCCAGCTCATGCATGATCACAGAAACATGTGGGTCGCAAGGAGATGCGCAGCGTCCTCCGTGTGTGCCTGAAGACACAGGAGCTGTCCAAAAAGGTCGGTCAAACTGTAGGATTGCAGCAATAGCAGCTGCAAGCGCGCGCACACGCGCACACACACACACACACACACACACACACACACACACACACACACACACACACACACACACACACACACACACACACACACACACACACACACACACACACACACACACACACACACACACACACACACACACACACACACACACACACACACGCGCGCGCGCGCACACACACACACACACTCACTCACTCACACACACACACACACACACACACACACACACACACACACACACACACACACACTCACACACACAGAGAGAGAGAGAGAGAGAGAGAGAGAGAGAGAGAGAGAGAGAGAGAGAGAGAGAAATGCGTGCATGTAAAGATTGCTTGTGCATGTCATGCTGAATCACCGTTATTGCACATTTGTTGTTCTTGAAGCAGGTAACACATGAGATGGTTTAACGTCCAGGGTTGCCTATAACCATGCAACAAAGGACGGGTACACTCGAGCTGTTGGCTGGAGTTGCGAGTGCACCGGCTTAGCTCTTCTTCATATTGCTGCTAAGCTGCTCTTGGTCTTGCTGAACAGTGCTGGCTCGGCTGCAGCACGTAGAAAATGTCTGGGGCAGACACAGCGTTTGGACCAGCTTCACCAGGTTAGGGTTACATCAGAGACAAGGCACCCCTGGCACAAGGCCAGGGATAACAGAAACGGAGCCAAACCTCAATGGAAGGTGGAACAGAAGGTTAAATAAGAGAGAGCATCCAATAAAATAACCCCACTTAAGTACAGGTCACACCTCACACACAAGGTTTTGCAGTGATTCAGCGATAACCACGATTTAACGTGACAGCTGTCATGCTGAATCACCGTTATTGCACATTTGTTGTTCTTGAAGCAGGTAACACATCCCCCCCATTAAGCAATATTGATGACAATAAAGGCAGAAATGTTGCTTAATGTTTCTCCTGCTCACAAAAAGATGCTGGTTGTGCAAAATGTTTGTCTCTGATGCAACATTAAAACATGGCAACGTTTTTGCCAGGAGCGTGGCATGTCCACAAAGACACATCCTGAGCCCTAACCCATGACCAATGGTTCAACACACAGCCTTCAAATAACAACTCAAGTCCGCACGACAGTTCTGAAGCCTCTTACGAATGCCCACAATCACGGCCGCTCCCTAGGGCATGCTCTTCCCAGGAGCAGCATGATCAAGGCAGAACACTCTCGTGCTCCTATAGCTCTGTTCTGTCTCTGCTCAATGCTTCCAAAAACAATCAGGCTTCAGTAATACGTACAATCCATCATGCATCTAAGGCAATGTATCTGGCCACAGCTCACAAGTTATGCCTTCAAAGGCTCCACATTCTCTTCACACTTACAAACACATATGCTCCTGGCTGTGTGATGCTCAAGCATAAGAGTAGCTTCCCTCCTGCATCCAGTGCTGCTGTCACCCACCAGGCATGCAGGGCAGTGCAAGCGTCCCCCCAGCCTTCTAACCCTCAGTCCGTGTTCCAGAATCCGTGTCCGTGCTCAGAAATATCCAGGGCCAAAGTCCGATGGCCTCTGAGGACACACGCCGACACGCGCCCATCCGCTGAGCTGTAACCCCAAACGCTGGCAGCTCGGTCCCCTGCTGCGCAGAATGCGCCTGTGCTTGGCACAGACGGTTCTCGAGTGCGTTCCCTGTGGTGGCGCCAGGAGATGGTTTAACGTCCAGGGTTGCCTATAACCATGCAACAAAGGACGGGTACACTCGAGCTGTTGGCTGGAGTTGCGAGTGCACCGGTTTAGCTCTTCTTCATATTGCTGCTAAGCTGCTCTTGGTCTTGCTGAACAGTGCTGGCTCGGCTGCAGCACGTAGAGAATGTCTGGGGCAGACACAGCGTTTGGACCAGCTTCACCAGGTTAGGGTTACATCAGAGACAAGGCACCCCTGGCACAAGGCCAGGGATAACAGAAACGGAGCCAAACCTCAATGGAAGGTGGAACAGAAGGTTGAATAAGAGAGAGCATCCGATAAAAGAACCCCACTTAAATACAGGTCACACCTCACACACAAGGTTTTGCAGTGATTCAGCGATAACCACGATTTAACGTGACATGCACGCTTTCTTGGGTTCTCATACCTGTGTTGAGTTGGTCCTCGTTCATTCCTCCTGTGTTCCAGACTCTGCATGCTGTTCAGAGGGAGCGGGCCAATGTGAAGTCCCTGTCTGTACGTGCTGGCAAGACAGAGCGCGCTCCTGATGACAAACTGTCAATCTCACCCTACATGGGGGATTCAATGAAGGTGAAAGTTTGCTTTGCGCATTGATTTTTTCCTTGTTCTGGTGCTGGCCCCGGTACTAGCTTAGAATTTATGATTGTCAACCCTTCATTGTTCTGCTTCACTTTGAACACAATCATCACATGCAGTGTGCTCAATAACTTGCTTTCATTTCAAATCTCGTACTGCACAGTTTTACTTTACTTTCAGCCTAGTAGACGCACTCGTGACTGATGGCTTACTGTGTACACCCCTTGTAAACCCTTGTATCCATGCATGCAGGACAACTCCATTGGAGTGACAAAAGGTTGCCAACTAGGAAGCATTTTGGGCTAGGAAACACCGGAGAGCTTTGCTTCTTCAAGGAAATCAAACGACACGTAATGTAAACTGTACAGCACACAAGGTAGCATTTCTTTTTTCTTGCACTACAGGATGTTCTCCGGGGCATTGTGGTATCAGCCATCAGGTATCGTGACCCAGACGTAGGAGCTATCCTACAAGATGAGCTGCACGGTATCGTGCTTGAGCGTGTTCAGGTGGAGCTCTCTCAGACCGTCCAGGACAAGGTCCAGGAAGCCAGGGGAGCCTATGAACTTGAGCCAAGCTCATTGTCAAAGGTAATGCAACGCTTTTGTAAGCAAATTAATGCTCCCAAGACAAATTGTTACCTGAACCCTTGCTTGCAGTTCTGGATGCACAAGGTGGATTTACCCAGCCACAAATTCTCTGTGAAGGGAAAGGGAGATATGGGCGGCTTGGAATTTGTTCACTTTCTGTACACGCAGACAGTTGGCACCCACTCTTCAAAAAATGTGAGTAGAAATCTTGCTCTGCACAATTCTTATCATTCTTCCTTTTTTCATCACAACAACCATCACCTGATGTGTTTGTCACAGATGAAGAAGTTCTTTTCAGGCAAGGGGCTCATACAACTCCCTGGATAAAAGCCCACAAAGAGTGCACCTGCAATTGAGGTGCAGAAGTATGCAGATGCAGTTGGGGCCTTTGAGCGCTTTGGTCATACCCTCACTGGAGCCGACTCGCGAGGTTGGCTGCGCTCAACCCCGCACAACATCATTGATGACGACTGCTTTCTTGTAGCACTTGCAGACCAGTTCAGCCCAGGAGCACTGAAACCCGATATGTAAGTGGCCGTGTTGTAAGGAAATATGCATTCATCTAAAAAGGTCAAAATTGAAGCAAGTAAGGCTTTTGTGCCAATGTTTCAGGTTGAGCCTGCTGGAAGAGGACGGCGAGATGGTCAAGCCAGTTGTTACCCTGGCGCAAGCTGCCTATGCAATCGTGAAGGTATGGCGTTGCATGTCGTTGTTGTCTCAAAGGGTCACCATCTGGTCACCTTGTTTTCACATTCTATCTTTTACCTGGAAATTACTTCCAGGTTCAGAAAAGGTCGATCAGATCGTGCTTTGTGCGAATCAGATTATGATCTGTGCCTACAAGAAGGCAAACACATCATGGCAGAGGTAAAGGCCTACAATTACAAGGTGCTGGATGGGTGCATTTTCCTTCCAAGACTGACAATTGTGATTTCAAAGCACTGCTGCAAGCTCTTTCAGGTAAATGTGAGCGACTGTTATGTCTCCGCACATCTTTGTTATTTCTTTCTCTCCTCAGCAATTATAAAAAGATGTGAAATTGCAGTATTTGATAGTGTAGCCTTGATTATGATGCATCTTTGCATAAATTGCACCCTGTAAAGACTGCCTTTCCAACTTTGCACATTATGCAGGGTGCAAGAGAGGCTGCATGTGGCCCTACACAGATAATGATTGCCTTGCTTCCTTTGCACAATACATTTTGCAAGCCTTCTACATGCTTCCAACTGCTTTCAACCCGTTGCAGAGTCACACTTAGTGCTTAAAGCGCAGCTAATAAATACATAGCATGTCTTGCTTTTCAGGGAGATCCTCCTATGGCCAATGCCACCCATACTGTGAGTACTCAGTAATAGCTTGCAATTCAGCTAGACCTCACTAAGACCGTGGCAGTCTTTACTCCTGCTTCATCCCTGTGCTTGAGGTGTTGAAATGCTGTACCGCGCTTTGTCCTGCCGACTCGCAACCCAAGGAATATCGTGCTTGCCCCTTTTTTCATCATTTGCAGGGGGACCGTACTGCTGCTGCTAGAACACAACCTGTGAGTGCTTTCTTTGTTGCCGCCTCTGTGTTTACTTTTGCTTCAGGCTTCAGAAAGAGCTCGCTAAGACCTGCTTTGCGATCTATGCATTTCCCATTAGATCATGTACCAAAAATCACATTGCTGGCTTGCCTTTTTAAGGGGTCCCTGCCTGCCCCTGCTGCAGCACCACTTGTGAGTGATATTAGGGTTGCGTGGCAATCTTTACTCCTGCTTCATCCCTGTGCTTGAGGTGTTGAAATGCTGTACCGCGCTTTATCCTGCCGACTCGCAACCCAAGGAATATCGTGCTTGCCCCTTTTTTCATCATTTGCAGGGGGACCGTACTGCTGCTGCTGGAACACAACCTGTGAGTGCTTTCTTTGTTGCCGCCTCTGTGTTTACTTTTGCTTGAGGCTTCAGCAAGAGCTCGCTAAGACCTGCTTTGCGATCTATGCATTTCCCATCAGATCATGCACCAAAGAGCACCTTTCTGGCCTGCTTCTGGATTTTGTGCTGCAATCCATGATAACGCAGCAATTTAATGGTTTTGTTTGCTCTTTTGCAGACATTTGAGGATGTTGCTGCATCTGCCCACCCTGCTGTAAGTCAAAAAGTTTTGAAATTCTTGTGCAAATTTTCTTGCTCCAGGCATGTGCCTCAGCTTGCCGAAAAGTATGGGCGATAGAGGTGTCTTGTGCCTTTCATTTCCCTTTTGGTGCGGTCTCATATTGCAATATTACCTCTGTATTGCAGGTTCGCAATGACAAGCCATGTGTATTCATCAGTGACTCTCCTGTGAGTGATCAATTATTACCATTGCCTCCTGGGTTCTCTTTCGGCTCGTGAGGCGTGTTCCTTACATGGGTAGGGCAGACCACAAACTCACGAGAGCCAGACACACTTGCTCTCGCCATACACACTGGCTCAGAGGCAGGGCCAGAAACCACAGAAACAGAGGCAGCAAAAAGAAACTCTGGCTGAACTCCACAGAAACAGAAGCTGCACAAGAAACTCTAGCTGAACTCCACAGAACTCAATCAAGTCTGCTGCAAGCAAAAGGCAGGTCTGCTGCGCAGCCAAGAAGTCTGCTGGAAACCAGGAAAGGAAGGCGAGAGTCGAAACTAAGCTAACGCAGGTCTGATGCCCAAGAAGGAAAAGATGGGCATCCTTATTGCTGAGCGGCAATAAGGGAACGTCACACTTCTCACTCGCCTACAAGAACTGCAGTTCTGCTGCTACGCAGAGAACTGGTCATTTCTCTTTCAGCTCGTGAGGCGTGATCCACCAAGATAACACCAGTCGAGGCGGCGACAGAGAGAAGAGACGTCTCATATGCATGGCAATCGAAAACAGAGCGGCAGCAAAGCTCAGCAACCGAACAAAGCAGCCAGCTGAACACAGCAGCAAGCCCAGCACAGCAGCGAGCTGAACACGGCAACAAGCCCAGCACAGCAGCAAGCTCAACACGGCAGCAAGCCCAGCACAGCAGCAAGCTGACCAAAGCAACGAGCTGAACACAGCTCAGCAAGAGCACAAGCGCTTAAGCAGCGTGCCAGCCTAGGCACCTGCCCTCGCACCGCATCTGGTTCACAGATGGCATGTCAGCAAGACATCCATCCACAAACAGCTCAGCAAGAGCACAAGCGCGTAAGCAGCGTGCCAGCCTAGGCACCTGCCCTCGCACCGCTTCTGGAACACAAATGGCATGTCAGCAAAAGACATCCATCCACGAACAGCTCAGCAAGAGCACAAGTGCGTAAGCAGCGTGCCAGCCTAGGCACCTGCCCTCGCACCGCTTCTGGAACACAAATGGCATGTCAGCAAAAGACATCCATCCACGAACAGCTCAGCAAGAGCACAAGTGCGTAAGCAGCGTGCCAGCCTAGGCACCTGCCCTCGCACCATTTCTGGAACACAGATGGCAAGTCAGCAAAAGACATCCAACTACAAGTGGCTGGCTCAGCAAGAGCAACGTGCAGCAGGTCATCCTTGGCACCTCTGCTTCAGGAAAGAAGGCAAGCTCACGCATGGCATGTCAGCGGAGACATCCAAAGACCAGGGGCACAGCAGAGCCAACACAACTACCAGCAAGGCCACAAACTGTCAGCAAGGCTTCACATGCATGCGCACACACGAGTACCCACGCTCGAGGGGGGCCTGGGAGCCTATGCGCATCGTAGGCCCTGTGCTCTTCCTGGGATGTGCGTGCATTGCACTGGGAGGTTATGTGCCCGGGCATCCAGCACTTCCAGCACAGCTTGGCTCCAGAGCTGCTACGCTTGGGGGCCATCGCTTTGGCCTGCTGCTGCTCCCACTTCTCCAAGTTCTTGGAGACCTTCTTGGAGTACCCATCCCTGGAGGAGGAGGGGCCCCTGGCTGCTCTTGCTGCAGCCCACCCCTTGTCAGCTGCTACTGCTAGCAGCTCTCCTTGCAGCTTGAGTTCCCCCTTGAGCAGCTTCCAGGCTTTGTACTGCTGGGTTTGCTTGGGAGGGCGTGCTGCCAGGGCAAAGGTGGCCAGCTGAAGCAGGTCCTGATGCATGTGCTGCGTCCCCTCTTTTTCCATGCGGGACCTGGAGGAGCGCAGCAGCGAGCGAGCCCTCTCACGAGAGTTGGCACACTCGTCTTCGTCGCTGTCGCTGCTGCTGTCGCTCTCATCGCTGCTGCTGCTATCGCCGTCCTCGCTGCTGCTGCTCTGCTCATGCCTGCGCTTCTTCTTCTGCTGCTTCTCCTTCTTCTTCTTCTTCTTCTGCTGCTGCTGCTGCTGCTGCATCTCCAGCACCATGCGGTCAGACATGTCTGCGTATGGTGTCTAGCCCAGGCCAGCAAGGCCCGAGTCCTCCTCGCTACTCATGGGCGCTGGCTGAGCAACAGCGCGCCCTCTACCACGGCCTCTGCTTGCAGCCTGTGCCCTTCCACGACCTCGACCAGCGGCCGGGGGCGCGGGGGCGAAGGCTGGGACAGCAGCCTGCTTTCGAGTCAAAACCCTGGCCCGTGTGCTGCGACGGACTGCATCACCTCTGTTAGACATGACTCTCTAAAACTAAGCTAACGCAGGTCTGATGCCCAAGAAGGAAAAGATGGGCATCCTTATTGCTGAGCGGCAATAAGAGAACGTCACACTTCTCACTCGCCTACAAGAACTGCAGTTCTGCTGCTACGCAGAGAACTGGTCATTTTTGAGACGTGATAGCACCATGACAAAATATATAGCCTATTTGCATACAGGTCAAAGACCCTCAGTTTCAGGCTTCAGAGTGGACAAGGGAGGCTATCATGAAACGCATTCCGCCTTAAAAAATAAATTATCCAGATAGCACCAGGCCTCAAGTATCTGCTGGCAGTTTACGGCGAGTGGTGGACATGTCAGACAGCCAGGCAGCCTGGTTCTCCGATGGGGTCTTTAATCCCATTGTAGAAAATTTTTCAGGTATGGCCATGCACCATACATGCATGTATAGCAACAGGTGATCATTGTGCAGTGATGCATCAAATAGTCAAAGGCCTTCCTTTTTCTCTTGTCATGCAGGGAGAGCAAGCTTCTTTTCAAGGCAAAAATCCAGACGGCCAGGAGATTGTCTTCTACGGCAGCTGTTTGATCCAGCGCTTGAGAGACGTGCAAACTGTATGTCTGTCTGTTCTTGCATGTGTCCTATTTGATGAATGTCTAGTGTTGGATGCTTCATCTGTCACAATTTTCAAGTGCTTCACGTTGTAGGATGCAAGGAAAGTCGCCAAGGATGCGGAGAGTGAGCAGCGATTTCATGCTAATCTGGCCTCCCGAATGTCAATACAGTCCATCAGCTCCTTTGTAGTGAACTTGTATGGCAATCACTGGGTGTTGGTGGTGATAAATATGCCCGCTAAGACCATCCAACTGCTTGATCCAGCACAAACAAGGGTGAGTACACCGCTTTTCAAGGTTATGAGTGTATCAGGTCCAGCCTTTTTTTGCTTGGATTTACACCTCTTTCTGCGATGTACACATGCAGAGGACACACAACATGGCCAAGGACACTGTGAACGACTTGACCACTTGGTTGGATACACACTTTCCCTCCCATGACCAGAAGCAAGTTTGGAACAAGCAGCTACGCAACCCTGCAGGCTTGTCTCAGCAAGACAATGGGGTGGACTGTGGGCCACTGGTCTTTGCGTACATGAAGGAGATCCACCAGTCCAGGTAAGACTAGAGCAATTAAAATGCCTCCAACTTGCAAACACCTTTCATGTAGAAGCAATGGTGCATAGTGATTTTGGGGAGGGGGGCCAGGATCAGCAAAAAAATGGGGTGTTCAGAGTGCCACATCATGCTTTTAGCGGTGAGACATGTGTTTGCATTTTTAAGATGAGCCTGGCCTAGATTCCTTTGTGTATTCTTTTGAAGTCTTCACTTTACTTTGGTTGCAGGAAAATCACCTTCCCTAAGGGCAATTTGGATACACGCGCCATTCGGGAGGAAGTTTTCTCTTTACTGTTGCCTCAGGTAAGACAAGGTGCCAAATAAAGCACCACTTTGATGTTTTGCACGACGCTTGACAAAAACTGCAGGTATGTTGATAGTACTGTTTTGTGCACAACATTTTAATCCAATGGCCCCTGTTGCCCCTCACTCATTTTGCTGCCCAGCCGCCTGCATCCTCTGAAAGGGCCGGCAGCATCACCATTGATGTGCTCCGGGAGAACTTTCCCACCATCAACCTTGCAGAGGAAGATGTTGGCAAGCTGCTGAACCTTTTCAAGGTGAGGCTTTTCCCCTTCGCAAGCCTCTCAGTGGTAAAAGAAAGAGGCACTGCCTGTTAACTTTTTCTGCATGCTATGAGGATGGGATGCTAGATGCTATGAGGCTATGAGGCTATGAGGATGGGATGCTATGAGGCTCATTAATATAAGGTTTTTTTTAATACAAACATTGAAACTCCAATGTATTTGCCCGTTGTGCAAACTGAACGCAGGGAGGGACACCGTTTGATACGTTGCCAGCTACTCAATAGCCAGCTGGCATGTGAACTGGGTGCAACATTTCTAAGTGGTTTGTCAATTTGTTTGACAAGGGATAGACAAAATGGCTCATGTATGTATGTTTGCAGGGGTAGTTGGATGAGTGTTGCAGTTTTCATCCAAATTTGCAACCCTGTTGCCCATGTCTCTTTTCTTTTACTTTTTTCGGACCTCTTGCTGCCTGTGTGTGTGTGTGTGTGTGTGTGTGTGTGTGTGTGTGTGTGTGTGTGTGTGTCCCAGGAAGTCGGAAGTGAAACAAATGCAGGTTGACTGAGCATGATTCTGCCTCTATTCGCTTGCAGGTTGGAGGGGTGTTTCCAAAAGCCACATCCAAGCAAGTGGGGTGGTTTGATGTGTTCCAAAATAATAGCGGTCTGGGTGGTTCCCATTGCTGGTAGGTATAAATTGTGCTGCATGCCCTGACTGGGTATTGCCTGATTGTGCAACTTTGTACTCAAACACGAATCCTGATGTTTCTGTGTGTTTTTCTTCTTCAATAAGTTAGGCATGCGGACCATGCTTGTTTTCAACGGAGGTGTTGTCCAGTTCTCACCAGATTTAAAGCCAAATCTGTTGGAGGTCGTCTCCTTCAAGACATTAATTTGCATGCCCTTGTTTGTTTTTTGAACAGGCAAGCCTGGCTTTCCCTTTCTCTCTTCATTGGTTTTTTTTTATGCGTTCAAAGCCTCATGCAGTGATCTATGCTCTTTGATCTATGAAAGACGCTGTCTTTGTACTTTTACTTTTCCATGAAAGAAGTTATGATTGGTTTGCACTGTACCCTCTGGCTAGTGGACTACTTACAGAAAAAAGACCTACATCTGTACTTCCAAGCAAGTACATAAGGAAAACATTAATCACGAAGAAAGAGATAAACAACTCAGTTGTTTTCAATAGTGACACAATTGAATTCAATGGGTAACATCTGGAAGGACACCTGATTGATTTTGACCAAAATGTGATTGAAATCAATGGAGACCTATTGAAAGAACACCTGATTGATTTCACCCCAGATGTGATTGAAATTAATAGAGGCCTATTGAAAGAAGACCGATTGATTTCAACCAGGGTGTGATTGAAATCAATCGAATTTTCTGGCTGTGTGAGAACTCAATTGATTTCAATCAGGCTCGATTGAACTCTCTATTGAAATGACCCTGATTGAAATCAATCAGGTTCAATCAGCATCAACCAGCCTGTGAATTTCTGACGATGATATTGCAAAGGAAGCAAGCGTCTAAGCGATGGCAAGCCTGTTCAGTGTTCCTCAAGTGTTTCCCCCCTTGCTCCTAGCGCAAGGTGGGAGGCTAAACTGTTATGCAAATGAAAATGAATCATAAGTAAGACAAAGATAAGCGTCTACTCGGCTGTCCGGGGACTCAATCATGCAGTGCTTTCCTAGAATGTATGCGTCTATGAAGTCTTCTGCTCATGCCATCATCTTGAATATATATCAGCCTCAGCTCTACCGTTACACTGTATATGATTTCCTTTTGCAACAACCTTTTTTCCTTTGTTTCTGAGCTTATGGACATTATGTTGACTGGCGAGGACCAGTCACAGGCCGATCAGCTGAACAGTCTGGCTGAAGGTCCCCCCATGTAAATCTGTAAATCTTTCATAGTAGATGGTGAAGAATATTTTCGTGTAGAACATGTTGTATCCCGCTGCGTTCGCATGGTCATCACCAGACAGGCTTCTAAGCATAGACCTAAGAGGCACAAAGCTGTCTATAAATATCTCATTTAATGGGAAGATTATTCATGGGACCATAACACGTGGGGCCCAGAGTCATTCCTGTTAGAGGATACACCAACAGCTGAATTACTCTGTGCTTACAAATTTTTTGCCCTAATAATTCTCTGTGTCTTTTCATTTCATAATGGACATATGATCAAATAAGACACTGTCTTATTTGAAGAAACAGAGCCTGAAACAGAGCCTGTTATGTGTATACATGATTGCAACATTTATACACACACACTTTACAAAAAATGCGGGAAATTTTGACAGACTGATCATCTGCTCAAGACACAAAGGTCCCCTTATTCATTTTCTTACTCATGAAAAGTTCACTCTCTTGGTGCAAACCCGGGGACGGGTTTTCATCGAGGAGGGCAATGTAACAATCATTGTTACATGTATCTTGTGCCTTAGAGTACCGGGCATAGGGAATACATTTACATGTATGATCTATGATTCTAAGACTCTCTGTAGCAGGGGTATATTGCCCCCGGAGAGCTGGTTTCGAGAGTTCTTTTATAAATATATTATAGAGGGACGTCAGGCAGCAGCTCACGGAGACAGGCGACCTACAGCATGCTGCACGCACAATCAAGCCTGGGCGATCTAGCCGGCTGCACACTGCATTCATTGACTTTAAGCAAGCTTATGATGCCATCCCTCGGCAGGCACTCTGGCAGCACCTGCAGCGCACACGCATGCCCACTTCTTTCTTGTCCATCGTTAAAAACATGTACGATGCTGATGAGTACATTTTGAAGGATGGAGAGAAGACTGCTCGGGTGAACCCTAACACAGGTGTGAAACAGGGCTGCCCTATGTCCCCTCTACTTTTTCTCTCTGCATGTAAATGACATTGATGAAGTTGCGGAGGGGGTGCAAGATGCTGTCACGGGTACGGCTGAATTCTGTGTGACGCACATGTTATATGCTGATGACCTGACTCTGATGACCAACGATCCTGTTGCGTTGCAGACCATGTTGAACCGCTTGCATGCGTATACTCAGAGGAAGCACTAAGTCATCAACACTGCTGAGTCTGAGGTGGTGCACTTCAATTCCTCTGGGTCAGACCTGCCTGTGTTTCGTATTGGGGGGGTGCCACTGGCACACAAGGAGTCTTTCAAATATCTTGGCATGGTAATGTTTCACAAGTGCATGAGCATGGCCAAGTCCTCTGAGCATGCTGCTGGCCCCTTCATGGCGTCTGCTTTTCGGTTTCGTCAATTTGTTCATGAGAATTTTCTGGCAAATGGGCCGTACGTGTCTCTGTGGTTTGGGAAGACGTATATGGTTCCAGCTGGAATGTATGCAGGCCAAGTGTGGGGCTCTGAATACATTAAAGCGGGCAAAAACATTCGCAAGTGATCTGCAAGTGCGGCACATGAGTTACCATAAGAGCACGCTGGGTGTTAAGCGTACCACTACATACTGGGCTGTCCTGAGTGAGTGTGGTCATGAGCCGCTTCAGTTTTACTAGTTCAGGTCTGTTGTCAAAATGTATAATAGCATGCTGAGGTCTAACAGTGAGACGTTGAGGAGAGTGCTGAAAGCAGATTTGAATATTCATTCACATGAGCCTGCCTGCTGGACTGCTCATGTTTCAGATGCTTTTCAAGGCCTACGGCGCTGTAATTCCCTTGCGCAAGCTCTGCGGCAGGGCACACCTATCCCTATTCAAGAGTTTACTGATGACCTCAAACACAGGTTGCGGGCAGTGTGGAGAGATGTTGAGGGAGTGAACCCGCAAGACGCATATAGTAAGCAACTTACCAGTCTCTTTTTGCAGTGCCTTTTGATCACAATGAGCGTGCCCCTGACCTTTTACCAAGGCACATGCATTTGGATTTGTCTCCACATGTCATGAGGAATGTTAGCCGTTTCAGACTTGGGGCATACACACTGGAAGTGGAGACAGCAGCTTGGGATGCTCAGAACGCTCTTTTGTGTGATCTCTGTTCTTGTGATGAGATTCAAGATGAGGCTCATGCCCTTTTGGTGTGCAGAGACGCAGATGTTTGTGCTTTGAGAAGATAGTACGCTTACCTGTTCAACTGCTTCTCTGGTGATTTTTCAATGGAGCAATCTTATTTACAACAAGCCAGTGTCCAGGATGCTTCTGATTTCCTCTTGCAACACAACAACAAGCTTTTCTCGTTTGTTTCTGAGCTTATGGGCATTATGTCGACTGGCGAGGACCAGTCTCAGGCCGATCAGCCGAACAGTCTGGCTGAAGGTCCCCCCGTGTAAATCTAAATCTAAATCACGGAGACGGGCCCCCTCTGCTGTCAAGGATACTGCAGGAGGCAAACACAACAGCCAAGGTACGGCGCTTTGCTGGCCCTTTGCCTGTTACAGAGGCCCACCTCAGGGAGCTCTGTTTGGAGGCCAGGCAGATTAGCTCTCATGTTGGGGGCATCTCTAAGCGGGGTAATGAAAGCATCCCTTCTGGGTTCATATCAGGGGGGCAGTACATTGGGTTAAGTTGTGTTCAGTATGAGTTTGGTGCACAGGAAGAGTGATTCTTGTTCTGTGTCTGGAGCACTTTCTTTTCCTGGTGGGCTTGCTATCGGGCTCTACAGACCTTGTTGCTGTAGTTTTCTCGGCCTGAAGGCAGGTTTCAAGCATCTCTGGTAGAGTTTTAGGTTGATTAAAACTAGGTCCTGGGGTGTCCTGGCCACAATGCTGCAACATATGCCTATGTTCTTGCTTCTTGGCAAAGCAGCCTATACATTGTGAGCTGCTCAAATTATGATACTAGCAACTGTATGAATGCATTTTGAGGTACGTTGAGGACTCCAATATGCTGCTGGTTGCCTGCCAAACATTTACCATCCCTGGCAGCAAACAGATGGCGTCTATGCAAGACTGTCATTGAGCAGAGCATGCCTGAGCTCCAGGGACGAGCCAGCTACCATGTGCTTTTAACTCATACAACTTCTTGTCCTTACCGAGCATCCAATTGGCATGATACCATGCAGGTGCACTGCTTCCTCTGAGAAGTTCAAACAATCTACCGCTCGGAAACAATTCCTGGGGTAGTATGTGCAGGTTTGGTGGAAGCCTTTGATTCGGGCCCATTAACTTGGGAATAACTTTTTTATTTAGCACTATCTGGTCGTTCAGCCCCATATTCTTTTCCTGATGGTTTATCCACAACTCAAGCACACGAACAGAATATGGAGTTGGCCGAAATCTCAGAAAGCATCCGCAGTAGTAAATGACAGAGGCGCCATTGTCAGGTCGTTTCCCAGTATCGTCGGCAAGAATAACATCTGCCGCTCCTTGCAGAAAAGGAACAGGGTTTTTGAAGAAAAATGCATCAGAATCAATCCAAGCTGCGGAGAAGCCGAGGGAGACAACATGCAGCAGATACCTTGGTCGCGCTGACATGAAAGTGATCCATCCTCGGGAGTTGAAATCATGCACTTTTGATTCAACATGTTTGGCTGGGGAAAGAGCAGCATTAATATTGCGTGCAATTAAATATTGATGTGCAGACTCTCCTTCTGCAATAACGAGGTAATTCGTGACGTTGAATTTATGTAGGGAAAGGACCATATTGTAAGCAATTTCAGCGTATGCACAGTTGGTATTTGAAAGGAGCACAAGATTATCGATGGCAATAGCCTGTAACATGGATGGCTGTAAAAAAGAAAGGCACAGATGTAGTGAATCAAGCGATATCACTAGAAGTAATGGTTTGTACATCCTCAACTCCATGGGTCTCTCGGGTAAAGACCACTAGCTGGTACCCGTCCTTCGAACGAGCAACCAAACTCGGCTTTGCAGAATCATCTGATACATTAAATTGGCATCCCAGTAATAAAGCGAGGTAATGTTTCGAACAGAGGAAGGCACAAAAAGAGGGCTCAGGGCACTGCACAGGTACCCGTGTTTCTCGATACGCAAATATTCTCACAAATTGCACCAGCTAGCACAGAGTTCCGAGCATGGGGCTTGGCCCAGAAGTGTGGTGTTGATCAAACTACACATATTTGCAGATAAAAGTCAGAGGGGGGCTGCGTTTCTGTGTACTTCATATTGAAGGGGTTGCTTTTCACTTGTGTTTTCCAGTGATGCTCCAGCACACCAAGCATACAGGCACACAATGTTTAAATGCCACCACAAAATTGTGATTTTGAATGGGGCCCCCTCTGCCTTCCGCCCACCCTTAATTCTCCTTTGCTCTTCAAGTGCAAAAGTTCCAAAAATTCAGGAAGGCATTTCCTCCCTTTGCATCATCATCCACCCAGCATGCACTGCAGATCAGGCATAGCTGTCAAGAAGAAGGTTGTAAAGATGTGAGCAACTGCAAGGAGTGCAGTTGAAAGCGGTTGAAAGTAGTTAATCACGGTGACTAGTGCTTGTGCTGAATTCAATACCCAGAGTTCTATACCCTTTAATGATTGGCATTTGGGCCAACAAGCAGTCGTCGTGTGCACAGCCATAGCGCCCCTAAGTCAGTCTTAACATAGTGGTAGCGATCCTTGCTGAAGACCCTGGGACCGTGTGAGGGCAACATCAACATTCTAGAAATTTACTAGGACAACAAGGGGGTGCGAGCAGCTCTCACCAACAGCACAGTCAGCAGTGCCTGTCCACCCGTAGCTCTCCCTCTCCCAAGGACACAGAGATGGCCAAAGGTTAGTGCTTCACGGAGTGTGTTGCTTACGTTGAGCTGGGCTTGCGTGTGTTGCGGTTGCACTTGGGCGTAAGGCTCGGTGTGAACTTTGTGGCTGCTGTTGTTGTGCACGCGGTCTGGCTGAGCCGTCGAGCTAGTAGACACCGCAAGCATCAGTGAGTATGTTGATTGAAGGTGGCTGGGCCATCAGGAGCTGTGTCAGGGTTGTTTGATTCCCCTGGAGTGAGGCACTTGGCATTTGCGTGCAAGTGGCTCATTGCCCATTGATGAGATGAGGCACTTGGGATGTGCATGAAAGCGGCTGGAGTGACGCACTTGGCATTTGCGTGCAAGTGGTTCATTGCCTGTTGATGAGATGAGGCACTTGGATGCGCACGCCGAGATGCCTTGGTGCTTTCTTTTACAGGTTTTACAGCCTTGGTGTTTTCTTTTGAGGATTGGTTGTAGAGCTTGGATGAGGCTCAGCAATTGGTGGCATGTTGAAAGTGAAGAACATGTGGAACCATGCATGCGACTATGTGGAACCATATGCATGCATGCTAGTGCACTCAAGCAAATAGCATGGAAAGCTCATGGATTGGGCAAGGATGAAATTTGTACAACCGTGGTAAGGAAAGAACAGAAAAGAAACACTACATAGGCAAAGGAAACTCTCCCTACAATTAAGGAAAAGGAGACACATTGGCTCAGAAGAGCAGTGATTCCCCTCCATCACACTGTTGTAGGCGTGCACAATGGTTGTGGTGCATAGGTTGTGGGTCTAACTGAGGAGTTCCTAGGAGGGATTGGTGCATGCGAAATGTTGCTCTTTAGAGTGAGCTTGGATTGCATGTCTTGCATGATGGCAAGGATGCATGGCTGAAAATACTGGCAGCAAAGTGGATGCACTTGAATGATGTAATTGAACAACCATGGAGAAGTTTGGAATTGTTGCACTAGTGGATGGCATTGAAAGCTGTGCTGAGAGTTGTAGGGAGCACAGGTGCAAGGTTTGAACATGCACTCAAAAGTTGGGTTGTACATGAGTGGTCCTAGACTCAAAGCCTGGCCTGCACAAGCAAAGCGTGGAAACATATCTTTTTGGTGTGGTGTGAGTTCTATATGCATTGGCTATGAAAGAATCAGTCATGAGGATAATGGAACGGGAACTTGGTGTGAGGCAATCCAAGCAAGTGCGCGTTGGCATTTAAAAGGCAAGCTTGCGTTCACAATGTTGGTGTGAATCGCAAGTGGTGGTCGTGGATTGAGTCCATGTCAGACGTATAAACCTGCTCCTGGTGTTCATGCATGCAAGAGAGGCAGGATGACAATGGAAGCGGATTGGTCTAGTGCCTATCGCATGAAGCCTTTTCGGAAAGGCTGCGAAGAGAATCATGTGCATGGACAATGAGGTTCTATGGAACTTGAGTAAGACCGGCTCAAAGTGGGGGCGGCAAGGCAAATCCGTGATCTCACCTTTGTGTTCGAAAGTTCTTTTGGTGGGAGGCCTTGCAAAGTGTCGTTTGAGACAGGAGCCTCAGGCTGCTTCGTGAGTGAAAGGTGGCTAGGAAGGTCAGCCTTGTGGTAAGGTGCTTGGTAGGGTGCGTGAAGCCTAAAAAGCCAGAAAAGACCTTGCAGGGTTAGGGTTTAGGGTTTAGGTTAGTTTTTAGTTTACCTAACCCCTAACTTGCGTCAGCAGCAGATGATAACACTGTGGTGGTGTCCACGAAGTGTAGCGGTACGCTGAGAATCCGAGATGCAAAGATGCATGTGGAGCCTTTCATCATGGGAACGGTGCTTGGTGAAGTAGACGTGATTGTGGGTATGGATGCTCTAAGTCAGTACAAGGCCAACTTGAGCTGTGAAGAAGGCAAAGTGAAAGTTGTCACTGCTGGTGAGAGGCACTGGCTAAAACCACACCGCAAGAGAGAGAAGAAAGAAGAGAAAGAGGTGAAATACCCTTATATCTCTGTTTGCTCGACGGAGGCACTGAAGGAAGCACAAGTGGAATGCCTTTCAGCAAAGCAAGCTGCGAAGCAACTGAAGAAAGGAGCAGCTAGTTGGTTGCTGCTGGTAAAGCCAGAGGATGAACAAGCCTTGGCGGACCACGCATGTGCTTCATGCGCCAATGTTTGTAGCAAGACGGTAGAGGGGCTTATGAAGCCAGAGGTGTTGAGCAAAGTCATTGAGGACTACAAAGACAGGTTTGAGGAAAGGAAAGAGTGTCCTCCTCACTGTTCTGATACGAGCCACACCATAAGGTTAAATGAAGGTGCTTAAGGATAGGATAGGACAGGGATACGTAGCTGTACCTGCCTACAAGGGTAGCTTAGCTGAGGCATAAAGGAAAGGGAATGGTTACATAGCTGTACCTGCTTACAAGGGCAGCTTAGCTAAAGCATAAAAAAAGCTTAAATTGCTTCTCGAATAACCATGCCACCTTCATGTACAGCTCCATGCTTGCCAGGATAGCAATGAAGTACCGTATTTAGCAACCTGACGTATGTGTAGCTCCAATAAAGCATACATGTGCACATAGTGTCACAATGAAGGTTGCAAAGATGTGAGCAACTGCAAGGAGTGTGGTTGAAAGTGGTTGCAAGTGGTTAATCACGGTGACTAGTGCTTGTGCTGGGTTCGACCCCCAGAGTTATATACCCTTTAATGATTGGCGTTTGTGCCAACAAGCAGTCATCGTGTGCACAGCCATAGCGCCCCTAGGTCCGTGCAAACAAAGTGGTAGCGATCCTTGGTGACGACCCTGGGACGGTGCGAGGTCAACATATACATTTTTAGAAATTTATTAGGACGACTCGGGGGCGCGAGCAGCTCTCACCAACAGCACAGTCAGAAGTGCTTGCCCACCCGTAGCTCCCTCTCCCTCATGGATACGGACATGGCCGAAGGTTAGTGCTCTATGTAGTGTGTTGCTTACGTTGAGCTGGGCTCGCGTGGAGCATGAACGCTGAGCTTGGCTCGCGTGTGTTGTGGTTGCACTGGAGCGTGTGGCTCGGTGTGAACTTTTTGGCTTTTGTTGTTGTGCACGCTGTCTGGCCGAGCCGTCGAGCTAGTAGATATGCTGCAAGCATCAGTGAGTACGTTGATTGAAGGTGGCTGGGCCATCAGGCTGTGATGGGATTGTTTGATTCCCCTGGGGTGCAACACTTTGCATCTGCATGCAATTGGCCCATCGCGCGTTGTAAAGAGCATTTTTCACCTAAACCTGGAGGTGCATGTGGCCATGGTGGGCCCATGGGGCAGGAGCACGGAGGTGCTAGCGAACAGGACCTGCCTGTCTTGGACATCAATGCTGCGGGGCAGCATGCTTTGGAACAGACACCTATAGCAGGGCAGGGTCTGCGTGCAGCAGCGGCTGGCACGAGCACTGGTTGAGATTCAAGAAATCATAGGATTGTACGAGAGCAGCAGGATGCTTTGGACAGGTGTGCACGCACGCACAAGCAAGTAGACCTAGCACACTCCCTATGAGGTCCCCATTGCCAGGTTGAAAAATTGGCATCTGCTGGGGCTAGGCCAAGACAATCAAGAACAGTGTCATTTGTTGACAAACCAGAACCGCGTGCGGGTTTGGCTGGAATGTTTGGTGCAGGTTTATAGGACTTGACAAACCAGCGGGTCTTTGAGGGGCAGGTCCACGCAGAGAACCTTCAGAGGCAGCTAGCGGAAGCTGAGCGTGAGAACGCGAAGCTGCTTGAGGCAGCAGCCATCCAGCAGAAGACGAAAACTAAAGTGTGCAAGTGCGATCAGCAGATTAAGTCTGGCATGCGGTCAGTCACAAGCATGACGCATGCGCTGGAAGAGCGCAAGCGGGAGCTGGCAGAACAAGTTGGCCATGCTGGCAGGGATGCCGAAGGCAGAGCGATTATGGGCAGGGACCCATTGACACAAGTGAGTCGCGCATCGGCTTTGCGTGAATATGTCAGACAGTTGATACTGTCTCTGTACCTGTAGCGAATGTGAAGGTGAACATACAGCCTGTTGAGCCTTGGACGCTCAAGGATTGTGAGTCAACTTCACCACAGGCGAGCAAGAACTCCTAGCCGTGGTGCATGCCCTCAAGATATGGCGTTGCTATCTTAAAGGTCCTCACTTTACTGTGGTTACTGATCACAACCCTCTTGTGCACTTACCATCTCAGCCAAACCTCTCTGGTAGACAAGTCAGATGGTCAGAGTACTTACAGAGGTTCCATTTTGACTGGGTTCACAAACCTGGAACAGGAAACTTGGCTGCCGATGCCCTTTGCTGTAGCAGCTCATAAAACTTGTAGCCCAGTTGCTGCAGCAATGCTCATGATGCTCACCAGGAGTGAGTCTAGACCCTCACCAGTGACACCAGCTTCACGGAGTCACCATGAAACATCTTCTGAACCAATTTGCCCTTTAAAGGCGCGGCATGTTGCAAATTCTAGTCTTGAAGGTTCTCTTATACCTGAGGGCCCAGGTTCTTTACAGGGGGGGGGGGGTGGAGAAATCCCTACTCATCGAGGAGCCTGAGTCCACACTGAGTCATTATAGGTTTCCAGAAGGGACCCTAGATATATATGATGAAGTGCGCATCGGGTATAAAAATGATCCATGGTTTAAGGGTGAGCAACATGCTGCAAATTATACTTTGAAGGATGGGCTATAGTGGACCAAGGTAGGCCAACTCATCGTGCCAAACAACAAGGGTCTCAGGCAATCTTTTATTTCAAAAATGCATGGCACACCTCTTTATGGACATGTTGGTATTGCCAAAGCAAAAAAAAGCATGTGCAAAAGCTCTTTTGGTGGCCAATCATGCTCCCTGATATCATCCATTACATTAAGTGCTGTCCCTCATGCCAAGTCCACACAAAAGCCTGGAGGCACCCTTCAACCTTTGCCTGTACCTTTAGAAACTTGGCAAGTGGTCAATATGGACTTCATCATGGCGCTACCTCACACTTTGCGTGGGCACACGGCCTTGCTGGTGGTGGTAGATAAGCTGTCCAAAATGACGCACTTGATTCCAATCACACAAAATGACGCACTTGATTCCAATCACGGTACAGGTTACTGATGAGGAAACTGCCAGCTTATATGTGGACCATGTGGTGAAACTACATTGTGTCCCCTAGGATATTGTGAGCGACCGTGACAAATGCTTCACTGGACAGTTCTCAACTACTCTCCTTGAAATCCTCGGCATCAAGCAAAAGCTTTCTACCGCTTACCACCCTCAAACTGATGGATAAACAGAGCGGATGAATCACACTCTTAAGAACATGCGCAGGCACTTTGTGTCACCTTGTCAACAGGATTGGGACTAACATCTAGCTATGGCAGAATATGCCATCAACAACTCTTATCAGGAGTCCATCAAGACAACTCATTTTCTTCTCAATAGCTTCAAGGACCCCCCTACTCCTCTTAGTCTGAACAGAAATGCCACGGTACCTGCTGCCACCACTTTTGTGGATCAAAGGCTTCAAAACCTCAAAGACGCCAAGGTCGCACTGGAAGCAGCACGCCAAAGGCAGAAAAGATATGCAGACGAGAAAAGGCGGGAAGTCTCTTTCAACGTTGGAGACAAGGTACTTCTGAGCTCAAGGAACATCAGGCTTCTCAACCCTGGTACTCCAAAACTCCTACCAAAATGGTTGGGTCCCTTTACCATCATCAACTACTGTGGTCGGCATAAGGAAGCCCCTGAAGATAAGGATGAAAATCCTGATTATGGAGCTTCCCACGCTGTTGCGTACAAGCTGGAGCTTTTAGACAACATGCGTATGCATAACGTCTTTCATGTGTCTTTGCTGGAACCCTACAGACGAGATGGGCGTGTGCAGCCACCTCCTGCTCCCATAGTTGTGGATGAATCCATATGTAGAGGAGTGGTTTACTGTTGAGAGAATCCTTGACCACCGAGACATTGAAATCACCATCAAAAGGAGAACCAAACACTCTCCAGCCAAAACCAAGCTTCAGCGCCAATATTTGGTTAAATGGTTAGGCTATGGTGATGAACACAACAGCTGGGAACCTGAGGAAGTTGTCTCTGAGCTGGATGCTTTTAAATCTCACCACAACTATCTTCCGGGTCTCCCCGTTCATCCATGAGAGTGACTGGCCATCACCTCATCCGGGTGCGAACTCGGTGCTGCTACTGCTGATGGGGCAGCGTGTTGCTACTGCTTAAGGGGAAACGTGTACCACTGTGGTCGCAACACAGGGTGCTATTCCAGCCAACATTCTTGATCTTGCGAGTGCTCTCCGCCTTACGAACTGATCACTCCTACAGGGAGAGTTTGAGCTCTGGTACCACTACAACTCATGTTGTATAAGATCAGGAGGCAGGAATGCTTTTACCACTTGGGCTTTGGATACTCATAATGTCCCCAACCCAGAGCCGGGTTGGAACCAGGTGGGGGGGAATGTAACATTGTTACTCAGTACACTCGCTTCTCAATCCATCAGCTTCGAGTGAACTTGTCCTTTGGCACATGGCTTTTGGCGACTCTGGACGTAAAACATACATCCTCTAAAACCTGTTCCGTGTGCGCACGCGTGTGCCCCGCAGCATTGATGTCCAAAACAGGCAGGTCCTGCCCGCTAGCACTTCTGTGCTCCTGCCCCATGGGCCCACCATGGCCACCTGCACCTCCAGGTTTAGGTGTAAAATACTCTTTACTACGCGCGATGGGCCAATTGCATGCAGATGCAAAGTGCCGCATCCCAGGGGAATCAAACAATCCCATCGCAGCCTGATGGCCCAGCAACCTTCAATCAACGTACTCACTGATGCTTGCAGTTGTAAGGACCTTATTTGTGTTTTTCAACCAGCGCAGTATTTGCAGAGAACTTGTTAGAAGACATTGCTCACACCAATTGCATGTTGCATATTGAAGCAGAGAAGATAGAAAACTTGATTGCGCACGCTGTGACCTCGCGCACCATCCCGAATTGATCAGGCTTGCATGCACACATTTTTCATGTTGCAATCTTGCATGCTGTTAAGGAGCAGTGTACAGATGCACAAACTTTATATGTTTTTGAGTAGGCTGGAATACGTAAATTGGACACTGATTTGCCTTGTGCTGCCGAGGCAACTGAAACTTGTAGTATCTTTCCTTGTAGCGCATCATCTTGCTTCAAGGCAGACATGCAGCTGCCAGCGTGCCTGAAGATATTTGAAGTGTGCAGAAGACAACATACCTGCACCTGTCTTGGTTGGATATAGCAGAATTCCCTCGGCCACTGTGGCATGGATTCAAGAGATACTTTGGAGCAGCAGACTTGCCTTGCTGATTGTTGGTCTAAGTTGACGGAGATACTGCATTGCATCATTGAAGAAAGCTATATTTCCCTAGAACAGTTTGAGGAGATTGTATTGTATTTTGATTGTCCTTGCTTGCCTGCTATTGGAAGATATTTTGACTCGACGACTTGTATGGCCTGGTATCCTTGGATCTTGGAATTGTTACCAAAATATTCTCATACAATACTTGTCTATTCTTGGATAGAAATGTCTGATTTGTTGTACCGTAGGTTTGATTCCAGACTGTGGTATAAATTGCTTGGAACGCCTTTGTTCTTTGGTGAGTTATTATTTGGTGTATTCCTGGCCTTTTACTACATCTCTCTGTATTTGAAAGGATATTGCTGTCTCTCGCTGTCTCTCTCCGCCTGTGTCAGCAGTACAGCAAAAGGGTTCTGGTAAATGTCAGCTATCCACAAGTGCACAGCAAGTCCCAAACCTGAGTCAAAGAACTAACTATGTGTTGCGCCAGCCTGCGTCACATCACAGCAGCTGCTGGTTCTTCATAAAATTGGCCTTTACAGCAGTGTCTACTTGCTTGACAGCTCAGCCAGACAGCGTGCACAACAACAGAAGTCAAAAAGTTCACACCGAGCCACATGCTCCAGTGCAACCACAACACACGCGAGCCAAGATCAGCGTTCACGCTCCACGCGAGCCCAGCTCAACGTAAGCAACACACTCCATAGAGCACTAACCTTCGGCCATGTCCGTATCCATGAGGGAGAGGGAGCTACGGGTGGGCAAGCACTGCTGACTGTGCTGTTGGTGAGAGCTGCTCGCGCCCCCAATTTGTCCTAATAAATTTCTAAAAACATATATGTTGACCTCGCACCGTCCCAGGGTCGTCACCAAGGATCGCTACCACTTTGTTTGCACGGACCTAGGGGCGCTATGGCTGTGCACACGATGACTGCTTGTTTGCACAAACGCCAATCATTAAAGGGTATATAACTCTGGGGGTCGAACCCAGCACAAGCACTAGTCACCGTGATTAACCGCTTTCAACCACTTTCAACCACACTCCTTGCAGTTGCTCACATCTTTGCAACCTTCTTCTTGGCAGCTATGCCTGATCTGCAGTGCATGCTGGGTGGATGATGATGCAAAGGGAGGAAATGCCATCCTGATTTTTTGGAACTTTTGCACTTGAGATAACGTTAAGGTTTCTCTACACTACCTTGACGTCACCTTTGGAAGTGCGCAGTGGACACACTGAGCTCACAGAATCATCCTTACATAATGGACAATTAACAATCACAAATTCACAGTAATTTCTCAACCCTTCTTAAAGTCTGTCAACGGAGATACTCAGAAATATCAACTAACTTCCAACTGAAGTCTCTGCGGTGCATTCTCCCTCCCTTTGAAATTAGGCAGGAAGTTGTCTAGAAATGAAAAAGAATTATAGTCAGGTGAAAGTCCGCAAAGAGAGAGAGAGAGAGAGAGAGAGAGAGAGAGAGGCTAGACTACCAGCTGCAGCTAACCAAGCAGAATCTTTGAACTTTGCGGGCTGCTTCCTGGTCCTCAAGGGACGCTGGTAGTCTTGCTGCCGTTGCGGCTCCTCTCCCCGGCGGTTGTCCTGCGTGTGCAAAGAACTAGAAAGGAACTGCTGTGCTGTTGGAGCAGGTGACTGTTGCTGTGTTTGAGAATCAAATTTTTTTCTTTTGGTTTTCCCAGTAGTCTGTCACCACTTGGGGAACACCTTTGTAGATGTTTTTAGCTGGTTCTTTCGTTGCTTCCCACAGAGGATAGCCTTCCCACTTAATCAAGTACTTTTTGGTCTCCTCGTGAGACTTTGCAGTTGTAGGCTCATGGCCCATGATGTAGTCCACTATGAAGTACGCTTGACCACTTTCAACATGCACGGGTGGTGGAGATGTTTCCTGGATGCGTTCAGGATGCAGTGAAGTATCTTTTTCCAACCTTTTTAAGCAAGCTAATGTAGAAAACGTTGTGGCATTTAATTGTGCTGGGTAACTGAAGTTGATAAGCCACAGGTGATAGAACTTTTTTGATTTTGAAAGGCCCGATAAATTTGGGGCATAATTTTGGGGTGCTATTTTCACCCAATTTCAGGGTAAAGTTTTGCGTGGAAAGGAGCACCATGTCTTGTCAGGCTGAGAGTGTGACGCATACAGATTAGTGTCTTAAGTGCAGTATCCTATGTCTAGTGGTAGAATACGTCCCTGCCACGGACGAGACCCGAGTTCGATTCTCGGATGGCGCACCAAAAAGAGACGTGAAGGGGGGAGAGCGCGCTAATGGTCTGCTACAAGCTTGAGCTGCATGCTGATGGGCTGATTTGATGTGGGTGAGCTGCACCACTGCCTGATGCTAGCTTTGCTGCTGTTGCTTGAGTTGTGCTGCTTGAGTGCTGGCATGGCTGCACAGCACAGGGAGAGACTGAGAGCGGACAAGGGCGGACCAGCTGACCAAGTTACATCATTACATCAGGAACAACACCCCTGGCACATGGCCAGGGATATAGGAAGATGCGCCAATACTCAGAGGGATGCTCCACAGAAGAAGGATAAAAGAGAGAGGGAGTCCATGGAAAAGTCCCAGCAAAATACAGGTCACACCTCACACACTTGACTATGACAGACCATCAGGCATTTGCAGCACACTCTTGCTGCAGCAGACTCTCGCTGAAGCAGACTTTTGTCGTGACAGTCTCATTATTTGCTCATCATTATAGCATCCAAGTTCTCTCATGCATTTCCAGTGGTAGGTACGTTCACACACATCACAAACATACATACAGAGTTAGCAGACTCATAGCCATAATGGCAATTGCAGATTTGGCAGCAGGCGCACTCAATGTCAGTGCGGGCAGCAGTGCAGATGCCGCCTGGTTAACCTGTTTAAATGTCAACTGTAAGAATCACACGCACTGTCACTTTACATGAAACAAGCATGCAAAGCCATGCACCAAAACTCCAAAAGGTTGTTAGGAAAATATGGTTTTGTGTTTCCACAAGACTGAGGCCTTCTTTTCTCTTGTAACCCTTGTAACCCTTGTTTCCACAAGTGTCGCAGAAAGTGTCAGGCAAATTTACTTCTGTGATTCCACAAGAAGCGCAGAGAGTTTGAGGACAGCATCACTCTGGAAAATGGTCCAAGAGGCCATAACAAATGTGTGCATGTTATGCTTTGTACTTCAGTTCTCAGCATCCACTGTCAAAGATGCATTGCAATGCTTCAAGAAGGGTAACCGCCGATACAGCCTGGTGAGTGCACATGTCAACATGAGGTATCAGTTGCATCGCATTGCTTGTAGCTCTCCAGGCATCAGGTTCCCTGAGTAGTCTCTCCCAAACATGGCAAGGGCCTTGAATGGCCCTTGAAATCCCCCATACACTTCCCCATACCTACTATTAGGGACCCGATGCTTTTATTGCCTGCGCAGTCTAGTGGTATGCAGTTTGTCCGTGTCTCTCTCCTCCAAAGCCACCTGCGTGCATTTTTTGTAGAGGTTCTGCTGCTCCTGCTGCTGGGGGAGGGCAGTGTTGGTGCTGTACAGGGTTAGGCTCTTGGCTGATGCGCTTCCGCTTGGTGGGAGTGACTGGGGCTCCTCTTGCTGCAGCTGCTGTAGCTCCTGCTGCTGTCGCTCCTGCTGCTGCTGTTTGTGTTGGTGGAGGGGCAGGCGAAGTAGGTGCTTGTGCTGCTGACCTTGCTGCTGCTGCTGCTGCTGCTGCTGGTGATGGCGAAGAAGGCTTAAGTAGCTGCTTGAGCTGCTGCCCCAGTCGGCCTGCATTGAGGTGCAGGAAGGGCTCGCCAGGGCTGGTAGAAAGGGAAAATCAAGCCACCATCCCAGTGAGTTTGAAAAGGGTTACAAGGGTTATAAGGGGTTTGACATACAGCCCGAGAATTTGGCTGATCAGCTGCTGGTAAAACATTCTCATCCAGCATCAAAAACTGAAACCAAGTCTAACGAAAAATTTGAAAATCTGCACAAGTCCTCATTTAGAAAAGCATTGACCTCAAAATCAGTCAAAATGTGAAAGCTCGCCAAGAAAGGAATAAAATCAGTTTCTGGAAGTTGGACAAAAGTTTGTAATAGTTTAAAAAGATCAATGAACAGGTCCTTGTATTTCCTGCGCAGCTCACACAACTCAAAGCAATTGCAATAGAGAAGAGCATGCTTCTCGTCCTGGACTTTAGCACATCCACACTTATAACAAATATTTGAACCACTCAACCATTTACAGGACTCGACCTTCAAGCAGTGGGCACGAAGCCTAAACCTACTCACATTCCTCATGACTTCTTTATCCAGATCCTTAAATAGATATGATGGGGTACAGAAGGGTGTGCGTGCTGTTTGATTTTTAGGTTTTCCACACCAATGATGGTAAGTCACTGATTTCCTATTCAGCTCTTGGGGACTGAGGGCGTTTGCTTCCCTCCAAACCTTCTGCTGTCTGTTCTTCAAATCCCCAAAACAATCCTGCATGGGAATCTTGGAAGCTCTCAGCATTTTCTGTTTAAACACCTCCTCATTGCGCATGCCACTAAATGACTTAGACACATGTGCAGACCAACAGGACTCATCTTACACGTGTGTTCAAGGAAATGTACCAGGATGATGAATATATTCTGATGGTTTGGGATAAAAGGGCACGTTTATATCAATGACATGGGGAGAGATATTAGTGAAGGTATCAGAGGTGCTGTGACAGGGGATGGAGTGAATGGCTTTTCATACATGCTATATGCAGACGAACTGAATTTAACTACCAATGACCCAGGTGAAATGCAAGTTATGCTGAATAGATTACGAGCTTATGCAATGAAAAAGGGGCTGACTGTCAATACTTCAAAGTCAGAGGTCATGCATTTTAATAGTAGGTCGTGTTCTTCTCTGCCTACTTTCATGTATGGAGACGTGGCTCTTTCAGAGAAAGAGCAGCTTAGATACCTTGGTATGGTTGTGGACAAGCACATGAATCTGAAGGTGTCTGAGGAGCATGCAGTGCGGCCTTACATGGCTGCCCAGCAAAGGATTAAGGAGTTTGTGCATGAACATGATCTTAGGAATAGGCCGCATGCTCTGATTTGGCTCTCTAAGGTGTATGGCATTCCGGCTGGGATGTACGCGTGCCAAGAAAGAAAAAGAACTACGTAAAAAGAGTAACTATTCCTACATCAATTAAGGAAAAGGAGACACATTGGCTCATAAAGAGCCGTGAGCCCCCTCCACCACGAGAAAAGAAAGAAAGACAAAACTAATGTGGATCTGGAGGGTTATTAGATTAGATTAGTGCCAAGTTTGGGGTACAGAGTACTTACGAGAAGGCAGTGGATTCAAAAGCCAATTACAAAAAAAGGCAATTATGCTCTTGAAGGCGTTTTTTCTCGGTGCGAAGAGTACTGCCACGAACTGCCAGTGGCCAGTATTGAGAGAGTGTGGTCAAGAGCCCCTACAGTTTTATTGGTGTAGGGCTACTGTTAAATTTTTCAACAATATGCTTGTTTCTAACAGTGAAACACTACGCCAAGTGCTGAAGGCAGATTTACACCTTGCTGATGTGGATGAGTCCTGTTGGTCTGCACGTGTGTATAAGTCAGTTAGTGGCATGCGCAATGAGAAGGTGTTTAAACGGAAATTGCTGAGAGCTTCCAAGATACCCATGCAGGATTGTTTTGGGGATTTGAGGAACAGACAGCAGAAGGTTTGGAGGGAAGCGGACGCCCTAAGTCCCCGAGAGGTGAATAGGAAAGCAGTGACTTACCATCATTGGTGTGGAAAACCTAAAAATCAAACAGCACACACACCCTTCTGTACCCCATCATATCTATTTAAGGATCTGGATAAAGAAGTCATGAGGAATGTGAGTAGGTTTAGGCTTCGTGCCCACTGCTTGAAGGTCGAGTCCTGTAAATGGTTGAGTGGTTCAAATATTTGTGATAAGTGTGGATGTGCTAAAGTCCAGGACGAGAAGCATGCTCTTCTCTATTGCAATTGCTTTGAGTTGTGTGAGCTGCGCAGAAAATACAAGGACATGTTCAATGATCTTTTTTAACCTTTACATACTTTTGCCCAGCTTCCAGAAACTGATTTTATTCCTTTCTTGGCGAGCTTTCACACTTTGACTGATTTTGAGGTCAATGCTTTTCTAAATGAAGACTCGTGCAGATTTTCAAAATTTTTGTCAGAATTGGTTTCAATTTTTGATGCTGGATGAGGATGTTTCACCAGCAACCGATCAGCCAGATTCTCGGGCTGTAGGCCAACCCCCTTGTAACCCTTGTAATCCTTATGTGTATGTTCACAAACAATAGGATACAGGGTAGCTGCATCAGGCAGTTCCGTCACATCAGGTTCAGGCGTCCACCGATACTTAGCACCTTGTCGGAAAAGTTGCTCAGGAGGCGGGTTGTTGCGCCTCAAGGGTACTGCCATATCCTGAGCTGTAGCTCTTGAGTCACCAGTTTAGCAAGCAGCAACCCGCTGTGCCACCCCACGCACAGCTCCAAGAACAGACCCCACCCCTCTGCTGATGCTGTCAAACAGTCCATGTCGTCTGCTAGAGGTGCTTTCAGGGCAGCTACCCATGGGGCCTGGTTGTTGATGAGGAATGTGAGGAACGCTTCCTGCTGGACAAGTGGGGTGCCCGCCCACAGGTACGGTGGTGTGCAGGGCGGCTTCCTGATAGTTTGTGCTTTCAGGGCAGCTACCCATGCCATCCGTATGCATAGTTGCTTTATTTGAAGAAGGAGAGCAGTTGCTCACGCAAACACCGAAATGACGCTGTAGGTAAGAGCTCCAGCCTTCTGCTGTAATAGGAGTCTGATGGGTGCTCTTGGGCTTCCTGAGCAATTCATGAATGTCAGGCCTGTGTCTTTGCAGCCTGTCCAAGAAAACCGCCTTCTGGTATCCCTCATGAGCACGCCGTGCACGCCTTGTTAGTTTTTTTGTATTCTTTTTTGACAGGCATGCACAGCTTAACCACTTTCCATAATCCAACTTCCCAAGCAGAAACAAGCCGTATCTATGTTTCAAGCATCAAGAGCAGCCTCCAACTGCACCGGCATCTCCAAGTTTCACATAAGCAAGTTGCCGCTCATGCTTCCAAATTAGACTCAAACGGCACAACAACCCATCCCACACACATGCTCAGGAGAAGGAGTCCAATCAGCATTAGGAACAACATCAGGAACATGAAAAATTACCGCAATACTGCCATGGTCTGTGGTGTCAAGGATCGGACTACTAATTCTGTGCAAACTAAAATAAGGAAGGTGACACCAAGACATGATGAGGCCTACTCCGTTTGCAAGCCCTATTGTCTGAGCGATACCCAAAAAAGGTGGGCTGGCCCACATCACCATGCACGCGATCAGTTGTGAACACAAGTCCATAAGCAGCTGCAATATCCACAAGCAGATTTCCAGCCACATTCACATCACTGCATTCACGCCTTCTAGCAGTCTGGAGAGCTGGGCAGTCCATCAAAGTCTCATAATGCGCATAAGAAACCTCACGAAGACTGCCAATTTTGGCGTTAAAATCCCCGCACAATAGCAAGTTTGGAGTCTCCTGTGCAGCATACGCAAGCTCAACAAATAGGTTAGTGAACTGTTTATGGACTTGGGACACAATAAATAACTTTCTTGGGGGTTAGTGTATACAGCACCAAGCAGGACTTTCCTATTCAGGCGGAAAAGTTCTTTCCGGCACTTCATCCACACACACTGATGTCTGGGGCAATGCGAAACACAGACAAGAACTCTGCACAAGCGTTTGAGGCAATAATAGCTACTCCATGACCCCTTCTACCAGCATAACCAGTAGGAACATCTAATTGGTGCACAAGTTTGTGTGTGCCATGCAGATGCCTCATAAGCCTATCCATATCATCAGTACGAGTTTCCACCAGTACAGAAATGTGATGATTCCTAACGTTCGCTCACAGCACATCAGTCTTAACAGAATCAGGATCAAGTGCAGCGGCAGAAATGCCATCCACGCTGAACAAACAATAATATATGTTTGCCATGGCAATCAGGTAGGCCATGGCTACCCAGCCGGTCTAACCCCTATTGTTGTTGGGCATTGTTGGGACGTACACCAAATTGTGCTTTGCCGGCCCTGGCAGCCTTGGCCGACGGGGTGTCAACGCTGTGCCCGTCCCTGGGGCGAGGCGCTTGGACAGCTGGCATCATGGAGACCTCAATGGCGGTAGCCCCTGCTGGGGCGGCTGCTGCTGCTGCTGCTGCTGCGGAGGAGGACGAGGGCACAGAGGCAGAGGCTGCCGCTGCTACTGTTGCTGCTGGTGACAGTTGTGGCAGCACCTCTGCCAGGTACTGCACCACCTTCTCCAAACCCACCGCTGATTTATGCCACTTTCCCCCCACATCCCTGGCGTAGCTCCTGCTCCTATGGCGCTACACCGGATATGGCATTTCTGGTACCCTCCCTGCACTTGCCTCCCCTGCTGTCCCCATTGTGAGCAAAACGTTGCTGGAGTTCGCCGCAGCATAGGCTGTGACCCCCAGCCCAAGCCTTTGTGACTCCCCATTAACCCGGTCTTTGACTGTGGTCACCAGATACGTCCAAGCTGCCCCCAAGGCTGTCTTTTCCCTTCTCAAAATGACCCCCCCTCCAGCCCCCCCGCCCCAAAACTGCTGCACTTTCTGCCTTGCTGCTGCTGCTGCTGATGTGGTCGTGTTGACCAGGTGTGCTGCTGTAAGGTTGTCATGCTTGGTGACTGCTGTTAGAGGCACCCCCACTGCTGCTGCTGCTGCTGCTTGCTCTGCTGTGATGGGTGGAGCGGCCTTGGGAGGTGCAACGATGATGAGGTGCCCAATCTGTACAAGATTGGAGGCATCCACCACCGTCTCCTCGCTCCACTTCACGGCCTCCTCTGCCTCCGTGCCCAGTCCCTGCTGCTGCTGCTGCTGCTGCTGCTGTTCCACCGCGGTGAGACGCGCGTCCATGCGCGTCACCAGGTTCTGCTGCTGCTGCTTCTGGCGGAGCCCGTGCAACTTGCTGGATCCCCTCATTGCCATTATCAATGTGCGCGGTGATGGTCTTGAGGAGGTGGTCCTGCTGCTGCTGATTCTGCTGCTGAAATTGCTGCCGGAGTGCTCTTGAGAGAGCGTGCGGGCTGGAGTCAAGCCCAGAACTTGTCTTGGTCACCAGGCGTTGGAGTGGTGCATACTTGTTATTAAGGCGGGGAACGGCTGTAGCTGGAGCACACTGAGGATGCATTCATCCCGCTGGGCTCCAAAGGAATGGTATGACCAATGTTTCGTACAGGTGGATGTTTTTCTCTCTTCCTTTCTCAAAACTCTCGTTTGTAGGTTTAGCGACCTACTTTGGAAAATTCATTCGGAAATGTTCTATATTAGTTGCACCTCTTACGAACCTCACCAAAAAGGATGTGCCTTATGAATGGTCTGAATACTGCCAAACACCCTTTGAGCAAGTCAAACATGCTCTTACTCATGCTCCACTCTTGTCCTTACCTGATTTTACTAAGCCTTTTGAAGTCATTTGCGACGCATCAATTGAAGGTTTCGGACCGGTGCTTTTGCAAGAAGAAAGATCTTTGGCTTTTGAAAGCCGTAAGCTCATCCTAGCAGAAAGAAACTACACCACAGGAGAGCAAGAGTTCCTATGTAACGATACTGGGCTTTCCCAGATCAGATCATCAACCACCAACTACCTTACAGGCTTAGGCTTCAGGCTAGACTGGGCCGGCCAGTTATAAAGGAGGCTCGACTCCTCCCTAGTCCATTCTCTTTTCTGCTGATTGTTACAATTGGTAAGCGAAGCGCCAGGTGGGGGTATGGCTCCCTGTAACACTCAGTGTTACAGTACTTTATTCATCCCATGCTTGCGTGGAGTGTTCAGTTCGAAGGCAGGGGTTTACCCCTCGGGGTGTCAGTTGACTCTCAGTTAACCGCAGAACCAGTGTTAATTAATTACAAGTACTCCTCTCTCTCTCGTTACACTGGAAACTAGGAAGTGACACACGGGAGCGGGCGCGTTGGGGCCCGATCTGCCTTCAGCCACTACTCGGTGAGTAGTGCTCTGGCGTTTATCCCCTTGCAGGTGTTCATCGGCTTGGCTGGCGTCCAGCGCTAGCGTAGTGTCTGCGTTCATCGTGGGCTTGTGAATTGTTACACTCCCCCAAAGGACCCTGGAAAAAGATTCAACCCTCCCGCCCTTAGTTCGAGCAGACTGGCGGAAGCAAGGCAGGCGCAGCAGGCTCAGGCCCCTGCTGCACAGGCAAGGGCTCAATCTTGAGGAAAACAGCAACCGGCTCTGGCTGCTGCCGCTAAGTCTGAGACAGGGGTGAGACAGGGGTGTGCTTGCATACAGGCTACGACGTCTCCTTGGATGATGCATTCTGCAAGCTCAGTCCAGACGATCAGTTGAATTTGATGGAGGCCCTCAGCATCCAAACCTCAGGCGGGGAGCTCGACCAGTTCCAGCAGGAGGCCATCCAGAGAGCATACCCTGATGGCTTTCCACCGTTCACATCTTCTGGGCCACCCGAGGATGTAAACGAACTGCTGAATCAGAGTGATGTGGAAATGGAGGACGCCCAAGGACAGGCTCAGGCCCCTGCCCCTCAGGCTCCCACACAGGTACAGCAGGCTCAGGCGCAGGGTCAGGCACAGGCCAATGACACTGTATCTCTTCTCACGACAGCAGACGAGCTTCGCAGGCTCGAAGCTCACTATGCACTCTTCCATTCAGGCATTGTCACGGCTGCTTGCTCGCGAACCTTCTTGAAACATAACACGCAAGGCCCCAGGCTGCTAAGCAAGTGCGCTTTGCTTCCGCTCCTCAGGTAACTTCTCCCACAACACCTACGCAGGCTCACACCCAATCCTCTCCCCAAACACTCTTGCATCTGCAGTCAACAATGCGAGAGACATGCCGCGCTTCCCACCCTCCCAACCAGGCTTAACCGCTGACAAGTGGTTTAAGAACGCGATGCCGTTCCTGAGAGAGGCAGTGAGGGATGGCTCAGACATCCTCCGGGGGCTCCTGAGCGTTATTCTGCAAGGCGAGGCTGCCATCTGGCTAGGTGACCTGCCAGACGAGTTCAGCCTGGACGAGTTCAAGGCTCTCTTTAAGGAGTGATTCTCAGGCACGGTGCGTTTCAGGTCCCAGGAGGCGTGGCAGGCTCTCTATGAAGACAGGGTCGTGCAGAGGAAGCACGACTCTGTAGGCACATACTACACCAAGTTCATGGATGTAGTGAGACAGGAGGAGGATATGAGTATGAGCGATCAAATCTCATGGTTCATTCATGGGTTGCATCCTGACCTTCTTGCTACTTGTGCTGTGCAGCCCAATGGGCACCCTTGGCATGACTTGAAGACCCTTCTCAACTTTGCTTTGGGCGAGGAAGCTAGGCTTAAGGCAACTAAGGCTGCCACTCATCGAGCACGCTTATCACGCATTGTGCGCGCGCAGGCTGGAGGCTCCGCGGGGACCTCCACCCCTAGGCAGGGGGGAGGCACTCCCGCTAGGAAGGGGGGAGAGGGCAGCAACAAGCGCCCTGTGCAGGCTTCTCCCAAGGCTGGTGGCCAGCAGGGGCCGCCTGACAAGAAGAAGAACAAAGGCACATTCAACCCCAACAGTCCTCCATGGGGCCCGCCAGAGGCTCCCAATGAGAGGAACCCAAGCATCAGCAACAGGGAGGCATGCAACATGATGAGCAGGGGGCAGTTCCTCTACTGTGGGAAGCAACAGGGTCATGAGCCTGGTTGCGTGCGGGAGAGGCAGAACAAGAAGGACAAGAGCAAGTAGGAACTTGCCTGCTGCATGTATGGTGGCAGCGGCAGCAGGACAGGCTTGGACCCTGAATATTTTTTATGTTGCATCTCGTGTTGGACCTGCTGTTCATCATGTAACATCCACTGGTGCAGGACTTATGGCTTACTCGGCCTTCAAACAGCGGGCTCCCAGCATTCACTGCAAGTTCAAGACTTCAGAATTTCAGGCATTGCAACAAAGGCTAGGCATCACCTTCACACTCGATGCATTTGCAAAAGACTCAGGCTCAAACAGGCTTTGCCACCAGTACTGCTCGCCGAGCAGCCCGTTTCATAAATGCGATGCAGCTGGAGAATTATTATGGTTGCATCCTCCATACTTGCGAGTTACTCAGGCAATAAGGCACTTTAGGCGCTGCAAGCAGAAGAACTCTGGAACAGCTGCAGTAATTCTGCTTCCTAAGGTTCATAAGGCCCCTTGGGAACAGGAATTGAAAGGCATGGAATTAATCAGGGAGTATTAGACTGATGACAGCCCTCTGGTCATGTATGACCCTGTTTCCAAGCAAGAAGCCTCTCAGCAGATTTTAGTGCCTTATCAGATTTGGTATGAAGGGCCAGGCCCTCCTGCTCCTCCACCATTGTGTGCTAATGTGCAGCCCACATCAACGTGCTTTAGCTCTCAAATAAATGGGTACCATGCAACAGCCATGATGGACTCAGGGGCCTCACAAACATTTGTAAGCACAGCACTTGCAAAACACTTGCGCTTGAAAACTCAATCAACACAAGTGCAAGTACAGATTGCTAACGGTAAATTCGCTTCGGCACGAGCGATTGCAGGGCCTCTAGACATCAGTCTTGAGGGCATCACAACGCACACCCAGGCATTTGCGCTCCCCGCTCTAGTGGAAGGTGTGGACAACATCCTAGGTGAGTCATGGCTGGTGCAAAATAAGGCCAAACTTGATGACGAAGCCATGCACTGCACCATTCACTCACCAGAGGGGGTACCTATAACACTCCAGCCAATGCAGAACACACGCTGTTCACATTCCTTATCACCGTGCGCATTGGCGGGGCAAACACCAGAAGTTATCTCTTCTAAGAAGGCGAACAAGCTCATTGCACAAGGGTGTAAATCCTTTCTCCTCATGGTACGCGCAACTGAGCATGATTCACCGCATGTGCTTACAGCTGCAGCTGCAGCACCACCTCATCCCAGGCAAAACCAGGCAAGCACAAGGGTAAACATGCTGACACCAAAGGCCTCATGCAAGAGCATGAATTGCGTGCAATCATTGATGAGTTGAAGGATGTCCTAGTGCATGAGCTTCCTTTAGGCTTGCCCCCAGACAGAGATGTTCCACACATTATCCCAACAGAGCCAGGCCAGTCACCACCATGCAGGCCAATGTATAGGCTGAGTCCAAATGAGTACAGGGAGGTGCAGGCATAAGTGAAGGACTTACTACAGAAGGGCTACATCCAGCCCAGCACCTCCCCCTATGGCTCTCCTGTGCTCTTTGTCCAGAAGAAGGATGGTTCCCTCCGCATGGTGATTGACTATAGAGCGCTCAACAGGCAGACGATCAAGAATCGTTACCCCATTCCACGCATCGATGAGCTCTTGGACAAAATGCACGGCTGCTCTGTATTCTCCACTCTAGACCTTTATTCAGGCTATCATCAAAATAAAATTTCCTCTGAAGATTGCCCGAAGACACTTGCGCCAGTTGTTAGAACTGTTGCGTAAGCATAAGTTTTATGCAAAGCTCTCTAAGTGCACCTTTAACCAACCTGAGGTACATTATCTGGGGCATGTGGTAGGCAAGCATGGGCTCAAAGTAGACACTAACAAAATTCAGGCTGTGGCAGGCTGGCCAACTCCAAAGGAAGTACATGAAGTGAGGCAATTCCTGGGGTTAACTAATTACTTCAGGAAGTTCATTAGGCATTATGCAAGCATAGTAGCGCCGTTGCAAGAGCTCACGAATAAAGGCCAAATGTTTGTTTTGGGGAAAAGCAAGAGCGCATTCCAAAAATTGAAGGCTTCTCTGTGTGCTGCACCTGTGCTGGCCATTCCAGATTTGAACAAACCCTTTGGGGTTATGTCTAATGCATCTCTGTGAGGTACTGGAGCAGTACTCATGCAAGAAGGCAAACTAGTAGCATACACATCAAATAAATTTAGCAAGGCTGAGCGCAACTATCACACCACATATCAAGAACTATTAGGCGTGGTGCGGGCGCTCACTGAATAGAGGTGCTATCTGGAAGGCAGTGATTGCGCAGTGCACACAGACCATATTGCGCTCGTTCATCTCCAAACGCAACCAAATTTGAATAGGCGACAGGTCAGATGGCTGGAGTTTCTGACTCGCTCTGAGCCCAGACTCAAATGGAGATACAGGCCAGGCAGAATAATGGTGGCATACCCCTTGAGTAGGAGTCCTGCATTGCTCACCATCACATGCAATTGCCATCTGACCAAACACGCTGTTCCCCTATGCCCATCGCATACCATAGGTGCTAGACCAAAGCATGATTTAATGCAGCGCATTAAACAGGCTTACGCTGGAGACTCTTGGATACAAGCAAACAAGGCAAAATTCAGGAGGCATCAAGGCTTATATCTCATGGCAGAGAAAATTGTTGTGCCGGATGACAATGGCTTGCGCGCACAAATCATTCAAATGCATCATGCACCTTTGTATGCGGGGCATAGAGGTAGGAAGAAGACATATGCAGCAAACATTTTGGTGGCCCAAAATGCATCTGGATGTTCAACATTTTGTTCAAACATATGACTCATGCCAGCGCAATGAGCACTTGACTGTGAAGCTAGCAGGTCTTCTACAGCAATTGCACTTACCAGGCAGGCGCTGGGAGCATGTCACAATGGACCTAATCACACACCTCCCAAGGACACCCAGAGGCCACGATGCTATCATGGTCTTTGTGGACAAGCTTTCCAAGTATGTACGCTTTGCACCCACTACCACAGATGTTAGCTCAACAGGCGCTGCATCGCTCTTCCTTGACAAGAAGGTCTCTCTGTTTGGGCTTCCCAAAAAGCTCATCACTGACAGGGACCCACGATTCACAGGCAACATGTTCCAGGCGTTCTGCAAAATGTTCTGCATACAAAACGCATTATCAACTGCATTTCACCCCCAAACTGACGGACAGACAGAAAAATATAATTCCGTTCTCGGGATTATATTTTCTCGGAGGATTTAATCAGGCAGCACATTTTCCCAGGTCAAACAAATTGGGATAAATTGCTTCCAGCTACAGCATTTGCTGTCAATAATTCCAAGAGTGAAAGTCCGGGAGAATCACCTGCTTTCCTCATGCAAGGCCAGCACCCTTTGACTCCTGTTACCATACAGATAGACAGCACTGTCCCTGCAGCAAGGCTGTTTGCTGCTCAACTTCAACAGACCAACATCAAGGTGCAGCACAGCTTTCGTAAATTGCAGGAAAGGCAAAAGGCACAGGCGTACACGCACAGGCGCGATGTCAAGTACGCGGTGGGTGACCAAGTGTTGCTCAGCACACGCAATCTGACACTTCAGGGGAAGGGCCCAGGAAATTCCTGCCCAAATTTATTGGGCCATTCACTGTCAAGGACCTCATAGGTGAGGTCGCTGTGAAGCTGCAGTTACCTTACAATTATCAAATGCATCCAGTTTTTCAAGTGTCCTCTCTCAGGCCATATCATCAATCTGAGCACACTGTCACACCTCCACCACCGTTGGAAGTTGATGCTGAGGGTGTTTCTATATATGAAGTTGAGGAGGTACTGGCTCATAAGCCAATCAAGCAGAACAGGCAGAACACTTGGCAATTTTTGATTAAATGCAAAGGCTATGGCCATGAACACATTTCATGGGAACCATATTCAAATATTGCCAATCCAGAAATTACACTGCAACCTTTTTGGGATTCTCTTGGTGGCATTCCAGTGCATCCTCAGAATGGACGCAAATGCAAGGCTCCTCAAGCAATTGTGCGTCCAAAGGCAAAGTGAAAATTGTAGGCTATGCTCATGTGCAAGGCTATGCTTTAAAAACAGGCAAGGAGATCTCCAGGCATGAGGCTTAGGCTTTAGACACACTTAGGCTCTAAGGCATACACAGGCTTAACACGCGTTTATAGACTTATCATGCTATTTAAGGCATTTCAGGCTAATCAAGGCCCAGGCTTTCAAGCTTCTTTAGGCTTTATATAGGCTCTAACCAGGCTAACACAGAAAGTTGAGTGGTTTGTCTAGGCATTTTCTGAGCAGATCATTTCCTCCATTTGTGGTCGGGACGTCTATAAACAGGCAGGGGGGAACGTAACGATACCAGGCTTTCCCAGATCAGATCATCAACCACCAACTACCTTACAGGCTTAGGCTTTGGTCTAGACTGGACCGGCCAGTTATAAAGGAGGTTCGACTCCTCCCTAGCCCATTCTCTTTTCTGCTGATTGTTTCATCCTAGCTGTAGAGCATGCTTTAAAAACGTGGCGGTGCTATTTGGAAGGCCCAATGTTTACTGCTATTACGGATCACAATCCATTGGTATACTTTAATAATCAACCCAATCTCTCTCGACGCCAAGTGCGTTGGTCAGAGTATTTGCAGAGATTAAGTTCAAGTGGCTTTACAGACCAGGCAAAGAAAATATGGCTGACCCTCTAAGTCGGAATCCTCCGCATGGACAACCTCAGATACACTTTGCTAACCTGGTGCTCCTCCTAGCGATGCAAACTCGCAGCAGAGGGCAAAGGCCTCAGCAACCAACGCATACAGTACAACAATGCTTGCCTAAACAAAGTAAACTTGAAAAAAAAACTCTTTTCCTTTAGTGCCATCACCTACCCTAAACAAGAGAGAAGACTAGGATTCTCATGAGCAGAACACAGATTCTTCTGGGGGGGGGGGGAAGGAACGTGAGGCAGCATATGCCACGAACAATCCTTCTCCTACGGAGGCTGTGACTGGTTTGCCTGAGATTAGTTTGCACACCGGACTGGAGGTGGCTAACGTCTTAGGTGCAGTCCGGCGGGCATATAGAGGGCCCAAACTTTTTGGCGAAGCCCCTTTCATGGGGCGTGAGCCCCTAGGTTTCAAGGACTATTTCCCGGTAAAGTTCACACCTGGCTACTCTGGCCCGCCCAGCGCACCCGCCCTGAAACCCCCCACCCTGAAACCCGGCTTGCAGGCCAAACAAACTATGCCAGGCAGCACAGTAGTGTCAGTTAAGTGCGGGAGGCCATGGCCAAAGTGTTCTGAGAATCTTTGTTTACGAGCTGGGCAGAAGATGGCAAGCATGGCTCGTATGGCGCATCCCCCGTCCTGAAACTCGGCAAAGATTTGATTTGAGTTGGTTTTGGCTTTTTCAGACCGGCCACCACGGGCTCACGGAACAGCTCCAGATGACACAAATGTAACCAGCATACTTTTGTGGATGCCCCTGCTGTGTCTGGGACCAGGGAGTGGCCTGTTCCGGGGACTTCACAGTCAGCCTGCGGACCATTCCAGCTTGCCGCTGAGCCAACGGATTTGCATAGTTCCATTTGCAATGGGTTTTTAATTAATGTTCTATCAATGGTGGGAGTTGCTGCGTAAATAGTGTACGACATGTAATATTACTTAGCAAAACAATACATTACGTAATACGTGATATTACTTATTACGTAATACACTTTACAGCTTGAGTTTTGACCTGAGGGTGGGTATGGTGGGGGTTTTGGGTCCCAGGGATTGATTGGTCATGTCATTGTAAGAATTTTCTCAATGTTTGAGGGTAAAGCAAGCACAGAAACATACAAGCACGCGTGCACACGCGCACACACACACACACACACACACACACACGCACACACACACACACACACACACACACACGCACACACACACACACGCGCGCGCGCGCGCTCGCGCGCACGTGTGCACGCACGTGCGCTTGCATTCATGCACAATACACGCATGCAAAGTTGCGTGCGCATGCGAGCTCGCGTGATCGCGCACACACGCACACGCACATGCACACTGCGCGCCTGCATACACACCAAGTGTGCACACATATGCACCCTGCGCGCGCGCACACACACACATAGACACACACGCACGCGCGCACACACACACACACACACACACACAAACACACACACACACACACACACACACACACACACACACACACACACACACACACACACACACACACACACACACACACGCAGAGCGCATGCACGCACACGCACATGCTGAACGCATGCCATGTCTGGAATCCTTTTTGCTTGCTATGCCTGCACTGAGGATGCATGAGCCTGGAGCAGCTCAAAGAAAGGCAACGAAAGTGTAAACCCCAGGCTTGATGGCCTTGAGAGGTGAATCATGGCCTTCTGATGGGTGCACCTGCTTCCGGATGGCCTCCCCACCTGCACCAACAGGCCTGTCACTTCCCATCTGCATTTATATTAGTTTTGTTCGCACTAGCTGGTCGACTTTGCCCTCAATTTTACACTTAGAGGTCGAAGCTGAGCTTCGAGTGTGAATTTTACGAAAATTAAGTACTATAACGTGGAGGGTCACGCAATATTACGTAATTTATTACGTTATATTACGTATTACCCAGTATTACGTGGGCATGTCGTACCCTAGTAAATAGAGAGGTAAATGCACAGAAGTCTGCTGATTTGATGAGGAGTAAAACCTGTAAGCCTGACCTGATGTGTGGATGAGGGAGCCTCAGTTGTATGTCTGCTGCTGATTGTCTGAGGGGGGTAAATAAGCAATTGCATGGCTGGAGCAAAGCTGGAGCAGCTTGCATGGCGTGCACCAGCCTGCATGCATGCATGAACAAGGCATGGTCTGCCGCAGGAAGGTCCTATTGTTGCCCCAGGCACTGCATGTCAAAGCTACATTTGTGTCAGGAAGGACTGGCTTTGCCAAATTTTCAGCGTCGCTTGCGACGCTTCCCTCACATGTCAAGGGAATGGTTCGCTTCAAAGCTGACTAACAAGAATGGTTGGTGGTACACAAAGGATGAGCGTTTAGTGATCCCCAATTTAGATGTCGTCAAAAAAGCCATCGTACATGTAAGCCACGCACCTATGTGCATGGGACATGTTGGATTTCTGAAAACTCAGCGTGAGTTTGCGCGGAGGCAATGCAAGATCTAAGTTCGGTGGTCGAAGCGTGCATACACGCGGAGACAGAGGGATGTGTTCCTAGGGAGGCTTTACAGGAAAGACCCTGATGTGCATGCAATGCTGAGGCGGTCTAAGCGTACTCAGACCACACCTGTGGCACAGTTTGTGTGGGATAGGTATTTCAAAGCGTACTTTTGGCATGCTCGGGAGGCAGCTGAGTTGGTTCATGGGGGTGTGGCTCTGTCTGCCAGAGATATGGCTGTTCCTTTGGGTCGTGGGCGTGACGTTGAGGCTCTTTTGTGACAGGGTACAAAGAATAATTGGATGCCTGAGCCGGATGCAGTTGCTGTGCCTTCTGAGGAGGAGATGCAAGGGCTGGTGGCAGAGCAGATTGGGAAGATGAATGGCCGTGTTTCTCCTGGCATTGACTGTGTGGCTGCTCCTTTTTATCAGATATGCTACTGTGGTGCGCCCGCGGGTCAATGGCCGGGGCACTGGGCGGGTGGATGTGCTGGGGCCATACATTGCCTGGCTTTTCAAGCTGTTATATGACAAGGCTCGCATTCCTGCATGTTGGAAGCAGGTCAAGCTGACCCCCTTGTACAACAAGGGGCTGTCATTGAACCTAACAGCTACCACATGCTGTCAGTGGCACAATGTACCACTTTTACGCTAATGTGATTCGTTCTCTTGTCACTGACTGGTGTGTGGCCTCAAACAAGATTCCAAACACACAATTTGGTTTCTGCCCTGGAAGGAACACCCTCCAGCCCATCTACATTCTAAGGCACCTACAGCATGCTCCACGCAGAATCAAGCCTGGGCGATCTAGCCGGCTGCACACTGCATTCATTGACTTCAAGCAAGCATATGACACCATCCCTAGGCAGGCACTCTGGCAACACCTGCAGCGCACACGCATGCCCACTTCTTTCTTGTCCATCATTAAAAACATGTACGATGCTGATGAGTATATTTTGAAGGACGGAGACAAGAATGCTCAGGTGCACCCTAGCACAGGTGTGAAACAGGGCTGCCCTTTGTCCCCTCTGCTTTTCTCTCTCTATATTAATGACATTGATGAAATCTCGGAGGGGGTGCAAGGTGCTGTCACGGTTACAGCTCAATTCTATGTGACGCACATGTTATATGCTGATGACCTGACTCTGATGGCCAACGATCCTGTTGCGTTGCAGACCATGCTGAACAGCTTGCATGCGTATGCTCAGAGGAAGCACTTAATCATCAACACTGCTAAGTCTGAGGTGGTGCTCTTCAATTCCTCTGGGTCAGACCTGCCTGTGTTTCGTATTGGGGGGGTGCCACTGGCACACAAGGCGTCTTTCAAATATCTTGGCATGGTCATGTTTCACAAGTGCATGAGCATGACCAAGTCCTCTGAGCATGCAACTGGCCCCTTCATGGTGTCTGCATTTCGGGTTCGTCAATTTGTTCGTGATAATTTTCTGGCAAATAGGCCGTACGTGTCTCTGTGGCTTGGGAAGATGTATGTTGTTCCAGCTGGATTGTATGCAGGCCAAGTGTGGGGCACTGAGTACATTAAAGCGGGCAAGGAATTTGCAAGTGATCTGCAAGTGCGGCACATGAGTTATCTTAAGAGCACGCTGGGTGTAAGCGTACGACTACAAACTGGGCTGTTCTGAGGGAGTGAAGTCATAAGCCGCTTCAGTTTTACTGGTTCAGGTCTGTTGTCAAAATGTATAATAGCATGCTGAGGTCTAACAGTGAGACGTTGAGAAGAGTGCTGAAAGTGAATTTGAACATTCATTCACGTGAGCCTTCCAGCTGGACTGCTCAACTACCAAGGCACATGCATTTGGATTTGTCTCCACATGTCATGAGGAATGTTAGCCGTTTCAGACTTAGGGCACACACACTGAAAGTGGAGACAGCGGCTTGGGATACTCGGAACGCTCTTTTGTGAGATCCCTGTTCTTGTGATGAGATTCATGATGAGGCTGATGCCCTTTTGGTGTGCAGAGACGCAAATGTTTGTGCTCTGAGAGAAAGTATGCTTACCTGTTCAACTGTTTCTCTGGTGATTCTTCAATGGAGCAACCATTTTTACAACAAGCCAGTGTCCAGGATGTTTCTGATTCCCTCTTGCAACGCAGCAACAAGCTTTTTTCGTTTGTTTCTGAGCTTATGGACATTATGTTGACTGGCGAGGACCAGTCAAAAACCGATCAGCCAAACAGTCTGGCTGAAGGTAACCCCCCATGTAAATCTAAATCTACAAAAATCTAAAAACTCAGCATATGGTTGAAAGAAGTTTTTGGTGGCCCACCATTGGATCTGGCATTAAACGTTTTGTCCAAGCGTGCCAGTTGAATAAAACTGGAAACCAAAAACCTGAAGGACTTTTAACTCCTCTTCCAATACCCTCTGAGCCGTGGGAAAGTGTAAACATGGATTTCATAACTCAACTTCCAAAAACAAAGGAAGACCATGATGCAATCTTTAACGCTCCCTCCCCGGGAGCTGTTGGAGGGAGCTGCTGAGGGAGATGAAGCAAGCTTGCGCTGCAGCAGCAAGCTGCTAGCCTTGGACAGGCATGCCTGCTTGCATGCGGCAGCAGGGGAGGATAAATGGCAGCACACGCGTGGGGGACCCCTTCTGGAGGAGTTGACCAGCAGGATTCAGGCTTAGTGGCTCACCTCCGTGCACAAGCAGTGCCAACATAGCATTGGCCAGGCAGGAGGATCATGGTGGAAGGGGGACAGCATGCATGCGCGCGCTGCAGGGTGCTCGTGAGGAATGATTTTGCATGCAAGCAACAATCACCTCCCCCTCATTCAAGTGTGTTTAGCATGAAAAAGCTGGTAATGGAGATGCTGAGCCATGATGGGCTGGGGTGAAGGGCAAGGGGAAACTTTGCACGGAGGCCAGGCCCCTCGCAAACTTGAGTCATCCTATTTGTGGCTGTGCTCCAAAAGTATGCATACACCAAAATCTCTGACCTTCCTTCGAGTTCACTCGACCGAAGCAAATTTCCCAGTGTGACTGACCTTAAAGTCCAATTCCAAGTTGGGTCCGCGATTTTTCACATTAAAAACGGATAGAAATTCACTCAGATGGACTTTTTGCGAACGGAAGGGCTTGTTTTATTGCCTCGCAAGCTGCGATTACCAAAAAGCTGCTTTGGAAAATTTGTAAAATTTACCCAACTTGGACTCCAACTTGCCCTAGTGTGACCGGGGCCTAATGGCATTTAATAAGGCAGCAAGTGAGGCCATATGAGGCTTTAGAGGCTTCACACACCACTCCTGCCTTTTAACTTCTGCCGGAATCTAGCAAATGCACTCATGCGTGCACTTTGTAGAACCATGCGCTATACCCCCTAACAGCCCACAGTAGCTAAACTTGCTGCAGCTTTTCCCGCATCACCAAATACGGGTCAAAAAGGACCAAAGGGCACTTTCGGTAGGCATGCTTTGGAGGTGCGCAGCAGTACAAAAATGTTCGCGTGACCCACATGTTGTATGCTTATGATCTTACATTGCTCTCCGATGAGGCAGGTGCTCTCCAAGTTATGTTAAGCAGGCTGAATGTGTATGCTAGGAAGAAGCATCTCATTATCAACACAGTTAAGTCAGGTTGTGCACTTCAACTCAATAGGGAATAATCTCACTGTTTTTACGATTGGCAGTGACACTCTTGCTTATAAGGACTCATTTAAATATCTTGGCATGATGTTTTACAGGACCTCGAACATGGCTAAATCGGCAGAAAATGCATCTCGTGCTATGCTTACATCTGCTTACAGGATTCGTTGTTTTGTACGTGAGCATACACTGGCAGATAGGCCTCATGCTTCCTTGTGGCTTGCAAAGACATATGTTGTTCCAGCTGGAATGTACGCGAGTCAGGTGTGAGGCACAGGTTTCATGCAGGCAGGCAAAGAATTCTCTAGTGCTCTGCAAACCTTGCATCTGAATTTCTTGAAAGGTACCTTGGGTGTGAAGCGAACTACCACTAACTGGGCTGTTTTGAGAGAATGTGGGCATCAACCACTGCAGTACTATTGGTTTAGAGCTGCAGTCAAGCTGTACAACAGCTGAATTAACAGCTGAATTAAATGAAGCTGCAACCATACACTCAAAAAACGGCTGAATTAACAGCTGAATTAACAGCTGAATTAACAGCTGAATTAAATGAAGCTGCAACCATACACTCAAAAAACGGCCCGGGTACACCGGGTACAAAGGAGCTGTAGTGGTATATGTTTTCGGTGAAGTCACTGGCAGTCACTTTAAATTAAAGGGGACGGATAATAATTAGGGGAAGATGTGAAACATCCTGTTTCAAGCGCGATGTCTGCAGCGGAGGAGCGCCCTGAAAGGCTAATGGGCTGGACGCGCGAGAACTGGCGCAAGGTGCTGGCTGCCAATGGCGGCAAGGACGGCGTGGCGCGGATCCTGCAGGGTTCCCCTTGCGCTCATCCTCCCATTGGGCAGCGGTGGTTTGCCCGCGTATCGTGAGCTGGCTGCAGTACGAGGGCCCGCTCCCGGACCCCGCCCCAACCCCTCGGCAACAGAAGCGTGCGAAGGCCTGGGCCAAGAAGCAGCAGCAGAGAGGAGCAGACGCAGGCGGCGAGGAGGGGGCAATGGGACGCGATTTAGAAGTGACTCCAGAGGACCAGAAAATGAATGCCCCCCCTCGCCGCCCTCCAAACAACTCGGTACAGCGGCCTTTGCACTTTGATTAGATTGGTGGGTTCGGGAGCGTGACCTCTTGTGGCTGTGCTGTTGATGCTTGGGGGCAGTGGTGGGAGGAGTGTAGGCCCATGCGAGCTTTTGGTGGACTCAGTGCACCAAGGTCAGACCCTGCAAGGGTATGGCTCAGTGTGTGCTCGCGTGTGGCCACCGCCTGTCTGGGCATGCTGTGCAGTGGCCTGTGGTCTTTCGCAGACGTGTGCTAGGGCCAGGCATGCGTGTTTGCATGTGCATCACCGTCACTGGCAGTCCATGCCTCAGTCCTTGCTGTGTCTGCCTCAGAAAGCTTTATGGTGAGGCCCGCGTGTGTGTGCTTGCAAGGCCCCTCTGTCTGTGCCGCATTTTGGGTGTGCCAGAGCTCTGGGCAGACAGGCTGGGACATTGACAGCAGCCTGTGGCCTTTCCGTTGAGTGTGCTGTCCGGCCTTCTGTTGGGGTGAACCTCCACTTGAGTGTGTGCCAGAGCTTTCGTGGAACTGCGTCCTGACCGTCTCATTGCCTCTTGTATCTCCTGTCACAGATTAAACTTGGTGCTCAAACTCGGAGTTTCAGGCGCTCTCTCTTGTCTTGATTTTGGTGTTTCACATCTGAGTTCAAACATGTCAATTGGTTTCAAACTAGGTCTCAACTTTGATGCTGGTTGAGCATGTTTCACCAGCGACCGATCAGCCAGAGTCTCGGGCTGTAGGCCACCATTGTAAACCGCTTGTAAACCCTTGTACAACAGCATGCTTGGTACAAATAGTAGTCCTTTACGCCGTGTTGTGCAAGCCGATTTGAAGTTACAACCTAAGGATGACAAGTGCTGGACAGCACAGTTAATTCAAGCCTTCCAAGGTTTGCGTGGTTCTGAATTTTTTGAGCAGGCTGTGAGGTCAGGAGGTGCCATTTCCATGAATGATTTTAGTGCAGACTTGAGGTACAGACTGCAAGGAGTTTGGAGAGAAGCTGAGTCAGTGGATCCAAGGGGAAACAACAATAAACTAGCTACTTACCAAGCTTGGTTTGCTACTCCTTTTGCTTGCAACGCTCGCCAAACCTATGCACCCCTGCCTTGGTACCTTTTTCTGGATTTGCCTAAACAAGTCATGCGTAATGTGAGCAGGTTCCGGCTTCGTGCTCATACCTTGAAAGTTGAATCGGCTGTTTGGCAGGATGGAATATCTGCGTGTGACAGGTGCTCTCGCAACCAAACTCAAGATGCAGCACACGTGCTTTTTATTTGTACTGATGTACACGCATGTTCTTTGCGCCGCAAGCATCACGTACTTTTTGAACCTTACTTCCAGGATTTTTCTGAGACACAACCTTTTTTGTTGCATCAAGCGAGTTCTCATCTTGTTTCTCAATTCCTTCATCAGCAAAACACTAAGCTTTTCTTTTTTGTGTCTGAGCTTATGGATTCATTTCTGGCTGGCAGATCAGCCACAAGCCGATCATCCAAACGACCTGGCTGATGGTTACCCCCCACTGTAACCATTGTAACCATTGAAGGTGCGCAGCAGTACAAAAATGTTTCTTGTTGGTTGCTTGGTTAATGTATGGTTGCCAAGCAAATCTATTTCTGGGAATGTCGATGTGTCTGAGCCTGAATTTTAGTGGGTATTAAACAAACAGGGTGGGTCTCATCTGTAACGTTGCATGGTGCATGTACTTCCAGGCAAGGAATGCCCGATTTTGTTTTTCCTACAGGTCCTCGAGTTCACACGCTCAGCATTGTCTCCACCTTGCATTAGTTAAGGATCAATATCATATTTTATCCTCGTCATCGCGGTCAAGCCAGGTTCGTGCCCCTACAAGCAACTTCAAACCTCCCGAACCGACGACTTCCAAGCCCCCCTTACTTGATCCTAATAGGTGACAGCAAAAATGGGATCCGTTCCAACTCCGATCGAGAGCACAATCAGTGTCATTTTCATCTTAATTCTCTGCACGTGTGCGTCTCCACATCTACCAAACCAGCTCTTCGCGTCAATCACCGTGAAGTGCGTACGCAACGGAAGTGTTTGTCTTGAATCCATGAACAGGTATATTGTTGATAAACGTGCACAACAAGGGACAACTCGGTTTTTGGAGCTAAACACCCTAGGGTACGAAAAGCCTTACTTTCATGCAATGATGCTGTTTCTGCTTCCATTTTCAAATGCACTCCGGGAGCTCGCCAGTATTAACGCTTCCAGTGACCCCATAATAGTTATATCTGACAAATTCTATCCACTCGCCAAAGCATTCCTTCCTGCCTTACCCAAAAAAGTTGTTCCCGAGGGGAGTACGCTGGTGTTGGGTCCTGGAAGTGTGATCAGCGTGCGATACCGTGCGTGTGACATGCGTCACGGAGTTTGGCTGGATATGCCTTGCCTAAGAGCGTGTGCTTTATCGTTGAGGGCTCTGTATTCGAGCTTGCATGCACGATCACCAACAAAACCCCAAGGACTTACTGGAAAGAATCGCCCAGGGCGTTATTATATCTTAGTTGTGCAGCGATCAGGTACAAGGGTGATCATGAACATTGCGAAACTGATTCAGACCTTGACTGGCATGATTACGAACGCCGAGATTTTGATTGATGATGGACTGAATTTTATTGACAAACTCAAATTGTTTTATTTGGCGGACGTAGTAATTTTCTATCACGGTGCTGCTGCGTCCAACATTCTATTTTCGAAGGATGGGGCCTTGATACTCGAAATTACATGCTATGACACTGCAAGGATAAGTGAGAGAGCGGATAACCAAATGAGCATATCAATGGGCTTGAATGCCTCACCGACTCCAATTTCGATCTGGCGCACTAATCGCATAGTGGGCACCATTCATGGAAAAGTGTGTTTCTCCGTGTACCTGGTGCCCTTGAGAACGTCAGTCGTTAATTTAGGTGCCAACTTTCCAGGGTTCAACACGTCAATCCGTAGCTTCAATGAAAAAATAAAACGCAAGAACGTCACATTGAATGATGATGATATTTTGGGCATTGGTTTATACATCCATTTTTTTTTAAAGGGGAAAACTGTGTGTATGCCTGTGCTGTCTAGGTTTGATGTTGGATAGTAAGGCAGGGTTGTGTGACAACAAGCTGATTGAATCAGGAGAAGGCTCTTGCCTTTACAGAGCATTTAGTCAACACTGTAGAACTTCTGAATCAGTTCCAAGAAGCAGAGTCCGCTGGTGATGTTGACAAACTTGCTTTTCTGTGTGAGTTCTCTTATTTTGCAAGCTGCAAGCGATAGGGCTGTTGGCATAACATCCTTGGCCAAGTGTGCTTTTTTGCATGCTAGGAGGCAGGAAGGGCCTTAGACCCCTTTATGATTTGATGAACAATGTTGGTTGAAGCGAAACTTCTTTATTGCGGCAGTGAAGCGCGGGGAAGCAAAGTATGCATGCCAATGCCTGAGGAAAGAAAGCAGAAGGTGCAATTGTGCAACAAAGCGCTGTTATAAGAGGCAGCAGTGTGCTATTTTCCTTGATACATTGTTTAAGAAGGACCCCCAAGTCCATGCCACGGTATGGAAGAGGCAGACTTCACACATAAATCCAGTCACAACAACAGCATGGAACCAGCACTTGCAAAGCCACTTTTTAATACAACCAACAGTTGTTCCGCAAGAAGGAGGGCATGGTTGTTCGATAAGGACTGCTAGATTGACTTGCTTGTCAGGTAAAGATATGGCTGTGCCTTCAGGTAGGAACCACTTGCCCCCAGAGGTGCTCTTGGGACAAGGTGCTGAATCTAGGTGGTTTCCTCAACCTGACTGCTTGGAAACTCCTAGCACAGCAGTTTTGGAAGGAATGGTTGGGTCCCACATTAAGAAGTTGAGGGCGGGTACTGAAGCACTGGACTTACCTGGATTGAGCGGTGTTCCTATACCCTTCCTTAAATATGCCTGTTTGCCTGTTGAGCGTGGTCGGAAAGTGGATTATGTTAACGTGCTGGTGCCTCTGATAGCACGCATGTTCAGGGGTTTTCTGAGTAAAGCTAGGACCCCTGCATGTGGGACCTGATATATGATCTTACCGATCTTAGGCGCTGTATATATGCATTCTACCGTGAGCACATATATACTCCTCAATATGTTACAATACCACTGATTCTGTCAGGTCCCATTATAGACGATGGGATAGTGACGTTAATATAGATATTGTCATCCATTAGCTTCAGCGATGGGGTGATGTCAAGGACAGATTTGTCAATTGTGTGATCAGTTTTGAAGTTGGCCTTAATTATCATGTTGAATATGCAGATGACAGGATGTTTAACCGTATTGTCTTCAGAGGTTTGCGCTTGCCTAGATTGTCATTACCACCATGGCCTGCAACTTTGGGACCATCTGCAGCGCATTGCCATGCCTTCACTACTTCTCCAGGCAATTAAGGAAATGTACCAGGATGATGAATATATTTAGATGGATGAGGATATCGGGGCACGTGTGCGTCCAACATATGGAGTCAAGCAAGGTTGTCCTCTGTCCCCTCTCCTGTTTTCTCTGTACACCAATGACATGGGCAGAGATATTAGTGAAGGTTTAAGAGGTGCTGTGACAGGGGATGGGGTGATTGGCGTTTCTTACAAGCTATATGCAGACGACCTGAGTTTAACTACCAATGACCCAGTTGAAATACAAGTTCTGCTGAATAGATAACGGGCTAATGCAATGAGAAGAGGGCTTACTGTCAATACATCAAAGTCAGAGGTCATCCATTTCAATAGTAGGTCATGTTCTTCTCTGCCTACTTTCATGTATGGAGATGTGGTCCTTCCTGAAAAAGAGCAGTGTAAATACCTTGGTACGCTTGTGGACAAACACATAAATTTAAAGGTGCATGAGAAGCATACTGTGCGGCCTTACATGGCCTCACAGCAAAGGATTAAGGAGTTTGCGCATGAACATGATCTAAAGAATAGGGAAGCCCCTTTATTATGTAAAGGTCTCATGCAGAACGGCAAATTTTTCAGCAGCCAGGTTGATAGCTTGCCTTCGGTTGCATTTTTCAACTTAAATGTCAAAGTTATTTTTATCAAAATACTTGTTCATTGCTGTCCTGCATTTTCATGGCAAGCAATCCTCCGTCCTTATTCTGAACCTGTTTAATAATAAATTCTTTATGAATTAGAATTTAATTTTTTTATGCACCCGACCTTCATCCGATGTTAGGCATTTCTTTACTAGCAAAAGAAGATGTTCAGAAAGGCCCTGAACCAATAGCTAAACTAAATTTCCCTTCCTTCACTGTATTTAGCTTTTAAAGCAAGCTGTGGTGTGATTTTCCCTGATTTCCTGGATCCTCAGGTTGCAGTGCGGCTGAAAATTTTCCAGATGCTCTTCAGCCGCTTCAGACGCATTTCAGCCGAGCCAGGAAATGTCTGACGTTCCTTCTGTTCCAGGACTTCAACGGCGGCTTGACGGATGCTGGCAGCAGCACTGGTGCCATGGGCTATGACTCAATGCATGGGATGGATTTGGGTGTGTTTGTATGTATTATAGGCTCATCACAGCCTCACCTGACTGCCAGGATTTATTCTTGGACAGGCGCCTGACGTGCATGCCCCGCGCAAAGGACTTGTGCCTCCCTTATTGCAAAAACCAGGTTTTTAGATGTTTCAGCCCTTGACTCAAGCACCTCATACTTTCCTATGCATAGAACACTTTTTGAGTTTAACCTTTGCAAGGTTTACAAGGATAAGGCCTTCAGTCAAGAAGTGCGACTGCTAGCCTGCTCATAAAAGGCGATTAATTCATGAAGGAAAAAGGAAGTTTATTGTGGTTCTGGTTGAAAAAAGCAGACACATCATGAGATCCTGCCTGTGAGAACAAGGGAGCATATTTCCTGCGGAGAGAGACCACCTGGGGATGTGTGCAATGGATGAGGACATGTTGTTCATCCTGGACACCATCATCAGCCTCATAAAGGTCGCAATTTGGGGAAGACCTGTGATTCCAAGTTGCTGTCTCATAGTAAGGGATGTGAACACGGAGTCTAAATCAAGCCACGCTGCAATTGATATCATGGGGGAGGCCAAGGAAAATGTATTTGGGGAGACTATAAGGAGAACGCATAACCAAGGCCCTTTTAGTAGTAGGAGCACATACTGGTGATAGGTCAAGCGTTTACTGTTGCGCTCTCTTGGTTGTGTGTTGGAAGAAGGCGCCCAATATTGTAGATGCCTGGTCCTGAGATCCACAACAAAACGATTAAGATCAATGGGCTCACAATTCAGCAGCTTCTGTTTGAAAATATGGGAGTGTGCCAAACCATCCATGGCTGACAGAATATGTGAGGACCAACAATCATCAGACCTTGAGCTCAGCCGCATGTCAGCCAGCAAAATATGTTTCATTGTGGAGTTGTTGCATCGGGTCAGAGAACTGTAAAGATGCATTGCTGCTCGGAACCAGTTGAACTGTAAGGGCTCCAGACCACATTCCCGCATGATGCACCAAGAGGGAGTAGTGTCCCTGACCCCCAAAGTTCTTTTAAGCACTGTTAGTAGCCACTTCTGTATGGGATTGTCCATCTCTTTGCCTTGCCGCAGGTAAGGGGTAGCCCAGATCTGACTTGCATACATGCTTGCGGGAATTGCATACGTCTTGAGGAGCCAAATCTGGGCGTGTCATCTGTTGGCAAGGTTGTGATCCTGTACAAACGTTTTGACTCGAAAAGTACCAGCTGTGAATGGTCACAACGCTGCATCAGCCGCAACATCCAAGTTGATTGTTTTGTCACACACCATGCCAAGATATTCGAAAGTATCTGTGTAGGGAAGCTGCGTACCATCAAAGTACAGTGGGAGCAGATTGTCAGACCTGGAATTTAAGCACACCACCTGAGATTTCAGTGTGTTGACAGTCAGTGACTTCCTTTCAACATAAGCTCTCAATTTGTTTAGCATGGTCTGCACGTTGGTATGGTCATTGGACATGAGAGAGAGGTTATCAGCGAACAGTAAGTGGGTCACCATGAAATTGGGAATACCGGTGAGAGCACCCTGCACCCCTTCAGCTAGACAGTCAATGTCGTTCAAGTAAATTCAAAACAGCAGGGGGGAGAGAGGGCACCCTTGTTTGACCCCGAATGATGGCTGCACATTTGCTCTCTTGTCCCCATCCAGGAGCGTGTACTCATCCTCATGGCATATGTCTTTCAGGATAGAGACAATGTGATGTGGCATCCAACAGTCGTGTAAATGCTCTCACAGCTTGCTCCTTGGGATGGAGTCATATGCTTGCTTGAAGTCAATGAAAGCAGTATACTATCGTAGTGATCCCCCTTGTACTTTCTGAGCTGCATCTCGCAAGTGCCGCAGGATGACAGGGGTTGCAGTGTACTACAGCCGGGGTAGAAACCAAATTGTGTGTCCGGAATCTTGTTGTGTTGGCTACACCAGTCTTGAATCATGGAGCGCAGCAGGTTGGCATACAGTCTGTACAGCGTGCCACTCACTGCAATCATCCTGTAATTCCCTGGATCTGTCACTGGGCCCTTTTTGTGAATTGGAGTCAGCTTGGCCTCTTTCCAAGACCTGGGATGTGAGCTTTCGTGATGAACTGCTTGAACATTGCAGCAATGTGGGGGGGCCAGTACATTGACATTCTCCCATCCCCTACCATGTTGTTTAGGCACTCGTTTGAAAGCACGTTTGATGAAGGTAGGAGTGATTGTGTCAAACCCAGAAGAAGAAGTGGTGTCCATGTTTGGGATTTGTGTTAAGACAAAGGCCAGCAGTTCGTTGTCCTCAAGCATGTTGAAGGGATGTGGACCAGCAGGTTGTGAGTTGGTGTGTCTGCGACCCATGGGGATCAAGTGGTCTCTGCCAGATACTGTTTCTGTCCATCTTCGAGCACGTGATCTCTGTTGCATTTTCCCTACCATCCTTGGCTCTGTCTGGTTTGCACCATCAGGGTGGCTCACTGGTGTCTGTTTAAACACATTATGTAGATGATTGTGCCAGGAGCTCTCTAAGACAGGGGTCACATGTTTGGTGGATGGCTGCTGCAGCATCTTGTGCACTGCAGGGTCTTTAGCAAATAATTTCTGTAAAAACCGTTTTGCATTTACGAATCGTCTTTTGGAACGTTGGATTTGGGCTTTGTACCCTCTCTCCAGTTGGTCTCTGAGATGTGTGTCCTCCCCCCTCATCACAGCCTCAAGCATAATTTGATTCTTCTCTTGGCAAGTGTCATCAAACCATTCTGCCCCTCTGGGAACCGGGCGTATGCGTGTGTGAGTTCCAGAAGTTACCATGCCTGTCTGCAGTGCTGCGTCAAAGAGCCATGTTCTGAATTCATACCATGTCTGTTCCACATCTTCATTTCCAATGGCCCTGTACAAACGGTGTTTGGCAGGTGTGTCTTGTTCCATGTATGAGACGTATTCAGCAGCTCTTTCAGGGCTCCATCTAAGGAAGTATCCCTCAGGGCCATACACAGGTTCGTGGTGTAGGCGCATGTCAATGTCAGGGGTGTGTGCGTCAGTTGAGAATGTGACTGGCTGAAAACAGTGGTCAAGCCAGAGAGGCACGGTAATCTTTGTTTGGAAAACCTGAGCAAAAAGCGTTTTAGTCACCATGACATGGTCTGGCCTACTTTTAGACCTTTTATTGTACTCGACAAGGGTGGGCTGACCAGTATCACCAGGAGTCCTGCCCGTCATAAGGATACAGCCCAGGTTCGATGCCATGTCAATCAGAAATTTCCCAGATTTGTTCAGTTGTGTGCATTCAATTGTGCGCCCCCTCACCAGTTGGGGGCAGGCAGCCGGAACATCAAAACGTGTGTCTGTAACCTCGTCTAGAGTGCCAATCTGGTCATTGAAGTCCCCACAAACTATCAAATGCGGCGAAGCAGTCAGGGCCTCTTGGACCTCAGCATTTAAATGAGCATATTGACTTTCTACATCCTATCTGTCTCCCCTTTGCTCAGGTGGTATGTACACAGCACACAAAAGAAAAGAAAAGAAAAGACTATGCAAGACAGGTCCAGCTGCGTGCATTAAGGAAAGGTCCCCTAACTAGCAAGCTAGCTAGGGCCTCACCGAGGAGGTTCACAGGCCCAGCCTAAACCAAGCTATGAACCGATGGGGAATAACTAATGAGGGTCAGGCGGGTTGCTGTCAGCGATGCGCCTGCGGGCATAGACTCTCCTCCTCCTGCTCTGAACTGCCTCGCCCTTAGTGACGCCCCTGCCAGAAGAACCCTGCAAGTATAATGAGTGCCTGGTGTTTATTATTTTTGTTAATGATTGGAGTGCATGGCAACTTGATTGAGAGCTAAAATGGTGTGCAAGGTCACCTTATTATTATCTCTGTTCGGGTTTCTGAGACCGGGTTTCCGAGACAGCACACAATGTTTCGTCTCTGTCAGTTGCAAAGTTTTTTTATCACACCGAGCCCACACAGATTGGGTATGCACAGAAACTCTGGTGAATGTCGTGTACTCTGCAATTCTTGTAGCTGCCAACAGTGCCACTCCATACCCTTTGCGACCGTTGCGGTCATCAGGAACAACTGCTTTTCCAATTAGGACGTGCTGAGGCAGGTATTGATGCACTCTGTCCAGGTTGTTAGTCCTGGTCTCTGTCAGAAAAATCAAATGGTGTTTGCAAGTTTTCGATACCAGTTCCTCTATTTTAAGAGAAGCTAAGCCTCCGCTTGTCGTCACCATGCAGCAGCGGCGTGCAGCAGCAAGCAGCAGCAGCAGCAGCAGCAGCAGCAGCAGCAGCAGCAGCAGCAGCAGCGTGGGGGTTGGTGTGGGGGGCGGAGCATGCAAGGGACTCTGGTGGAGTGGTGTAGGCAGCGACGAAGAGGGGCCTAGCACCGAGCGGAGGCATGGGAGGCATGGATGATATAAGGCTGCGGTCACACACAATTTTTTTCGGTTTTTTTTTCGACTTTTTTTCCGTCGGAAAGTGAAAAAAATTTGCGGTCACACACAATTTTTTTCGGATAACTGAAAAAAAATTTCAACCTCGATGGAAAAAAATTTTAAGCGTCCACACGGGATTTTTTTCAGAAATTTTTTTCTTCAGTGCTCAGCCTCCCTGGGAGTGCCCCTTCCAGGCCGTTTCTGGCAGGCCCTTACATAAGGATCATGAGTGCTGCCCTTCTCCTTGTATGGCTGGCAGCCATCATGCCACAGCTAGTAACTGAGCAATCAGGCTTCTCAACTTGGGCCCTGAAAGCTCTGATTCCAGCCGTCACCTTGGTTCTGGATGGTAGTAACCACACAGCGCAGCTTGCAGCCTGCCTTGCCATGGTCCAAGCAGGGCACATGGGAGGTGGCAAGAAAGCAAGGGGCTTCTGGAGCGTAAGGGAGGTGAGAATTTGTTTCATAATCATGCAAGCGCGCTTCCTCTTTGAGAGTGCCCCCTCAATTCTGAATTGAAGGGGCACTCATGCATGGGGTGTGCATGGGACCCAATCCCTCTTCTCCTCCCTTCCGTCCTTCACACTCTACTCCTCCTGCCCTTCCCTTGAAATACAATCCTTCTTTTGGAATCTGGGAGAAGCAAGTGCTCGGGGACTGGGCCAACATTTGAAGGACTCAGCCTGAGTATGAGGCTGTCCAGTTCAAGCAAGCTTTCCGCATGAGCAAGCCGGCCTTTAAAACCTTGTGTGAAACGCACTGTGCCACTCTTGCAAGCGTGACACACAAATGCGGAATGCAATCCCTGTTGAGAAGAGGCAGGAAATGGTTTTGGATTAGGCCGGTTCAAGTGCTCACTATCAGATGCTTGCGTGGACTTACGATATTAGAAAGAGTGCAGTGTGTAATGTCATTCATTGAAGTTGTGTATGTACTATGCAAAGAATTTGTGCCAAGCATGATGGTCTTTCCAGATTGACATGACCTCATGCACGTCATGCGAGATTTCAGAGGATTGTGCAATTTGCCTTTTGTGCTGGTGCAATAGATGGAAGGTTCATGAGGATTGAGAAACCATACCATTGGGGTGATGTCTATTACTACTTCATGGAGCACATGGCTATCATTCTTTTTGTATGTGTTGATGCTCATGGCAACTCCACATTTGTTAGTGCTGGAGGGGCAGGTCAAGTTAGTGATGCACACACATGAAATTGTAGTGCTCTGCGTGCAAAGATAGATTATGGTTCTTGGCTTGCCTTGCCGCCAAATGCTCGCATGGAGGAAATGACAATAGATGGAACTGTTTTCAAGCCCTACATCTGTGCTGATTCAGCGTTTGCCTTAACCCCCAATCCCACAAAGTAGCAATTCAATTTTAATTATGCTTTCTAACAACCCTCTGTGCTAAATGTTGACAACTGTGTTGCCTCTCATGTCATTAGTGCGGCTGGGCTCATGCGAAGCGGGCCTGATGCTGTGGGTGCTTATCAAGTCAGGGGCAAGCTTGCATCATACATGGCTCGTGTGCTCGATATTGACCCTGTAGCAGGCCCGCTGCCCACCACCACTGCCTCTGACATGTGCAAGTTCCTGCCAGGCCTATGCTCCACCTCACCTGACCTGGGCAACAATTGCTTGCTGGCCTGCTTTGGCCCCTTCCCCCTCACATCGTCCCCTTTCTTGCCTTAGGGGGGCATTAATGGATTATCAGAAATGAAATAGTGAAATGTAGATAGAATTGAAGATTTTTGGGTTTTTTAGGGTTTGCATGCAAGGGGCACTCCCAGGGGGAACTCCCAAACGGTTCCTGAAAAGTGACCCAAACCGAAAAAAATTCTCCAAACACGGTCACTAGTGACTTCTGGCTTGAACGGAAAAATTTTTTGGGTGGGCGAAAAAAATTTTCGGTTTTTGTGTGTGACCGCAATTGTTTTCGCCCAAACTGAAATTTTTTTCAAAACCGACGGGAAAAAAGTCGAAAAAAATTGTGTGTGACCGCCACCTAAGGCGAGTGGAGGGTGGTGCCTTGGCGGGGGGAACGCGCTGCTGCTGGTCGTTGGGGGTAGGGTTTGAAAGCTGGGGCTTGCAGCCCCAGCATTTCAGCGCCTACCCCCTCCTCTCTGCACGCCAGCCGGAATTTGCCCCTAGTTAAGTAGAGCACATGGACCTAAAAAGCTAGTAGAGCACAACTCCAACAATTGCGAAGGTTCCAGGGTACTGCTGGTTTTGCTGTGCTGCTGAGTGCGTCAGAAATTTCAGGGCTCGTCTGAAATGCGTCTGAAGCGGCTGAAATCAGCCGCTTCAGCCGCATTTCAGCCGCACTTTGTCAGGGCCAACCAAGCCTTGTTGTTGGGTGTGTCTCAGAGGGGGTGAACTGGCCTATTTCACTGGATATTTTCTTTATTTCTCCAATTTAACCATTTCAACCACTATGTCTCCATAAATTATCAGTGTACAAAAACTAATGAATATCTGAGGTCCCCAGATCACTCCCCTGGCCTCAGATCACCCAAAAATGACCCACAGCTCCGCCCTGGAACCACTTTTCGTTTCCAAAATGATGTGTTTATAAACCCCCTATATTATGCTAACATCCTGCATATTCAAAAAAAGGAAAGATTTAAGTCAAATTTGACCTTATTGGCACTCCTTGTGCTGGATTTCTCCAAGGGAAATGGCTGCCAGTGAAATCCTGTATTTGACCAAACACTGGTTCTTTTCAATCCATTGTTTTTGCAATGACATTGTTTTGATGCATGGACTCCAAATCACAAAAAAAACATCCAATTTGGTGCAGCAGGTGGTCCGAAACTGAGATTTGGTGGTAAAAAGTAAGGTTCATGACGCAGCTGATTAGGCATCATGCCAATATGATATTGCCCCCAACTTGTACGTTTCAAGCTCAGGTGCTATGGATGCTACATCTGGGTGCTAGTCTCCAAATGTAAAAATTTGAGGCACCTTGCTCTGGGAACATTTGGAAAGTACCCCCAATTAGGGCCCCCCGGGCCGTCGCCCCTCTCTACTTGCGTCTCAACTTGAAGGCTTGGAGATTAGTCTTTTGGTGAGGTTGAGCCTGAGTCCCACAGACATTTTGTTTGTCTAATGGCAACATTTCTCATTAAACTGACAACTTCTAGCCTCTCAGCCTTGCAGGCACTGTCAAATGTGATCACTATCATGATGATGCTATCATGAGGATGATCCTCATATCATATCATGATGATCATGATGCCATGATGGCAGTTATTAAGTTGGATTTTCCAAGCCTTGAATAACTATCCTCACTTCAACTTGAAGTTGTTTGAGAGCAAAGTAATGAATGCTCCCAGGTTGATGATATGTGTGACGTGCCTCCGATCCTGCATAATCAATTATGATGACAGCATTATGCACTGCGTATGTGGCACAGCAACTTGCTTTGAAGGCCATGAGGACATTGAGCACCTTGGGTGGCATGATGCAACAAATCAGTCGCAATGGCAGGCATTAATATATATTTACTTTGAAAGGAGGGACACAAAAAAGAGAGATCAAGAATTTTTTAAAAGAAACTTTTCCTAGGATGAGCAAACAAAGGAGTTGGGTCAGTAACTGAAATGCTAGGCCCCACCACTCCAATGCAAAGCACAAAGCACAGTGTGACATAGCAAAGGAACACTGAATGATTTCGCTCACAAGGGCACACTCTTTAAAATTAGAAGTGCAGGAGGCAACAACTTCAAGCTTATTCAATAGCGACTCTGTTTGAAAAAATGCACAGCACTTTGGCAAAGAAATGTTGGAAAGCTTTCCAGTAAAGGAAACCGGCACACCAAAACCAGCCTCAACTTTAAATAAAGGCAGTGCGTGCCACTTCAAGTTGGCAATTTGCGCCAAATTTGCAGCATCAATGGCAATACTTATAAGTTGGGTCATCAGGCATAGGCAAATAGCCATCCTCCTCTCTGTGAATGGGAGACGTAATCCAGGCCCTTTCGTAGCCCAAAACCCACTTTACCAGGAAATCGACGAGTACCACGCCGTTCTTCATCATGAGCCACGTCGCGGGCAAGGGGCCATAGCCGGATTCCCCCGTGATGGGATGCTGATGCTGCCAAAAGAAGATGGCGTGAAGGAAGAGAAGGAACCTCCTCTGCACGACAGGGTTGTCCGCGCTCCAGTCCGCAATTGGGTGCGAGAGCACAGACGCGCTGGGATGGGTTGAGGTAGAGGACATCTACACAGCAACAGAAATCACGCCACAACGTGACTTTCACGTCCGAGGGACGGCACACGCTACAAGGTAGCGGGACACAACCCCGTAGGGAAGGAACACAACCCCGTAGGGAAGGAGCACCGCCCGAGGGGCAGGTGAAGCAATGCTGGGCACGTCACGTACAAAGGCCTGCAGGGTCGAAAAGGTGCTACCAAGTGTAGCGTTATCTGGAGCCACGCACTCACCACTGGAGGACCTCAACAGCTGGCGCAGTGCTGGACAGATTAGCTACTGAATCATCCTTACACAGGGTCTCGACTTCCAATTAATAAAAGACACCGAAAACACAGCAAGAGTTCACAACAATTCGCATAAGCAACGGAGGCGAATCATTCCATTAAGACTGACATAAATTACTGCAACTTCGAACATGTTGCAAATTGCCATGCAGGATGATCATGGCGAAGAGGATGGGTTAGATGAAGCGGCTCAGGCAGCGGAGTTGTGCCGCTTAAACAAAACTCTCTAGGAGGGAAGTCTACAAGAAGCGAGCTTGTGGGTACAGCATGAAGGGAGCCAGCGTGTGCAGCAACAGCAGGGGTAGAGCAGGGCGATACGACAATGGCAACCTCCTGCCTGGTTGAATGACTGACCTGTTGACCAGTGTACTTAGGGTTTAAGCTTATGGCGCATGACAAACACGACAAACTAATTTTTGTCTGTCTTCCCCAATTTTCTAAAAGTGTGCACACTTTAAGCGGACGTGCTTCACCCTAGTTATATTACAGATAGGATAGGAAAGGGTTACATAGCTGTACCTGCCTACAAGGGCAGCTTAGCCGAAGCAAAAAGGTGCCTGTAACCAAACCAAACTAAACCTGTTTTATAGCTTCCTTTTGACGCCTAAAAGCGTGCTTTTGATCCCTGAAAGCTCCATTATCATACTAGAAAGCGACCTTTTGACACCTAAAAGCAAGCTTTTCAGAACTTAATGCGTGCTTTGATTCTTAGAAGCGCGCTTTTCATTCTTAAAAGCGTGCTTTTGATCCTTAATGGTCGCTTTAATTGAAAGCGAGCTTTTGATCCCTGAAAGCGCGCTTCCTGTTAAAAAGATGACGCTTTCGCTCCCTACTCACAGCCTCATCCAAAATAAAGCAAACGTTAAATAGAAGTTACATATAACATACTGAGGACACAATTAACTGATTGGAATAACTCACAAAAGGCGCTGGCTTTCGCATCTTGAAAGCGCGCTAATGCTAATGAAAAGCTGGTTTTTCAGAACCTGTTACTCGCGTTTGATGTTTAAAAGCTACGCCAAAAGCGCGCTTTTGGGTCTCAAAAGCGCGGCCAAAAACTGCCCAAAAGCGCGGGCCTTTTGGGACAGTGATACTTTTGCCCAACTTTCAAACACAGATTTTATTTCTTCCTTGGCGAGCTTTCACAATTTGACTGATTTCGAGGTCAATGCTTTCCTAAATCAAGACTCGTATAGATTCTTGTCAGAATCGGTTTCAATTTTTGACGCTGGATGAGAATGTTTCAGCAGCAGCAGGGCCCCACCACACAGACCAAAAGAAAGAGCAAGCACAGAGGTCTACTCCAGCAAGTTGGCTACCACCACTTTAAGAAGAGCTTCAAAGGATAGGTCTTGTAGCTGAAGGAGAAAGATCCCCCTTTGTGCATGCATGTGGACAACTGCGCATGCAAGGGGGAGTTGTGCATGCGTTTGCATGCAAGTAGAGAGTCATAGGTTCGCACACGCAGGGGGAGCTGTGCATCCGGTTGCATGCAGGTAGAGAGTCATTGGTTCGCGCATGCAGGGGGAAGTGCATGCACTTGTATGCAGGTAGAGAATCCTCAGTTTGGACATGCAAGGGGAAGTTGTCCGTACGTTTACATGCAGAGTTGTCAATATGTGCATGCTGGTGGATTGTGCCCTAAACCTTGTTGCCCACAGGCAAGCGCAACAGGGGTTCCTGCCCAGTTTTTGGACTACCCTTTCACTATTTTTTTTTAGGCTCCTGGAATCGGTTACAATTTCTGATGCTAGATGAAATTGTTTCACCAGCAGCCGATAAGCCAGAGTCTCGGGCTGTAGGCCAACCCCTTGTGACCCTTAATTGCTTGAAGGAGCAAGGAATGTTGGCAGTGTTATTGGTCTTATTGGTCCAGCAAATTGAAATGGCCGCAAGTCCTACATAGTCACGAATACTGTTTTTCAAAGATTCCAATACTTTAAAAGACGGAATAAGCAATGGCCACAACGTAACGTCCACATTACAGCACCTCCGGGGTACGATCGCTTGATCCGATCTTGAGTGCATCCACTCGACAGTTGTGCTCAGCTGGCCATCAGGAATCCACCGAGATCAATGAATGTCAAACTTAATTAATTATTCCACTGAGTTCGTTCAAGCAGGGAATATCGCACCCGGAATCGCTGTTCCCGATGCACGTTGAGACGTTATTTTTCTTACCGGTCTGGAGATCATATGGGAAGACTACACGCGAGGAACAGAAGTTTTGTGCAACACTCAGATACAATTTAACGACCTGCCGCGTCAAGTTGAATACATCGCCATAGGACAAAATTTGGGCGTCCATAACAGAATTGACGTAAGCATATAGTTCAAAGTCTCCCTCGTACCGTCTGAGAAAATCTGCACTTTGTAGGTAACCATCCAAACCCATCACTGGGCTCGCTTTGATAAGTTTGTTTCCAAACTCGTCGAAAGTGCCGCTTACCTTGGAAGCTGTCACAAGCACGTCTGAGAATCGTAAGCCAAAAAGCAACTTCATGAGTGCAAGAGAGTCAGCAAGCCTGTCCGCGACAAAAATAAAATCGTAATTTTCTACTACTTTTTTTACGCATGTCCGACGATTATTAGAACAGAATCCGGGATCTACATAACGTAAAATGAAATCCTCGCCCACAGTAGAAACGTAATCAGTAAAACTTCTAAGAGATGGCATTTCTCCCTTTCTTGAGACCCTGAAAAAAAAGTAGGAATTCTTCATGCGGCTTGACGGATGTCTCACGGACGTGAGCAAGAGAGACTTGGGTTTTCTTTTTCCTTTCATATCGCCTGTCTTGTAGAAACTCACGTCTTTTAATCGACGAATATTACCATGCATCGTGTGTGTCGAACACTCATCGCAATGCTTTGGACAAGAATTGAGCCCTAGCCTTTCTACGAGTCGGAGAGCGACAGTTTTGAATGTCGTAGACGCGCACTTGGGAACTGCAAGGTATGTCAGTGAACAAACGCCATGCTCATCCAGGTCAGTTATGGGTGATGTGGATGAAAATGAAACAGTGATCAACATTAAAATAGCACAACTCGAGATTATCATGTTTGAGGTCCGGCAGTTGGAACAAACCTTGACTGAAGATCATGTGCTGTGGTTTAGATTTTGAAGTCCGACAGGATCAGATCGAAAAAAGTTTTTTATGGTGCACTAGCCTCACCTGTTGTATTGGAATTTTGTGTGAACTAAATACAAGCACTTTGATGAGTGACTGGAACATATCACCTGAGCGTCAACAAGCACAACAGTTTGTAGGTTGAGTTTGTAGGGTGTTTGTGGAGCATAGCTGGAGCATAGCTGGAATATATCACCTGAAAGTTAACAAGCACAACTTTTGACATTGACAAAGCAGGGCAAAAAAAAACATATATTTGCTTGTGTTCTTTAAATTCTTTATTTTAAGAGTATAGAAGTTCTGTTCTACAGGTAAAAATCATCTTTGTTGTATTGTGTTACAAGTACAGAAATGGCGCTCTGAGCCATACCTGTCTTCCCCCACTAGAGTTACATGGGTTTCCTTCACTCTCACGCGCTCCGCGCCATGACTCTTCCATCAGTACATGATAGCATACATGATAGAATTTGACATCTTTAGTTGGAACCTTTGTCTACGAACAGGTGACCCAAATTTGGCTTTGCCAGATCATTTTGCATGCACAGCTGTATAAAAGAATTCAAATCAGAAAGAACAGAGAGGGAAGACCTGGCAAGGATTGTGGTCTACTTTCTTTGTCATGGGCTGCTTTGTCTCATGGGGTAAGAGAATTGGCATGGCGTTCACAGCAGACAGTGAGCCAACCGGGTACTTGCCTGCAGCGCATCATGCAGTCCCTGCCAAATCAAGATGAACATGCATACGTGCACTCAGCAACTGCAATTGGACATGCACATAAGTGTTGTTCCATTTGACAAATGGCGATTTGAATTTTAATTTTACACACATTTTATGAGAGGGGGGCGACGGAGGCTTGGGTACATTGGGTACGTCACAATTACTCATTGTAGCACACAGACTTGCCTAACACAATGGCAATAGGCTGCACACCTGGACCTGCACGACCGCCTACCTCGTGCACTTGCTTAGCAAGCCAACAAAGCAAAGATGCTCACAAAACACGCATGCGTTGTTTGCTTACACAGAAGACCAGCCTGTCCACTAAAATGCACTCTAATTAGACATTCTTGCCTTTAGCTGCTGCAGCAGCAGTAGCAACAGCAGTTGCAGCTGCAACAGCAAATGCATGCACACTCGTTGTTCCACCACATGCGGCACGACTAAATCATGCTGCACCTTGCATATGCAAATGCAAACAACAGCAAGTGATTGTTTCCCTTTGCCTATGAGCAATGCACTTTAACTAGACATGCTAGTCCACAGCAGCAGCAACAGATGTAGCAGAAGTAACAGCAAATCCATGCGCAAGGAGGTACAGCAAAGAGCTTGCATGAAGGCAGTCTTCAAACTTACTGGGTACAGGCTCATAGTCCGCCTTGAAGTGCCTCTTCCACTGGTTGTTGTAGGTACAATTGTGCAGCAGGGCGGACTGGAGCTGCGAGTACAACGGGAAGTCAAACGCCTCCACGTCCTCTATAGACGAGAGGTACGTGCCCTCCAGGCCTTCCTCTGTGCTGTCAGCCCTGAAGGCGGGGATCAATGCTGATGTGCCCATCATATGTAGCTGGGCACGGGTGGCTTTGTACGTGCGGTTGGGACAAGAGCTGTGTGGGGTGGGAAAGGACCGCATTTGCTGGCTCATGATGTGCAGGATGCTCATGTCCTGCATGGTAAATAGCAAGAGAATTGTGAGGACGGCTAAATTGGAACGGATTTGCTTTGGCAAAGACGTTGGGGCACGAAGGGCAGGCTTTGCAGCTGTGTGCACACACCATGCAGCCGTGCACACAGCACTAGCATCAGGGGCACACCCAAGGCCATGAAAAGACTTGCCTCATCATCCATCGGTCGCTGCCGTGAGGCGGTGGGTGTGGAGGGGAGGTCGGCCGTGGTGTTGTTCTGCCTCTTGGGGGGCATGGTGGGCGTGACGATGTAGAATACATCTAAAAGTAGAAAATTGATTCATTGCGCTCAATTTGTATGATTTTTATTGCCAAAAAGGACGATTCCAGCTAACATGTTGCGCTGTGAGCGTATGTATGAGCTGTAAGCCGCCACCAAGGACATGATGTGTGAAAAAGCGTGCAATATAATTCATCTTGGGCGAGCACGCGGAGCTGCAAGCTGTAAGTGCCACTGTAAGTGCAGGAACTCAAATGGCTACCAGTCGTGCTTTGAAATTTGTATCTTGGCGAGCACGTTGAGTGCAAACAGTACGTTTATGCATGCGTGAAAATATGCATGCTTGTTTGGGTGCCCTCTGCTGCAGAAGGCTCAGTGCTGCAATTTGCAGGCTTTTGGTAGATATTATATGCAAGCATGCTGCTGCAAATTGTGGTAAATGAGGCAAGTTGTGCACCCACTGATAGTGGCTCATTGGTAGAAATAATGTGTGCATGCACGCTGCTGCAAGCTGCAGAACATCAAGCAAGCCTTGTTTGGACTCATAAATTGGCTGATTGGTAACAACTATGTGTGCTGCTGGAGGGTGTGATGCGCACATGCAAGGTTCGAAGAGGTTTTTCCGATCCACAAATTGTCAGTAAAGAGGCTTTGGTCACTCGTGAGAAAAGAATATACATTTGCCCAGCCTCAAAGGCAAACTCGACGTCAATTATGACAGGCCTTGAAATGATGAGTCCCTGTGCTTTGTGAGCGGTCATGGCATAGCCAAGCATCAAAGGGAAGGTAAACTTAACGTGCTTGACCTCGCTGAAAATGAGGCTGTCAGAGACTGTGCGTTTGAAAGACATTTTCTCCTGTGTCCATTCTCACAGAATTCTTAGTCAAATGGTCATTATCCATATCAGTGCTTCCTTTTTGGTTTTTCAAAAACCTTGATTTTATGTCTCCACCCAAATATGCCCATTGCTAAAACCTGGATTTTATAGCTTTTGCCCACAAGCCTCCGGCCTGCAGGGAGGCCTGCGGCCTCCCGGCTAAATTTTGCTGGCTTTTATCATATGAGACTTTGCCGGACACTCCTTCCAAGCATAAAAAGCTGTTCTGTTGCTCTCTTGAGCTGGAAGGTCAACCCCTACACTGCCAGAAGTATGTTCCTGCTTATCTATCCAGTCCATAACGACCACGCTTGCTGGCATATAGCCATTTCCCAATGGTTGTTGGGTAAGGAAACGATGCAATGCTGAACTCCTTGCTCTTGAACGCCCGCGCACATGCTGTGAGGTGCTGCTCCTTGAGGCTGCTGCGCTGAGGGTTTTTGAGATACTTCATGGCGCTGAACATGCGCTCATCTTCCACTGAGCCAGGCACCATCACTATCAACAAGCGTGCCAGCTTCACAAACTCAGGGTACCACAAATTGGCACCTCCTACCAGAACGCTTCAGCCTTGGGCAGTGGCTTGGCTGTAGCCTCTTGCACCTCTTGCTCAGGCTCAGGCTCAGGCTCGTCTGACTCACTGCTGCTGCTTTGTGCTTCAGGGTTTGAATCAGCTGCTGCTTGTGCTGCTGCTCGCCTTGCAGCCCTTGCTGCCCTATCTGACATTGGCGGTGCTTGCTCTGATGTTGCTGCTTGGGGAGGTGCTGTTGCTGGCCTTGCAGGTGCCAGTCTGCCTGGAACTTGTTGGTGAGACTGTAACAATCATTGTTACATGTATCTTGTGCCTTAGAGTACCGGGCATAGGGAATACATTTACATGTGTGATCTATGTTTCTAAGACACTCTGTAGCAGGGGTATATTACCCCCGGGGAGCTGATTTCAGGAGTTCTTTTATGATTATATTATAGAGGGACGCTAGGTAGCAGCTCACGGAGACGGGCGTGACGGGAGCCCCCTCTGCTACTACCTCAGATACCACGGGTCAACACGCACAGACAAGGTAAGGCGCTCTGCTGGCCCTTTGCCTGTTACATTGGAGCGAAGCCGGTTCGACTCTGTTCGGACCGGGGGATACCACGGGAAGATATCAGTCCAACACGCAAAACTGTGGGGTCGCCGCGCGAGAAATGTTTCTCCCGTCAGCCAGAGGCTTGCCTCCTAGCTCTGCTAGAACGTCTGCATTGTGTGCAAACTCAAGGCATCACACGCTCTTGAGCAATCAAGACGTGGTGCGCTCTTGGCAACGAGAAGTGCACTTGGAGCTAAAGGCTTGGTAATTTTGCTTTATCCACTTGCATTCGTGCAGCATCATGACCACTCCGGGACGAGACAAGAAGGACAAACGCAAGGCGCAAGCGGTGGAAGCGGACAAGGCGGGCACAGTGGCAACTGCGGGCGAGAAGGGAGAGACGGTCGGTGATGCGGACCCACCGAAGGAACCCGCCCCCGCTGCGAACCCTTCCACTGCGGAGCCCAATCGCCCGTTAAAGGTGCGCGCTTTTGCCTCTCAACACCCAGTGATGATGCGACACCTAATGCGAGTGCTAGGGAATGGAGACCCACAAGCAGCTGCTAAACTGTTGCAGCATAGTGATGTGCTTATGGCTCTCCCACCCAGATTTTACCATGCATGCCAACAAACTTTGTTTGGTTTGCGTCCCTTGCACGGTGCTGTACTGCAGGCCCAGCTGGCTGCCTTGACCGGGGAGGTTGAGGACCTCAAAACTCAGCTGGCCCAGCAACCAACCCAGCAAGCAGTGGACGCTATTCTCCAGCGCGTGGAGAAGGTGGTCAATGGCGTACAGAGGACCCAGGATAAGGTCCACGCTGCACAGGGCTTGTTGCGGGACCACGCCAGGGAGCTGGAAGCTTTGCAGTCCACGATGGCAGATGTGCAATCACACATCATCAAGCTGGAGGTGTTGCAGACCATGCTCAAGCAGCAGGATGGGTTTCAGAAGGAGACTCTCAAGCTAGTGCTGTCCCAGGAGTTGGCCAGCAGCATGGGGGCATTACAGAGCTTCATACTTGACAACATCCTCCCCAAAGTGCACACAGCCACACCCGACCCTGGCCCCTCTGCTCCCTCTGCTCCCCCTGCTGCCCCGTCTTCCGAGGATGAATCAGAGCAAGAGGACAAGATGGTGAGCAGTGCAAAGGGTTTCAAGATGACTAAGCCTGCCGCTTTCTCAGGTGAGGAAGATGTAGATGAAGCTTTGTTCACACTTGAAACTTACTTTGAGTCCACTGGCTGTGACCGCATGCAATGGCCCAAAATGGTTTTGACGCTGCTGTCAGGCAAGGCCAAGTCTGCATACATGGCAACAGCAACCGCGCACTCTCCTGATGCACTCACATGGGACATGGTCCGCAAATGCTTGCTTGATGCATTCGCTGCACCAGAGAAGCGCATCAAGGCACGCACAGAACTGCACCAGGTCAAACAGGGTACACACTCTGCAAAAGACTATGTACGACATGTGCGCACTTTGGTCACAAAATGTGGTCCTGAACCCCCATGTGCTGTGGACCTGCTCATGTTTTTCTTCAGTGGCTTGAACCCTGCTTTGAAATATAGGACAGTGATTGACCCTCATACGGGCCCATTCTGGACTGGCTTTGATGCATTGGCAAACCACCTCATCACCGTGGAAATGCATAGCAAGGATCTCAATGCTGTGTCCCGCATGAACTACAAGCACTTCTCACGCAATACTCCGCGTGTTGCTGCTCTTTCTGCTTCACAGTCCTTCGGCAGAAACGCTCAGGGCAAACCTTATGCTTCCAAGGAGGCAGCCCAGCAAGCACGGGACGACAAAAAGAAGAAAGAGGGCCAAAAGAAGAGAAGGAAGCCTAACAGCAATGGTGAGCAACTGGTTTCAGCTGCTCAGCTGCAAGCTGCAATTCAGGCTGCCTTGGCTGTGGAGAGGCAGGAAAAGAAGTTAAGCAAGAAGCAGAAGAAGGAGGGGGAATGAGGTCCGTGGAGGCTAGACCACGGAGTAATGCAGGAGAGCACAAACAGGAGCAGGAAGTGCATGAGGCATTACCTGGACCCCCAGACATTGCATGGCCTTGTTCAATAGGGTCGTTCTCTGCATCTGAGGTATTTTCTTCTGATGGCTTTGTGCGAATTTCATCATGTACAGGTGAATTCTCCTCCATTCTTTTGAGTGACTGTCTGGCCAAAGACATTGGTGGTTCCAGTGTTCTATTAGCCACTCCACCTGAACATTTTGCTCAGGCGGTGCAGCATTTTTTGGATTCCAAAAGCAAAGCAAAATCTGCCACTTCACTTCATGTGCTAGTTCAGGCTAACCATGCTTTGTTTGCCACAAAATGGAGACCACTGTTGGCAGGCATGACAAGAGTTCCATGTCCAGGTATTCCTGGGTATGATTTTTGGGTAGATGAATCTGCTCAGCCTGAAGAAACTTCTGCAAAGGTAGGTTCTTTAGGAACAAACTCTCCTGTCATGACCTTTCAAGGTCTTGCAAGTGGAGCACCTGCTTCTATCTTAATAGATAGTGGTGCTTCTCATTGTTTTGCGGATTCTACATTTCCAATGCACCATGGCTTCGCCCGCCACCCTACAAAAACATATGTAAAGCTAGCTGATGGGACATGTGCTTCAGCTTCCATGCAATGTTGGGTGACACTTGGCTTCAGAAAACCAATGCTCTTTTGGATGATAAGTCCAAGAGTTGCATTGTCGGAAACAGCCAAAAACAAGTTCCTTTACCTGTTAGGCAAACCAGTCAGACCACAACTAGCAAACATAGTATAAATTCTTTGTTGCTAAATGCAGTGCAAGTAAAGAGGCATGCAAGGCAGGGATGTGAAAAATCATTCATGATTAAGGTCTCTGACTCTGGAATTGTGTCTGAAACTTCTGAAAAGCCCTCACCTGTGGTTCAAAAACTCTTGGATGAATATCAAGATGTGTTTAAACCACGTGACTCACTTCTACCTGTACGAGAGCTAGCTGAGGTAGAGAAACAGGTTAAGGAGTTGCTCAAGCATGGATTAATTGAGCCTAGCTCTTCTCCATATGGTGCACCGGTGTTGTTTGTAGCCAAAAAGGATGGTTCTCTGCGAATGTGCATTGACTATTGGGCACTTAACAAAATAACTGATAAGATTAAGTACCCGCTACCTCGTACAGATCAACTCTTAGACTCCCTAGCTGGAGCCAAAGTGTTTACAAGTTTAGATTTGCAATCTGGCTACCACCAAATTCGAATCACACCGGAAGACATTCCTAAAACTGCCTTTCGAACCCCATTTGGTCATTATCAATTCAAAGTTTTAATGAGTTACAATGAGTTACAATGGGATTTGACCTTCAGCCAGGTAGTTTGGCTGCTCGGTCTGCTTAACTGTTCCAACAGCACAAAAAATATCCATGAGATCAGAAATAAAACGATAAGTCTTGTTAGTTTGCTTCTGCAAGAAATGAATAGCATCCTCAGAGCTAGCTTGAGAATAGTAGAAAGTGCCTGAATCGTCCAGAAAAATTATATAAGACGAGGGGAAGTCAGAAAATAACTGTGCATAAGCCCTTCGAAGAGAGCACACAGAAGCGCAAGAACAAAGGAACACGGCATGCTTTTCGTCTTGGAGTCCTTGTTCACATCTATCACAAGTTGATGTGTGCTCCTGCCAAAGTGATGTCTCAACTCTTAAAGTATGAGCATGTAAGCAAGAACGTGCTATGTTTCTTAGCGTGCGCTTGCCCAAATCAAGATGCAAATACCTGGGGACAGAAAAGGGCGCACCATGAACAGACAAGGGTCTCAAAGGAAGTGCCATCCAGTGATGAGGGGTTTAATGAGGGGTTTACAATGGTGGCCTACAGCCCGAGACTCTGGCTGATGGCAGCTGGTGAAACAAGCTCAACCAGTATCAAAAATTGAGACCAAGTCTGACACAAATCTAATGAGTCTGTATGAGTCTTGGTTTAGGAAAGCATTGATTTCAGAATCAGTGATAGTATGATGGCAAGCCAAGAATGGAATAAAGTCAGCGTTTGAAGGCGGAGCAAACACACGCAAAGTCTTAAACATCTCCTCAAAAAGGTGCCATCCAGTGATGATATTTGGCTAATTTGTTCGTGTGGTCACCATGTTCTGTCAAGGCATCAGCATTCCACACACCTCGCAGCCTTTTTCTCAGATCAACAACAAACTCCCTCGTGACTATAGGCTGCCCTGACCGAACACAATGAGTAAACACGTTGCAACTGTCCAAGCCTGTGCAGGCAGCCAAAAATTCTGAGGTCCAGCATTTATGGGAAAGCCTGCTCATTTCAACATCTGCTTGCAGTACCTTACTGAGTGTAGTGCTGTTGCTGCGCAGTAAAGCATTGTAAAACCTAACTGCTGCACGAAACCAACAGAACTGTAAAGGTTCATGCCCACACTCACGCAGTACAGACCAATTAGGAGTGGTGCGCTTTACCCCAAGGATACGCTTCAAAAAGCACAGATGTACAGTTTGCAAAGGACAATCCAATTCAGTTCCTTCTTTCATAAATCTAGTGCCCCAAATCTGGCACGCATACATGCTAGCAGGGAGAGCATATGCTTTAGTCAGCCAGAGCAGGGTATGCGGCCTATCTGTCAGGCGGTGCTCAGATGCGAATTGCCTAATCCGTCTACAACCAGCTAGGAAAGGGGCACATATGTACTCAGCAGTGGCTTGCGGGTTGCGTTGTTTTGTGAACAGCATGCCTAAATACCTAAAAGAATCTGCACACGCCAAACGAGCTCCACTTAATGTGAAAACTGGCACATTATCACCCTTTGATTCAAAGTGCACAATCTCAACTTGGCAGTATTGATCACCAACCCTTTCCGCTGAGCATACGCATGTAGCCTATCTAACATCAGTTGGAGCTGATCAGGAAGGTTACTAGTGAGGCACAAATCGTCTGCATACAGCATGTGGGTGACTCGAACGTCCCTAGTGCCTGTAATAGCCCCTTGCACATTTTCTGCCAAGCAGTCCATGTCATTGGTATACAAGGAGAACAACAAAGGGGAAAGCGGGCAGCCTTGCTTAACTCCAAAATGGGGGCGCACACGAGCTTGCTTGCAGCCATCCACCAAGATATACTCATCATTAGCATACATGCTTTTAATGACAGCCAACAGGCACGCAGGCATACGAATGCGCTGCAGGTGAGTCCAAAGAGCTTCCCTAGGAATTGTATTGTATGCCTGCTTGAAATCAATAAAAGCTGCATGCAGCCTTGGGGATGCATTTGGGCGCTTGACCTGAGCAGCATGCTGCAAGTGCCGCAAAATGAAAATGGGCTGCAAAGTGTTACGGCCAGGATAGAAACCAAATTGAGTGTCTGGAATCTTGTTTTTATCTTTACACCACCCAGTGACCACCTCCCTAAGAACGTTAGCATACAGCCTGTACAGGGTGCCACTTACTGCGAGCATGCGATAATTCCCTGGGTCCAGCACAGAGCCCTTCTTGTAAAGAGGAGTTATCTTAGCCACTTTCCAACAAGCAGGAATCTCAGCCCTCTCCATCATGGCAGCAAACAGACGTGCAATGTAAGGAGCCAAAACATTCATCCTATCCGTGCCTCTACCATTAACTGCTGGGACCCTCTTTTCAGCGTACTTAATGAAGGGTGCAGCAACAGCATCAAAACCAGGGGATGTCCTAGCATTCAGCTTACGCATGTGCTTGCAAACAATAGGGTACAGGGCAGCTGCATCAGGCAGTTCCATCACATCAGGTTCAGGCATCCACCGAGACTCAGCACCTTGACGGAAAAGCTGCTCAGGAGGCGGGTTGTTGCACCCCAGGGGCACTGCCATATCCCGAGCTGGAGCTCCAGAGTTGCCAGTCCAACGTGCAGCAACCTGCTGTGCCACCCCACGCATAGCTCCAATAACGGACTCCACCCCTCTGCTAATGCTGTCCCACATTCCAGGCCTTCTACTTAAGGTGCTTTCAGGGCTTGCTTGTTGATCAGGGATGTGAGGAGCGTTTCTTGCTGGATAAGTGGAGTGCCTTCCCACAAATCCGTTGGTATGCAAGGCGGCTTCCTGATAGTGTGTGCTTTCAGGGCAGCTACCCATGCCATGCATATGTGCTGCTTCTCTATTTGAAGGAGAAGAGCAGTTGCTCATGCGGGCACCATAATGATATTGTAAGTAAGAGTTCCAGCCGTCCGCTGTAATGGGAGTCTGATGGGTGCTCCTGGGCTTCCTAAGCATTTCATGAATGTCAGGCCTGTGTCTCTTCAGCCTGTCCAAGAAAACTACTTTCTGGTACTTCTCATAAGCCCGCCGTGCACGCCTTGTTTGTTTTTTGTATTCTTTTTTAAGAAATTGGCAGGCATGCACAGCTTGACCACTTTGCACAGCTTGAACAAACAGACGCCTCTTTAACCGACACTGATCATCAAACCAGACAGGCCTTCTAATCCCATTATTTTCTGTTCTTTTTAAAAACACACGCCTGAACTCTGTACATGCCAACTGTTTGTTCACTAGCAGCTTGCATTATCCAGCTTCTCAGGCAGAAACATGCTGTATCTATGTTGCCAGCATCAAGAGCAGCCTCCAATTGCACCGGCATCTCCAAGTTTCTCTCCAGTTCCTCCACATAGGCCAGTTGCCGCTCATGCTTCCAAGTTAAACTGAAATGACTTGCACAACGTCCCATCCCACGCACATGTTCAGGAGAAGGAGTCCAATCCACATTAGGCACAACATCAGGAATACGAAAAACAACTGTAATACTGCCATGGTCAGTGGTGTCCAAGATCGGAGCGCAGATGTCTGACTTCTGAGCACACTTAAATAAGGAAGGTGATACCAAGACATGATCAGGCCTACTCTGTCTGGAAGGCCGAGTGTCTGAGCAATACCCAACAAATGTGGGCTGGCCCACATCACCAGGCACACGACCAGTTGTGATCACAAGTCCATAGGCAGTTGCAATATCCACGAGCAGTCTTCCAGCCACATTAACATCTCTGCATTCACACCTTCTAGCAGTCTGGATAGCCGGGCAGTCCACCAAAGTCTCATAATGGGCATCAGAAACCTCACGAAGACTGCCAATTTTGGCGTTGAAATTTCCACACAACAGCAAGTCTGGAGTCACCTGTGCAGCACACGCAAGCTCATCAAAAAGGTGAGTAAATTGTTCACGGACTTGGGACACAGTAAACAACCGTCCTTGGGGGTTAGTGTAAACCGCACCAAGCAGGACTTTCCTATTCAGGCGGAAAAGTTCTTTCCGGCACTTCATCCACACGCACTGAATGTCTGGGGCAATATGAAACACGGACAAGAACTCTGCACAAGCGTTAGAGGCAATGATCGCAACTCCATGACCCCTTCTACCAGCACAACCAGCAGGAACATCTAAACGGTGCACAAGTTTGTGCGTGCCCTGCAGATGCCTCATGAGCCTATCCATATCATCTGTACGAGTTTCCACCAGCACAGAAATGTGATGATTCCTAATGGTCGCGCACAGCACCTCAGTCTTTACAGACTCGGGTTTGCAAGCAGTGTCTAGAATGCCATCCACATTCTGAACATACAATGATATTTGTTTGCCATGGCAATCAGGCACACCATGGCTACCCAGCCGGTCTAACCTCTATTGTTGTTGGGCATTGTTGTTGGGACGTACACCAAATTGCGCGTTGCCGGCCCTGGCAGCCTTGGCCGACGGGGTGTCACCACTGTGCCCGTCCCTGGGGCAAGGCGCTTGAACTGCTGGCATCATGGGGACCTCAGGGGCGGTAGTCCCTGCTGGGCCGGCTCCTGCTACTGCTGCTGCTGCTGCAGAGGTTGAGGGCGCAGAGGCAGAGGCTGCCGCCGCCGCTGCTGCTGCTGCTGCTGCTGTTGCTGCTGCTGCTGGTGACAGTGGTGGCAGCACCTCTGCCAGGTACTGCACCACCTTCTCCAAACCCACCGCTGATTTGTGCCACTTGCCCCCCACACCCCTAGCATAGCTCCTGCTCCCGTGACGCCACACTGGATATGGTATTGCTGGTACCTTCCCCGCACTTGCCTCCCCTGCTGTCCCCATCGTAAGTATGACATTGCTGGAATTCGCCGCAACATAAGCTGTAACCCCCAGCCCAAGTCCTTGGGACTCCCCATTGACCCGGTCTTTGACTGTGTCAACCAAATAAGTCTGAGCCGCTCCCAAGGCTGTCTTCTCTCTCCTTACAATGACCCCCCCCCCCACCCCACCCCGAAACTGCCCAACCTTCTGCCCTGCTGCTGCTGCTGCTGTAGTCATGTTGACCAAGTATGCTGCTGTGAGGTTGTTGTGCTTGGTGACTGCTGTCAGAGGCATCCCCACTGCTGCTGCTGCTTGCTCTGCTGTGATGGGTGGAGCGCCCTTGGGTGGTGCGACGACGATGAGGTGCCCAAACTGTGCAAGATTGGAGGCATCCCTCACCGTCTCCGCGCTCCATTTCGCGGCCTCCTCTGCCTCTGCGCCCAATCCCTGCTGCTGCTGCTGCTGCTGCTGCTGCTGCTGCTGCTGCTCCACTGCGGTGAGACGCGCGTCCATGCGCGTCAACTGCTGCTGCTGCTGCTGCTGCTGCTGCTGCTGCTGGCGGAGCCCGTGCAGCTCCTGCTGGAGACGCTCCCTGGCGCTGTCAATGTGGGCGGTGATGGTCAGGGACGTGTTGGCGAGAGCTCTCTCGAACTTGTTGTTCTGCTGCTGAAACTTGCTCTTCAACTGCTGAAACTGCTGCTGGAACAGTGTCGAAAGAGCTTCTGGGCCAGAGTTAACGGTGTTGGTATCGGTGGCTTGCATCAGGCGCTGAAGGAGTGCGAACTTGTTGTGTAGGCGGGGGGCGACTTTAGACGGAGCACGCTGAGAATGCATTCATTCCGCCCAGGTTATACTTTTTTCTAGGTTATACCTTTTTTTCTTTCTTTTTTTAAGCTTCGGATTGACCAGTGCCCCTGCCTTTTAAGCCAAAGTTTTAAGCTTCGGATTGTCCAATGCCCCTGCAACTTTTCAGGCTGCCATGAATGATCTCTTTAGACCTTTCCTCAACAAGTTTGTTGTGGTCTATATTGATGATATTATAATTTTTAGCAAATCGCAAGCTGAACGTGTGCAACATTTGCAACAAGTTCTGGAAGTTTTACGTGAAAATAAATTCAACATAAAACTTTCCAAATGTGAATTTGAAAAGCCCGAAGTTAAGTTCCTGGGACATATTGTGGGTGCAGATGGTGTGAACTTCACATATGGGTGCAGCTTCATATGGGTGCAACTTCATATGGGTGTGAACTTCACATATGGGTGCAACTTCACATATGGGTGTGAACTTCACATATGGGTGCAGATGGTGTGAACTTCACACGTCGGAATGTTGTTTTTCATTACCAGCTGTGATTTCCACGATTTCTATGTGGATTACCAATTTGGAAATCGAGCAGAAATCGAGTGGTAATGCTTTTCCGGTAATCGGCCCAGAAATCCCTTAGAATTTGCCTTCTCGATTACCAACTTGGTAATAGGAGCAGAAATCGTGTTGCGATTACTATTGCAGAAACTGGTCAGACACTAGTGAATTGCCCATGTTAAGAGAATTCCAACCTGGTGACTTTGTTTACGTGAAGCGCAGGAACCTGGACAGTGCCCTGCAAATGAGCGCTAGACGGGAGATTTTCCGTGTGAAGGATGTGCGGAGTAATGGCACTGTGATTTTGCAGGGAAAGTGTGGAGGTACTATAGTAAACAATGTGGTGAACTGTGCACCTTGCCACCTGCCTTGTAAAGACCCCACAATTGATGTAACCCTTAGCAGACCAGAAGCATCCCTGGCTTGTGAAGTATGCAGATTTGTAGACGAGGAAGAGAAGATGTTGCTGTGTGATGCATGTGGAACAGAATGGCACACTACATGCTTGGATCCGCCACTTGCTAGCGTGCTCGAAGGTGATTGGCTGTGCCCCCGCTGCGTTAAAGACGGGGTGACCTTGGAGGATGTTGCTCTCTTGCGCGCTACACAAGCTAACGCTGTAACTGTGCAAGCACTTGTGCCTCCTGCCCTGTTCAAAGACGCTGCAACGAGAAGAAGGAGCCAAGAGCAAGCGGCCTATGACGGGCGCGTGATCGCCATGCGGGCCAAGAAGGGTGCCACCAAATTGGCGCGTGTTAGTCACCTAGGCCCATCAGCAGGCCTCAAGTGCTATGAGGCAATCTTTGAGGATGGCAGTTTTCAGCAGCTCAGTGCCACTGGAGTGAAGCGCCGGCCTTCTAGTGCAGGTGGGCTTGTAAGATGTTGCATCCTGCCTTGCTGTCGCATAAGCATGTGCATGCGATCCATCCCACCGGCATTCGGGCGTGGTGGTTGCCCACCTGCCTTCTAGTGCGGTGGATGAGTTCTATTTTCTTGTTTACCTTGCTTATGTGTGCCTATGTGTCCTTGTGCGAGTGTATGTGTGTGTCCATTTGCTCAACCTGGACCCGAATGTTGCGTATGCTGAGGATGCGGCAGTGAGATGAACGTTCAGCAGAGTGTGTGTGTGTGTGTGTGTGTGTGTGTGTGTGTGTGTGTGTGTGTGTGTGTGTGTGTGTGTGTGTGTGTGTGTGTGTGTGCGTGTGTGTGTGTGTGTGTGTGTGTGTGTGTGTGCGTGAGTGATTAACATTTGTGCCCTACTAGTCGAAGTTTTTTTGGTTGATGCAGACTTGAGTGCACTGCAATGAACTCAGTTGACCAGTGCTTTCTGTCCTTCGTCTTGTGGAAGGGGGGTGGAGCAGAACTTGAATCTCAGTTGTTGTGTCAGCCAGATCTATCTTTGCTTTCTTATGCCCGTAGTCTTAGATTACCTTTTTGGCGTTGTCTTCACACCCCATTCTTAGATATCACTGCGCACTCCAGGATTTTCATGCTTGTGATAGGGGGGTCTGGTCATGGGATGTTAAGACACTGTTATGGCTGCGCCACTTTCTCAGCCTGACAAGCTCATATAAGCGTTGCAGCTGAAGCCTCTCCAGTGGGGCAGGAGCATGAAAGTGGCAACTGTGTCTGTGCTTTGGAGGGAGGAATGTACTGCTTGGCGCATGAGTTTAAACATTATTTGATCATCATGGGGTGGATGGCAGAAGGAGAAGCCATTGTAGCGTACAGAGAGGGCGTCTGTATGTGCCCCGAAGACCTGGTCACGGTTGTTTGTGCTGAAATAAGTGTTGAAGGTACCGTCAAACTCAAGAGGGCTGGAGTACCTCTCCACTGAGACCATGCACCATTTCTGCAGGGATGATCGTATGCTGGAAGGAGTAATGAACTTGTTTTAATTAAAAACCTTTTTGCTCTGTGCAAAAAAAATGTTCTGTTGAGCCTTTTGGCGAGAGAGCAAACCCATAATTTCAGTTGCTGAATCCTGGACAGGGGGCTGGATGGTGTCATGGATGCCTGCCCTTTTGGAAGCTTCGTAGGCTTCAAGCAGGGTCTTGAGCCTGTCTATAGTGAGCATGCCCATACACTTGCCATTGGCATTGTAGATGCAGGCGCATTCAGAGGTGGTTACCTCTGGCATTCGTGCTGGCATGGCGACCTCATCAGATGTGTCAGGGTGGAGGCTTTCCTTCATGAGGTCAACACTTCTTATGGTTATGTCGCACTTCCATGTTGGCATGATATCTGTCTGGGGGTTGGTAGGTTGGAAGTCAAAGGTGACATTTTTGCGAATGGCGCAACTGGTAGTTGAGATCCATGAGGAGTCAGAAAGGCTCTGGGGATTGCCTTCAAAGCCTTGGTTGACAAGATTGTCCAGGTCCATATCGATGGTCAAGGGGTCTTAACCTCTGGTCGTTCCTCCGAGTCAAAGACTTGCACATGAGCATCCAAGTCTGGGTGTATCCGTTACATTTCTTCAGCTTCCCATTTAGGATGCCACTCTACATAGATCATTTCACAGTCTTCAGAGAAGTTGATCCTTTCTGCTTTTTGGGAGTCTGACAGGGGAGCGCAGGCAGGGCAGTCCCAGTGTTCATTTTGTTCGCTCAGTGCCTGGTCATTTTGGGAGCAAGCCTTGACATCTATGAGACAGCCCCAATGGTAAGTGCGGTGGCAGGTATCACAGGTGGGCATATCGTTATGGCATTGACTTTCAAAGGTGTGTTACTTGCTTAATGGGCTCTAGCAGAGTTGGCAGCATGGTTCTAGTTTAGTTCTTCTTGGTACATGCTTTGAAGAGGCCACTTTCAGCCCATCATCTTTGAAAATGGGCAAGACCAATTTCTCAATGGTGACAGGGTGCCATTGAATTTTGTATTGCTTTTGCTGCTTTTCTTGAGAGGATCTCTTATATTTCCTGAGGTGTTGCCATCCCAAGGTATTTAGGATAACATGGTCATAGCGGAAGATGGTGTTGCTAGCTTCAGCTGCGCTTAATGCAGCAGCTTTGTTCTGTTTATAATTTCAGAGCCATTGGGGAACATCAGTGCCTGGTGTGTTTGGAGGTAGAGGACTAGGAGTTATCATGGGTTGTGGGTTATGCTCTAGGAATGTTGTCGGGGCTCGGCTCCCTCTGGGCCGTCTGCCCCCAGTTTGTGGGGTCTGAGTGGAGTCTATGTTATGTGCTTGTGCTTGCGGCTGCTCCGCATGGGGATTGTTTCTTTTTTGTGTGCGTCTGCCTTGGCATGAGTGCGCCTCTGCATGCGGTTGACTGCTTGGGGATGGGCTCTCTTGGCTGCTGGGGGAAGCATTTTCTACTTCCATATCCTCAGCATCAAAGAGGGGGTTGCTGTAAGTTCTGGGGTCTGAAGGTGTGTGTGTTAGGGGCATGACTCCCATTGCCTGGGTTGGAGTTGGGGGGATAAGGGGGAGCATGGCCTGGGTGCAGCTTTGACCAGTTCTATCTTGTGGGCGTATGTTTTGTTCTTATCAGTTCTGCATATGTTGTATGATTTATGCAGCGTGATTCAGGAGTTTTATTGGGTGAGCTGTCTTGGCTGTGTATGATTGTGTTGATGAGGTCAGGTCTGTCCTCAGTCAGAGTGTGGGTGTTGAGAGCATGGGAGAGTTTATTCAGGGCTACAATATGTTTGGTCTTATTTTTCGGCCAAACAGAGATTTTAGTTTGTTCCCGTTAATAATATGGGTGAGGTTGTCATTCAGTAAAGCTGAGAGCCTGTTTATGCCTAGTTCCATGAAGACATAAGTGCAGTGACAGGCTAAGGTTTAAGGGTGGGTTGCATTGGCATTGAGAGGACTTTTATTATGGGATTGATGCTGGAGAGAAGGTAAGGTGCTTGATAAGAGACGTCAAGGTCGCTCTTGTTGATGCAGAGGTATTGCCTAACACGGAGCATGTAGGGCAATTGCTTGAGGATGAAGCTGGATGTTTGGTGATATGGGTTGATACTCCTGAGTACGTCGTGTCTCAGTTGGTGGATTTGCGATTCAAGCTTAGCCCTGGTGACCCGGCCGTGCCTGCCTTTATTGTTGAGGCTGCTGGTGAGGGCCGTTGCACATCTTGCATTATATTCCACCGCAGTGGATGTGCAGCCAAGACCATAGTTAATTTTGTCTTCCCGTATTATGGCTGTGGCAGTGCTATGCCAGAGCTTGTATCTCTCTTTGATAACCTTGAGGATACATGTGTCCCAGTCCGCAAGGTTTTTCTCGGAGCAAGGTGTCACAGGAAAGGCATATGCAATGCTGGGGATGATGGCTGTGCGAATTATGAACATTGTTTGCCTGGGTGTGGCAAAAGAGCATGTCAGGCTTGCCAGTTTTCTGGTGAGCTTTTCCTCCATTTTGTTAAGTTGGGGTTCCCAGTCTAATGTCATGGTGATTTCAACGCCAAGGTAAGCAAATGGATCCCCGGGGTACATGAATTGGGCTGGCTTGCCCTGGTCCAGTACCTTATCTTTGAGTTGACGTCGAGCAAAATCTGCAACGGACGTGTTACCCCTTATTTGCATTGTCTGTTGGCTAAGAAGGTTGCATGTCACCTTTTTGTTTGAACCAGAGATGATGAGGTGGGCCCAATCAGCATAGAGGCTTAATTTCTTGGCTTGAATACGGAGGTTACAATACGTGCCTGTGAGGCAAATGAGGTCATCTGCAAATGCTTCACTGCTAATTTTGTTCTGGCTTTTCTGTTCCACAGTCTGTGGGTTTTTGTTGAGGCATTCATATTCATAGCCTCGCCCGCCAGCCTGGAGCCAGCGTATTAGAGGCTCCATGTATATGAGGAAGAGGAAGGGGGATAGGGTGTCCCCTTGGATGGTCCCCCTTTCTGTAGGGATATCTTTGGAATACTGACCAGTAGCTAGACGGACTCTGGTGTGTGCCTCTTGGTATAGATGTTTTACTGTGTCAATAGCATCTGTGGGGAAGCCGAGGTCATACATGATCCAGAGCAGCTTGTCATGGTCTGTTGTGTTGAAGGCAGAGGTGAAATCTACAATTAGAGCATATACATCTTTATTAAAGAGTTTGGAATCTTCAAGGGTCATGATTAAGTTTTGGAGTTGGTGTATGGTGTCTGTGTGTTTACGAAAACCCGCTTGCATAGAGCTCAGGAGGGAGTGGCTCTCTGCATATTCATAAAGGGTGGTTGTAACTAGGCGTGTCCATAATTTATAAAGGGTGTTGGCCAGGCCAATAGGTTGGTAGGACGTGATATCCGTTTCAGGGCGTTTATCCTTGAAGATAAGAATGGTATCACTCTCTTTCTAAGCTTTTGGGGTAATTCCCGTTGCCCACATAATGACAAAGAGTATGTGGACAGATTCCTTGTATTCAAGCGGTAGATGTTTGAGTAGCTCATTGGCTTTGCCGTCAGGCCCCGGGGTTTTATTATTCGTGAGGAATTGGATGCATTCCTGGAAAGAGCAGCTGTCTAGGATGGAGTTGTGAAGCCATTTCCTTTTCTTTTGGGTATTATTCTCAACCCTTGTGATGGGAGTTTCAAAGAGGAAGTGGTCCTCGCACTGCCGGTCCATCCAGGGGTAGTTGCGCCTGGCTTGGGGTTCTGATGGAAGGTAGGCCCCAATCTTAATGCTGGGGGCAGCCATGCTGTCAGTGTAAAACAGCATTTACTAGGACACATTGTGGGCAAGGATGGTGTTAAGGTTAGGTTTTAGATCAATATTCTCGAAAAATAAAAAGGGAAGTCACAAAATGACCTACGGATACTCGGCGATTGGCGACAGCCCAGGGTGAATGGCTCGGACAGCCCTTCACCCCGGCCTGGCCCGGAGGTTGGTGGTTTGCTTTGTGCCTTTTCTCTGCGTTTGCTTGTTGCTGCTGCATGAGCATTCGCATCGGTCAGGCCTTGAGCGACCAGAGTGGTCCGCTTGGGGGGAGTACGGGGTTCTCCTGTTTCCTATGGGGGTTAGCGGGGTTTGCCTGCGCCCACCACCCAATGACCAACGCAAACTCTGGGTTTTGCCAAGTAAACCGAAGACCAAATCGCGTAACCCGCGCCTATACCAAGCACACCTGCATTCCCACTCCCTGGTCTTGTTGCGGGCTAGGGAGTGTAACCGCACCATTCTAAGGAATGGGCGGTTCCTCACGCCTAAACCCCTGCTGCCCAGCAGCTCTTTCTACTCAATGCTTTCCTCTCGGGAATGCAGGATTTCCTCTGCAGCACCACCCAACTGCACAGCCAATTGGGCCACCCTGATCCCCCCGTGGCTCCTCCCACAGACAACCACTCCCACCCACTCCACGCCCCTGGTAAGGCCTAACAGCCACTCACGCTGCCTTGGAGCAGCATGCAGCAGACCGTCTAGCACGCCACCCCTGCTTAGCACAAAGCCTGAAAATGAGGTTGATAGCGCCATGCAAAGGAATTGTAGCTATTCAACAGGTGGCCAACTTGCCGCAAAGCAGTCTGGATGGACCTCCTGCCCTGTCTCATATCCTTTGCTGTTTGGCCTGATTTTATGCAATTATTATGTGTATCTTCTGAAACTTCACATGCCCAAGCATACACGGTCCCACAAGCTAGGAACCCACAGGTATAAGAAAAGAAGCTACAAGAGGCGCTCTCTAGCACGCTCAACAAAGGAGCAGTCCAAATCCAGACTAGAATTGAGGAACCGCTGCCTCACCCTTCATGCTGTCATCTTCCTCAGCACCACTCAATCACCGACTAGGAAGGCCAGGCACCAGAGTGCCTTGCTCAGCGTGGCCCGCCTTGTTCATCATGGCGGCTCGCGGGCTTCCAAGCCCAAAATTGCTCGCACTGTCCTTCACAAAGCTACTTTGCTTCTTGTCCATCCTGAAGGCAATGCACCTGAAACCATGAATCCTCCAGCCAATTTCTACTCCATCACTGATGGCACCAGCCCCCCTAAAACAGCTGAGGGGTCAGCACCTCAAAGGACCCTTGGACTGGACAAACAAGGAAAATATGCCCCATGTTCTTAAATAAACAGCACACACTTCAAAAAGGCTAGAACCTGGGACAAATCCCATACAGGCTTTCCGACACGGGTCGGGAACACATACCAACCTTCATCGGAACACCAGACAATTCTAAACATTTTGCTATCTCTGAACAAGTGCTCAAACAGTGATATGAACAAGAATTCTGCCAGTATCACAGCCAAGCATGACAGCTCCCCGCCTTCCCACCAATATGCCAGAGGAGCAAGCATGAATATCATGCTGCCAGTATCACAGCAAAGCATGCCAGAGGAACAGCATCTTCCCACAACCTGTATCCGCAAACAACCTCCTCCCTGCCTGGCAAGCCAAGCCCCAAGGAGGCACACCAGTCCAAACACAGATACTGACCAGCCACCTGCCTTGCACAAGGTAGGCATGCCCAGTTTCTATTTTGAAAGACAAACAGGCTCAAATTGCCAGGCACACGCCCTAAACAACTTAATGGGATTTAGACTTGTCAGCCCAAGCACACTGCAAGCCTTTATAGCACACAAAATGGCGACTGCTCCAGATCCCGAAACTAGGGAACACTGGAGATGGTCTGCTTACAATGAAGTGGCCGCACAAGGTCCCCTGTCTGGTTTTGGAGATGACATTGTCAAAGTGTGGCTAGAGGAAACTCAAAATCTCACTCATCTCAAAATTGGAGTTATCCATGGCACATTGGACAACAAACTCCATGCCCTCAACACTGAAGCGGCTAAGCACTTGACCCATTCCTTCATCGGCAAAAGCATCAATCATGCCTTTGCCATCAAGAAAATCAACAGCTTCTGGTACCTATTTGACTCAGAACTCACATCTCCAAGCATCATCACGGACGCCCGTAATTCCCAGAAGCAGGGTGGCATGGCTCATACATTTGAGCTCTTTATCCTAAAGCACAAAACATCCTAGAATGGCTACCTTTGCCCACAACCGTACATGGAAGCTCAAGATAAAGCTTTCTGTCTTCTACATGCCTTCAACATGGCTATGGGCACACACGTTCTCTCTGGCGCCTCTGTTCTTTCACACATACAACAGCTAGAACATACCCTCGCTCTTCGCGACCTTGCGCAAATCTCCCTGCGCCACCTCTACACACCAGGCATTGGAAATCTTAACATCAAAATTAAAAATCACTACCTGCATTACCTGCCCTGGAATGCAAACCACAATTTCTACCTCCAATACTCACACACTGACCTCCAACGGGGCCAAATTAATAGGTGCTTCGTAGAGCATCTATCAAATAGCTCTGCTTACGCATCTGCAATCATCCTCACCTCCAGAAATCGGGTTGGACAGCTCCATGCAAAGACCCTCAAGAATATTGGAAATGCCTCCCCTTACAACCAGAGTACCTGGTGTACCCTGGACTCTGAGAATTCACATCCTATTTACCTTACAACAGACGAAAGCTGGCATCAGCTTAGTGGAAACATTCTCACCATTCAGTCTGGCTCCTTTTGGGACCATCTGGCTGCCACATCTGACCTTCATCTTGCTGATCTACACATTCCTTTCTTATATCCCGAGACCACTGCAAGCCAGGACGGTGACACCATTCATATGGCTGACATGGCTCCTCCCCCCCAGCAGCATGCACGGGATGAACAGATCAACCCTGCGCCTACACCTCAAGAAATAAATAGTGCACAACTACACGCCCCAGCAAGCATCTCCACGGGCCCCCAACAGATGTGGCATGACCACCTCAAAATTATTACCAAGAATGTCCGTGGTCTCTTCAAAAGTAAGGAGGATGTACGTGACCTTATAACTCATCATGACCCAGACATACTTTCTCTCACAGAGACTAAAAGTACTGGAGGAACTAAAATGCCACAATGGCTTGACCATCTTCTAAGAGACTATACCTGGTGGCACAGCTCTCACCACCACTCTGGCACAATTCTCTGTGTCAAGAAAAGTATTGCCATTACCACCCAAGCCACCCAAGTTTAATGCCAAGATAACATTGATGGAAGGATGATGGCTGCCAAACTCAAAACTTCAAGCAAGCCCATTCTTCTGATTTCTACCTGCTGGCCTTCAGGTAATAACCATGCAGCCCTTGAAAAAAGAAAACGCATGGAGGAAATACTGAAACGCCTTCTCAACTCCTGCCACTGCCTCCCCATTCTTCTGGGTGACATGAATGCTACACTTTTTCCACAAGATAGAACCAGGGGAATTTCTTATGAGCAAGACAAGCTGTTCCGCAACTTCATCTGCGACACTAATGTTTGTCCCCTTGACTGGCACTTGCTACAAAGAACCTGGACATTTAGGTCAGAGATAGCGCCTTGCAGCCAAACTTCAAGAGGTCACACACACAGCCGCATTGATGACATGTTGCTGCCATCCAGAATCTTCAAAGCCAACAACACCGACCTCCAACACTCTCAGATACTCTACAACTCTGCTGACCAAGGCTACAAGCACAGCGATCATATTCCCCTTGTTGCCAATGTCCCCACCAACATCTTAGGGGTCAAAATCAAAAAACTTTCTTGAACCTGCACCGTTACATCAAAATGAGCGTGTACTAGTGCGGCCCATAAAACCCTCGGATATTGAAAAGCTGCATTGTGCTCTCTATGATCCTACCTATACACCTCACACCACCCACGATTTCGGCGAGGTCAAAAAAAGAGTGAAAAAGAGTGCCTAGGGGTACTAGGTTAAGGCCGGCGCCTCGTGCTGTGCATGCTGTGTATGCTGCCTAAATTCGGCGCCTTGGAACCATTTAGAAGCAGCGCGATGACAGGGAGAAGCGCGCACAAGAGGAAGCAAAGCGCAAGCGCAAGCCAGGCAGGCCACGCAAGGGTCAGGCCCAACTGCGTGCCAACAGCAGCAGCAGCAGCAGCAGCAGCAAGGGAGACCTGCAGCCCAAGGTGAACAAGCACAAGGAGCGAGGAGGGAGATGGCAGCAGCGGTGATGACGGCAGTGGCAGCGAGGAGGGGGATGGCGGCAGTGATGAGGAGGGGGATGGTGGCAGTGATGAGGAGTGCGAGGAGGCGGATGGCAGCTCTGAGAGTGGATTGGACTCAGATGAGGATACGGATTAAACCCTTCTAGGATCAAAGGCCTGGACTTCTGGGTTTGGTTGGACACCAACTAAGGAGCTGAGTGAGAATGCATTTGCTTCCTTGACAAAAAGTTATTCTGTGGGCTGAGGCCCTTTTGGCACTGCGGAAACGTGCGGACATGAAAATAATAATTGCTGTCTGGGGTGAGGAAGTGGTGCGGACGTGAAAAACTAATTATTTCTAATTATTAGGGTGTGGATTGAGTACGTGTCAGTACGGTAGCATGTGCTGCACCTTACACAGGTGCATGCACATATGTGTACACAAGTTGCTGCTTGCACAATAATCCTATTCTATCCCACAAGCGTGCAACACATACGCAATGCACATGTACAAGCATGCATGTGTGCCAACTGACACTCCAAAGGCATATGCAGAGTGCTTGCCCCTAGCCCCCCTTTTGCCTCCGCCTCTGCCCCGACCACTACTTTTCCTACCTTCCCCTGACTGCTCTGCCGCACCCAGCTCATTCCGCTGACGCTTGCCTCCACCACGGCTGCCTTGCTCAGCTGCCTCCCGTTTCTTGACAGCCGTCTGCCGGATGTGTTCAACCCTGGCTGCCCTTTGCTGCTGTTTTCCTTTTGTGTCCTGTGTGCATGAGTGTGTGAGCACGCATGTAGTCGAATACAAGTGTGTGTGTGTTCATGCAAACTTGCGTGCATGCCCATGAGTGTGCGCACTTGGTCTTTAATTTGGAAAACATTGCACACGCACCTCCATCATCTGATTGTGAGCCATATTGGCCCAAGCTGTGACGGGGTCTTGCTCCTCCTCTCTCTGCAGCTGCACATGCCCCTGAATATGGAAAATGCACGCAACTTCATTCAATGAACACTGAGCTCGATTGTCTTAGAGGTACCAAGCAAGCACTGACTCTACAGAGCTAAACGGAAACCTGGGCCTCAAGTTTGCTAATTTTTCAATCGCACATGGTGGATCACTTTGCAGAGCCAGCTGCCCCTGTTTATGTCCTTACACCTGACAAAACTGACTGCATCTAGGAATTCCCAAGGGCTATATAGCCCCTAGGGGCCTGAAAGATGCACTCATATGAGGATGCATCGCTCTGAGGAAAAAGATGACAGAAGTGCCCCCACTTTGTTGTGCTCCGCACCTTCGATTTGTGTTGCCTCACTTTGACTGACACTTATGAAGTAAAATCTACTATGGAACACTTCTTTTCTGTTTTGAGTCTTGTGAAGACCAATCGTACTTTTGCCCAATGTTATTTCCTTTTGGCAGGTCACTTTTTGCTTAAAACCTATTTATAGGATGAGCTTGCTTCATTTTGCTGGAACAGCCCTTGCCTGCTTTCTAAGGGATGAGAGAGTGTAACGTTTGTAACATTGTAAATAATTTTGGAGATGCACCTAAGTTGACCAGGTTGTCACACTCTTGTCATTTATTTAGACAAATGTCAGATCTAACATGTAGTAAATAGCACAAATTTAGTTACAAGTAGCGCGTCTGGAGCTCAACATTGTCACTGGTGACCTGCAGATGAGCACGTCACCGCCAAGCAATGTGGGATCAAAGTGGACCACAGCACCCTTGACCTACATTGGAGAAGTGAGCTGTCTCCAAGGCCAGAACTCCTGTACCAACTGCACATGGCGCGCGCGCGCGTGTGTGTGTGTGTGTGTGTGTGTGTGTGTGTGTGTGTGTGTGTGTGTGTGTGTGTGTGTGTGTGTGTGTGTGTGTGTGTGTGTGTGTGTGTGTGTGTGTGTGTGTGTGTGTGTGTGTGTGTGTGTGTGTGTGTGTGTGTGTGTGTTTGTGTGTGTGTGTGTGAGTGTGTGTGTGTGTGTGTATGTGTGTGTGTATGTGTGTGTGTGTGTGTGTGTGTGTGTGTGTGTGTGTGTGTGTGTGTGTGTGTGTGTGTGTGTGTGTGTGTGTGTGTGTGTGTGTGTGTGCGTGCGTGCGTGCGTGCGTGCGTGCGTGCGTGTATGTGTGTGTGTGTAAGTGTATTCACTTCCTCATGCCATGATGAAAAGCAATAGCCAAGTGCTTCAAGTCAAAGTGCGCTTGCTTAGGAGGAATTGCTCCACTGTGGTGTTTCACTGACTGTGCGTCATTGTTTACTCATGCTTGTGAAATGGAGGGGCCTTTCTTTTGATAATTAATCATGAGCTTATATTAAACATGTTCACCATCCAATTTACTCTGGTGCTTCCATGTTTATTTGCAGGCACAAACTCGTCATGCTCTTGGACAGTCAATCTTCTAGTTCCTTAAACATTTTGCTACCAATCTGCAATGTCCGAGGGTTAGGAACATTCTGTGCAATGAGCATTTCGAAAACATCTGCTTTCAGGGGGGAAGCTGTCCAGCTCTGGAATTTTGATGTAGAGGAGAGAGAGTGGTGGTGGGGGGGAGGGGGGAGGCGCAAACAAAACCCCTGGACCGGAAAATGCTTGAACTGGGAATTTTTAAACTGTCATGATGATGGAGAATCTGCGAGAGTGTGATGCAACTCGGTTTCTTCATGCAGCAGAAGGAGCACCTATTTCCCAGGTCCTTACTGATTTCTCGAGAGCAAACCTCGCAGACAAATCAAAGGAACAAACAATGCATAAAGCCTGTCCGTGAAGCCATTTACAAAGTCATCGCTGATAAGCCTAATTTGCGGGGGCTCAGGACCCATGTGGGCACAATGTTAACAACGAAATTTTCAAGTTATTCTGATAGTTATTCTGATAGTTATTCTGAAGCTCTTAACCCGCGCTCATCTGCCACTGCCTTTGTCTATCCTACCTGGCAGCATTTACACTTTGATGCAGCCTTCAATACGTTTATGTATGACCCCACGTAGCTCTCTGATATGGATCTCACCAGCCTGTACAACAACATTAAGAAAACCATCCCTCCTGAGCCGAACAAAACTGATGTTGACATGAACACAAGGTGCAGCAGGGTCAGGGATGCCGAGCATGAGGTTGCACACAAAGTACCCAGGAATGCTGGGGGGAGCTCACGTACTTAAAATTTGGGCCTCCAGTCTTTCCTTCTTGCATTTGAATTGTGATGGCGTCCCTGATGATGAGCACCCTATAAAGCTGGAGTAATCACTCCACGCGATTTTCCTTACCACAATGTTTTATTGACTGAAACACGCACCAGTAATCTACAAAAGCTCTTGAAATTCCTAACCCATCATTATCTTTTAGGTCAGACCGCTAAAACCCATGGGCGTGAGGGCCAGAAAGGAAACAGGGTGGCAGTTGTTGCTGCTAAGCTTTATAGGACTACATGTCTATCTTCTACATTTCAGAAACACTGCAAACTGTTTGGGTCAGAGCAGTCAAACATTTGTTTTCACTTACTTATGATGTTTCGATTTGCGCGGCTTATGTGAATCCTCACAGGCTGTGAGTCACAGCCAAATTATGCCTGGAGAGCAGATTGACAACTGTTTCAATTTCCTTGGTGACGATTGTTTGTTTGCACACTGTCACTCCTCATGTTTTATTGGGAGGAGATTTTAATATACTCATTGCTGACAAAAAGGAAGTCACTGATATCCACTATAATTTACTTTCTATATATCCACATCTTGTTGAGAAGAGACAGTATTGTTACCCACAGACAAATACGGCTGGGACACACCTGCACAACTTCGCATCCAACAACAAACTGATTATTACAACAGATTGCACTCAAGGGGCTATGGTCAGCCAACTTTTACTGGCTATGGTAGGCAACATTCTAGGGGAAGGGGAAGGGTTACATAGCTGTACCTGCCTGCGGGGGAAGCTTAGCTAAAGCAAACCATGCCTGTAACCAAACCATTCCAGTCGAAAAGGAGTACTAGGTAGAAGCTCGGTCACAGTATTTCAGGCATGCAGACACGAACTTGGCTAATCCTAGGACATCAGCCCGGTTCATGAAGTCTCTAAAGCGTGATGCACTGCTTGGGGGTGGAGAGCTAAAAAGATGCTGGAACTGAGTGCGCAGGTTTGTTAAATCCTGGGATGGGCGATCCAGGATAACGTGTTCTTCCTCTTGTACAGCGTGCCAATTGCATTTGTTGCAAACATGCTAGCAGGCCCGACCACTTTCTTCTCAGTAACGAGCTCTTATTTTTTTAAGCCGTGCTATGATTAGTTCTTCTTTGTGTCTGGACAACTCTGCACTTGCAGTGTTTCTTGATACTTCTAACAGGCTTACCTCACAAATTGACAAGCACATGCTCCCAGCTTTAACCTCCAATTTTCTCTTTCCTGGTCAAACATGAGGGGTGTTTTTTACCGTGGCGCCCTGAGAGAGCTACCGCTTTTGCAGAATTTTTTGAGAACAGTCAAGAGATACACCACGACTTCCTTAACAATCTTCAGGGTAATGACATTGATCAGGCATACACACTCTCGAATCTTGGATCATGCAGACAGCGTGTCACCCACATTTTGGCATGACTAAGCCTCTTAAAAGTTTTATGCCGTCTACACACAATTTTTCGACCAGGAGACCTGTTTTGTTTGATGCTGAGTGTCACCAGAAGAAGAGAGCTTGTATTAATGCTGCTATAACAGGGGTGGCTTGGAATGCTTGCCAAGAATTACACAGGCAATATAGGGCACACGTCCAACGGGCCAAACGCAGATACACACAGGCGCATGCTGTTATTTTTTTGGTCAAACTGTATAAGAAGGATTCCTCAGTCCATAATTTCTCAAAAAGCATGTGGTCAAACATGTCACTCCTATCTCTAGCACTGCCTGTCAAGACCATCTGAATACGGCTTTCCAACGACTTGTTAAAAAGCCTACTTTGTGGTGGCCAGGAACTCTTTTTGCGAGAGACCTTACAGCACCAATTGGACGCAACCGCATCAATCTCCTTCCACTCATTCCCAGCCTTTTCACCTCCCAGACGCGCATCAACTGCATGATATTGGCAAACACGTTTCTCATAAATCCTACCTCTTCCCCTAGATCTAACACCATTCTTTCATCTTTCCTTAAATATGCATGCAAACTGGTGTAAAGAGGGAATGGTAGGGGTTTTCCAGAGGGGGCTGCTGAGGTCTAAATTTGCCTTTTTTTGCATACTCTGTGCATACTCTGTGCATCCCAACTGGTCATATTAAGCTTGGCTTCTTTTGATTTCATGCAGCAAAAAGGTTTCAAGATTACCAATTGGGGTGCACGTACCTAATTTGCCACGGCGTGAACCCTAATTTTTGCCACCAAAACTCCATATCTGACCAACCACTGCACCAAATCGGTTGCTTTATAATTATTCAGGGTCCTTGTAATAAAATAATATCATTGCAAAAATAATGTAGTGAAAACAGTCAGTGGTTGGTGTTTTGTGGCAATTTCAGCCATTTGCCCCATGTGAGCTTTAGCAAGTTTATCTAAGCACACAGGGCGACTTACAAAAAGCTGCATATGCTCTGGTAGCTTGTAACTCCGCTACATTTCAGAGCTAGAATTGTCCTAATCAGATGAAGTGGCTGTGAGTGGGCGCACTTTAAATGCAGAGAAAGAGCATATTTGGGCACATGCTCAGATAGCCCCCTCCGGGGGGTTTCACCAATTAATGTACTGATGCCATGCGTTTCTGAACTTCTTTCAAACTCTCGTGGAACGAGCCCTTTTACCTTGTACAAGAAAGGCACCCTTGTACAAGAAAGGCTCCATTACCAACGCTGGCAATTACCGCATGCTTGCTGTAAGCGGGACCTTTTATCAACTCTATGCCAATGTCTTCCGCACATTGCTACAACTCCATTCCCCGTGACAAACTGTGGCACCACTTACAACAATGCCAGCACCCTATCTACCTCCTCAATATCCTAAAACGTTTGTATCAAAAAGACTACGTTCTGGTTGATGGAGATAAACAGGCTTATGTCAGGCCCACTTACGGTGTCAAACAGGGTCCCCTTCCTCCACTGCTTTTCTCAATTTATCTAAATGACATTGCTTTTCTCAATCTATCTAAATGAAATTCAGTGATGTCTCTGAGGGTGTTCAAGGAGCATGCACTGGAACACCTAATTTCCATGTCCCCAATACCTTGGGACGATGTTTGCCAAACACATCAACCTGCACAATGCTGCCGAGTAAGCCATCAAACCTTGCCTGGCAAGCAATGCCCGCATGCGTACTTTTTCTCATAAACACCAGATAACTCATCGCCTTCATGCCTACTTACGGCTTTTTAAGACACACGTCATCCCAGCAGGCATGTATGCAAGTCAGATTTCGGCCACTCCTTATCTTCAACAGGGGACAGAGATGGATAATTGCATCCAGAAATGGCTTCTGAGATTCTTGAGATCCATGCTGGGTGTACGAACATAAACTCCTTCTTGGAGTAAACTACGTGAGTGTGAGATAGAGCCTGTCCAGTTCAACTGGTTCAGATCCTATTTACGCTTTTATGATTCACTCATCCATTGCAAAAGTCGTCTCCTTCAAAAAGTCTTTGGTGCGGATATCTCTCTCAGTGCCAGGAATCCCTCTTGCTGGACTTTATGCCTTTTGTCCGCCATGAATAGCTTACATCATGCACACAGTTTCCAGCAGAAAATACGTTCAGCTGACCCTGTGGACTTGATTCAGCTGTTTGTTGATTCTAGATCTCGTCTACTGACATACTGGCGACAGTTTTCTTCTTACCATCCTCGAGATCTCAACAGCAAGAAAATTTCCTATCATCACTGGCGTGCACTTCCAACAAAGAATGTGCACATCAATTTATCCTCTTACATTTTGCCCAAATACTTTTACCTGGGCAACCTAAGCACGTCAGACGTAGCGTGACCCATTTCCATCTCCGTGTCCATACTTTGAAAGTTGAGCAAGCTTTATAAGATGATACCGTTTCTCCTGCCTGTGACCTCTGTGATGCCCATTATGATGTGCTGATGAACAACATGTTCTTTTCAAGTGTAACTATATAAACCTTCCCTTTTCAAGTGTACTCACCCTCAGGCATAAACATGCTTCCCTGTTCTGGCCCTCCCCTCTTTCTATCTCATCCTTCCTCTCAGGTGGCTCCTTACTTGCCTACCATTCACCATATACTGTCTTTCCATATGTTTCCCTTTTTGGATCAAAACAATAACAAGCTTTATCCATTTTTACATGAACTTCTTCTCTTTTGTGAACAGGCTAGCTGTCAGTCGTTTTGACTGGAGGCCTTCTTTGGCCTGAAACCCTGTGATGCAACTCAGTTGAGTTAGTTGGAGTGGATGTTAAATGTTGCAACTGTGGTTGAGCAGCAAAGGCTGCGTAAGAGAACTAATTGACCTCGTGTAGGTGCCTTTTGATCAACCTTAAGAAAGCAATTTTGTGAAGGAAACCACAGTTGTTAATAAAAAAACTGTACACCTATTGTTAGGCCAACAGCTAAGCATCCCAGGGAAGAGGAGCGCGCAGCAGCACCCAACAGATATGTGGATTGACCCAGCAACAGCGCATGCTGCACCATCTTATCTCCACAGCTCTGAGGAGTGCACTGCCTTGAGCCTGCAGCCAAATCTCGCTTCAAAAGTGGATCAGGTTAATATGCTAATGCATCTGATAGCGCGCATGTAAAAGGTTTTTTTAGTGAAGCTTTTGGATGCAAAGTAGCAAAACTAAGCACCCTCCATAAATAAGCAGGTGTGTCAAATCCTGGGAACTAAAGGATGATTGCTGTTAGTGGAGTTGCGTATTGCGTATATGCCAACGTGCTTAAAGACTTAGTGACTTATTGGTGTGTTCAGAAAAATAGGTTCCTGACAACCAGTTTGCTTTTGCTTACTTTGAGATCATCTGCAGTGTATTGCCATGCCTGCACCACTTCTCTGGGCAATTAACAAAATGTATCAGGATGGTAAATGTATTCTGATTGAGCTCTTGTGCTCCCAACAAATGAAGTTAAGCCAGGTTGTCCTTTGTCCCCACTACTTTTTTCTCTATACATCAATGACATATGCAGATATCAGTGTTTCTCATAAAGTTTTGGGGTGTGTAGCAAATTGACTACACAGGGTGCTCCTGCTCAACAACAGTGTAGCAAGGTCAAAAATACTTTTGCCAAAATTTGGGCAGCACTAACAGTACCCTACAAGTAAGCAAAAACTCCACACACTTGGCACCAATAATGTGGACGCCCCCTTGATTCCCTTAAGAGAGTGGTCAATAGCTCTGTCCTCTGATGAGTTAGACAGCTCGAGCGGCCATCCAAGATAAAAAAGACCACTGCCTACTATCCATACCCACAAACTAAGCCGTCATCTTCATCAGTATCAAACATGGTGATGGGGTGCTGCTGGTTACCCAATGGCGCTAGGCGCCACTGCTTTGCAGCCGATCGCTTTGCCATTGCTCTCTCAAGTGGGAAGTGCTCAAACTCCCACTTGCGCTAAGTAGAAAGGGTGAGGCTAGCATTGAGGTGCTGCTCTCCCAAGTGGTTGCATCTGTCATTCTGAATAAAGGCTAGCTTTCTGAAGAACCACTCCTCATTTTCTCGGCTTCCTGCTCCTATAAGGCCAACTCGTGCTGGTGCATTTTCCAGGCCTCCAGTTTGCTGGTGTAGGCACTTTCTCTGCTGTTGCTGCTGCTGCTGCTGCTGCTGCTGCTGCTGCTGCTGCTGCTTGGAGGGGCACGTCTTAGTGCCCATGAGGGAACCAAGGGCAGGTCTCTTGTACACCTGAACAAGAGCACCCTGCCTCCTCACCCAGCTGCATGGCACGCACTAGCCGGTCCATTTCCATCATCCACGAAGTACTGACTCTCTAGCCCAGGAACCTTGTCACCCTGCTTGCGTCCACCTGGATGCCTTAGCCCCTCCTACTTGTGCCGCTTTCTCGACCCACAGCCTGCCTCACAGGTCGCTTCTTTCTTGACCCACCAGCTTTCCTGGGGCCTCTCCTACTGCTGCTGTTTCCTGCTGCTGCACCCCCTCTGCGCTTGCAGGCACCGCTGCTGTGTTTGCTGCTGCTCCTGTGGGCACATTTGCTGCTGCTGAGTCTGCTGCTGCTGTCTCATGCTGCTGCCCCCCCTCTGCGCTTGCAGGCACAGTGATTGCATGGACAGCGGCGGGCACTTGCGCTGCTGCTGGGTCTGCTGCTGCTGCTGCTGCTTCTGCACCTGCTGCTGCTGCTTCTGCACCTGCTGCTGCTGCTGTTGCTTGAGGAGGTAAGGCAGGGGCACGTTGGGCATTTGCCCCAAACAATCTAAGACTCATGATGAACTCACAACAAACGTAGTAATTTTGGCTACACGGGTATTCCACAAAAATATCTGCATCGCACCTTGGCGACGCAGGGTGCTCCTGGACGCCCTGCCGTGCATCCCTGTGCTGAACCCTGAAATGCACTTTTGTCGCCAAATCACGACGCGTCGCAGCTATGAGAAACACTGGCAGAGATATCAGTGAAGGGATACAAGGTGCTTTAACAGGGAATGGAGAAAATGGCACTTTGTACATACTATATGCAGATTATTCAAGTTTAACCACTAATGACACAGGTGGGATGCAAGTTTTGTTGAATAGGTTGCGGGCATATGCAAGAAATAAAGGGCAGATTGTCAGCACATCAAAGTCATGCAATTGAATATTAGGTCGCATTCTTCCCTGCCTACTTTTATGTATGGAAATGTGGCTTTTCCTCAAAAATACCAGTGCAGTTCTGGTCAGTATGCTTGTTGACGAGCACATAAATTTGAAAGCATCCAAGGAACATGCTGTGCAGCCTTATATGACTGCCCAACAAAGGATAAAGAAGTCTGTGCATGAGCATGGTTCGAAAAATAGGCCACACACTCTGCTTTGGCTTTCTAAGGTGTATAGCATTCTGGCTGGGATGTATGCGTGCCAAGTGTGGGGTACAGGATATTTATGAGAAGGCAGTGAATTTAAAAGCCAATTGCAGAAAAGGCACTTGTGCTTCTTGAGACGTTTTCTAGGCGTGAAGAGTACTGCCACAAACTGGCCAGTGCTGAGAGAGTGTGGGCAGGAGCCTTTGCAGTTTCAATGATTTAATGCTACTGTCAACTTTTCTAATAGCATGCTTGATTCAAACAGTGAGACATGACGTCAGTGCTGAAAGCAGATTTACACCCTGCTGATAGGGACGATTCTGATATGTTTTAATAAAAAGTGCTGAGTGCTTCTAAGGTTCCCATGCAGGATTTTATGGGGGATTTCAGGTACAGACAGCAGAAGGTTTGGATGGAAGAGGATGCCCTTAGTCCCCAAGGGTGAGAAAAGCAATGATCTACCATCTCTGGTCGGAAAACCAATAAAACGGTACACACTCCCTTCTGTTTCCCATCATATTTATCTAAATAGCTGGATAAAGAAGAAAGGAAGAATGTGAGTAATCATAGGCTTTGTGCCCACAGCTTGAAGGTTGAATCCTATAAATGGCTGGATGGTTCAAATAATTGTGATTAGTGTGAGCGTGCTGAAGTCCAAGACGAGACACATGTTCTCTTCTGTTGCAAGTGCTTTGAGGTTTGTGGGCTGCGCAAAAAATACAAGGATTTTGTTATCAATGTTTTAAGCTTTACATGCTTTTGCCAGGCATCCGATCACAGACTTCCTAATTACTTTCTTGGCAAGCTTACACATTTTAACCGATCCTAAATAAATGCTTTTCAGTATCAAGACTCAAAAAAATTTTAAATTTTTTTGTCAGAGTTGGTTTCAATTTTTGATGCTGGATGAGGAAGTTTCAACAGCAGCAGATCAGCCAGAGTCTCGGGCGTAGGCCAACGCCTTTTAACTGCGTTTAACCTTTGAAACCTTTGTAGCCAACTCTTGAGATCTTTGCCAAACACCTGCCTGCCAATTGCTGGATGTCCCTGACAATCAACTAGAAGAAGTTTCAGTCAAACGCGTGTCAGACTGCCAGCAGCGCCACCCATACAGTGAGTAAAGGACCAGCAACCAATTAAGGCCAGATGAGCTCCTTTTGGGGGGTGCATGAGACAATCACCTTAAGGGAAGGAAAGGGTTACATAGCTGTACCTGCCTGCGGGGGCAGCTTAGCTGAAGCGAATTGTGCCTGTAACCAAACCAGTCCAATCTAAAACAATATTAGCTAGAAGCTCAGTCACAGCATTTCAGGCATGCAGACACGAATTTGGCTAATCCTAGGGCATCAGCCTGGTTCATATAGTCTCTGAAGTGTGATGCACTGCTTGGGGGTGCAGAGCTAAATAGGTGCTGGAACTGAGTGCGCAGTTCTGTTAAATCCTGGGATGAGCAATCCAGGATAAAATGCTCTTCGCCTTGCACTGTGTGCCAATCGCATTTGTTGCAGATTCTAAGCTCGTATGGGCATCTATTTCCGTGATGCCGTTGGGTTTCCACTCGAAGGTTGTGACCGGAAAAGCGTAAGCATGAAATACCGCGTACCGTAGCGACGCTGGGGGTTTTGCGATTAATTAAAATAATTATCGGGGTCCCTCGCAATATGTAGCGTCTTTTAAAATTACTTTTTTCAAGGCCTCGTAAAGGATACAGGTTCATACTTAGCAAGCTATAAGGCTCCAATATGCTGCCCCTGGAAGAGGGAGATGGAGAGGAGCCCCCCATGGTCCCTGAGCCCATGGAGGATGAGGCAGCTTGCTGGGAGCGTGGGGGGAGCAGTGCAGGCAAGGGAAGCAGGCATGGAGGAGCTTGCAGTCATTGCCCCTGAGGAGTTGTTTATGGACCCCACAGCCACAGCTTCCAGTCGAGGAAGGGAGGGCAGAGGCAGGGGAAGGGGCTCAGGCACAAGGGAGCAAAATGCTGCACCAAGCCAGGGGGGCAGGGGGCATGGGCGGGCAGGGGTGAGTGAGCTGATGGAGGTGTCTCAGGACCGCAGACTCCACAAATGGAGGATGGAGGATGGGGAGAGACTAAGAGCCACTGCATTCATGCACGCAAAAACGCAGAAGTTCGCAAATTTTGAGTTTTTCTGGCGGACCTCGTAAATCCTTAAAGCTCGCAAATTAATTAATGAAATTATTTTGGGACCTCGTAATAAATCAGCGTCGTAATACATTAGCGTCGCTACGGTAGTAATTTATGAGGAATATTTTGTCGTAGGTAGAGAGGTAGAAATAGCTTTTTGTTTCTCTTCCTTGCATCCCACCAGCCTGGTATAGAGCCCAATGGAATGCCAAAGTGTGTGTGGTATATCCTCATGATTCTACAGGAAGCATGGGCCTCTTGTGGAGTCAGACTGTCCAGACTCCTCCAATCATGGATAATATGCTCACAAAGAACACCCTCCAAGTTGTTCATGTTAACCTTGGCTCTGGTACGTACAGCAGCAGCAAACCGTTAAGCACGAGGCACGTCATTCAAGGCTTTCAGAACCTGGTGAGTCCAACTGCCCTTTTTACCAGCAAGTCGTAGGTCTGCTTTCGCAACTTGGCTTAGGAGGGCATTGCTTGTACTGAGAAGTGAGTTCCAGAATCTCATGATACACCTGAACCAGTAAAAATAAAGGGGCATCTGTCCCGTCTTTTGAAGTAAGCAGCGCGTTTCTGTTGCTCTCTTAAAACCCAAAAGAGACTTGAGGAAGCCTGTATGATAGACGTGTACTTTAGTTTTCGCTGATGACTCAAAAGAAAGTTTGTCTGTAGCCCATATTTGGCATTCGTATAAACCTGCTGTGAGTGCAAAGACTTCAAAGAGCCAAAGCATGGCACGTTTCCTATTCAAAGTACCAAGTTCAGCTCCAGTTTTTTGTACTCTGGCAATGCCTCCCATGAAGTTTCCTGCCATCTAGCTTGTAGCAGCATTCATTTGTATATCGTTTCCCTCGGTCATTTGTATATTCCCTTTCTGCATGTTTGATAAAGGGGGTTGAAAATGGATCAAAGCCCGGGCTGGAGTCAGCATTCATGCAAGAAATGTTTCTCTGTACGTAGGAAGTCAAAGTTGCTGCATCTGGTACGTTGTAAGAATTGAGACTGGAGACTCAGTAATGTTTGACATATTTGACCTCTGTCTGTATCTTCCGCCAGGTCCTGGGGGTGTTGCAACTTCAGATGGCGTGGCTAGTCTAAATCAAAGCTGGTCACTCAGTATCTGGTGTTTGTGGGGTAATTTGGCACAAGTGCTGTCTCTGGTATAACCATCCTCTCGTGTTTGAAAAAAGTTTTGCTGGAGACATTTTTTCCAAATGTCTGCAGGAATAGGGGTCGTGTGCTTGTGTTTGTGAGCTCTCATCACTTTGTAGGCGTCCACACAGCATGAATCTATGAGGTCAACTATTTCCTGGGCCTTTTGTTTCTGATGAGCTCTCTGTCTCATTCTGCAGTATGAATTTAAAACAAATTTTGAGGTCTGCAGCAGGTAACCTTTATTTGATATGATGTTTTATTTCTGCTTTGTAAGCCCTGCATGTTCCATCAAATCAAGGTGCGATGGGAAGGCCCAGTCGTGCTCTTTGTGGTTTGTGTTTTGCGACCATGTCAGTCATTTCAGCAGCATGCTGGATAAAGAAAAAAAGCAGTTGTAAGCAGAATCAGGATTGCCATCTTGTATGGCTTCATTAAACATCTGAGGAGCAAGCTCATTTTCCATCAGGTTGGCCACGTTTTTCATTGAGGAATCCTCTTTCCAGATGAGCCTTAGTTCATAATCTCTTTGCTTCATTGTTTGTGCGAGAAGGCGCACGTCAAGTTGTGGTGATCCATTAACGAAGAACTGGCAAGTAAGAGTTATGTGATCCATGACGTCAATGTTCTGTATAACCTCTATTTCAAGGCAGCATGAGTATAGGACAGGAGACATAGCCACGTGTTTTGTCCATGTCGCGTTTGGAGTAGCAGCAACATTGCAGCCAAAGAAAGTGGGTTGCCTTACATCCCCTCTACCTCATCCAGTAGTATCAGTGACGTGAAGACAGCAATGTCCAACAAGCACTCTCCTGCTGTATTTTGGCGAATATTGTGACACTGGCATGCGCGGGTCTCTTTGAGCTGCGGGAACGATTCTAGCAAGTAAGTAAAAGGTTCAATAAAAGGGTCTGGCTGGTGGTCAAGGTGTGCATTAGATCCCCCGTCAAAAACAAATGAGAGCAGTTGGCTTTGGCCTCAGAAATCTCTAATTGCAAGTGAGATAGCATCTGCCGAATGTTGAATTCATTCCAATCGCCAGATTGGGGGTTGATGTAGATTGCTCCTAAAATCACTTTTCTTCCACCCCAAAAACAGAGCCGCAGATTTGAACCCAAACAGCTTGGACGGAATCAGAGACCTTCCAGGTACAAACAAGGTCATGTAGACTGTCGTGAATTTAAATTGCAACTCCCTGTCCTTTTTGCCCTTCAAATTCAACAGTGCTGTGGAAGCATTTGTTGTGCGTGTAGAGATGAGAAATCAAAGGGTTTAAGGTCACTCGCATTTCCAGCAGCAAAGTAATGTGGTCCCTCACATGAGTAACCAGTTGATCCAGTTTGTCAGAAAAGTTAATTTTTGGTATTCCGTCACAGTTTAAAACAGAGCACTTGATCCGCTTGCATATGTCAGCATGGCTCAAGCCCTATTGGTTTGCAATTTAGCCTATTTGTCCGTCAGTTTCAGCACTGGAACCGTAGCAAGCACGAGGTTGTTGAGCAGCTTGGGCAAGGGCTTGCTGCACTGCGGGGGATGGAGCTGAGGGGGCCTGCTGAGCTGAAAAAATCCTGGTGCGTAGCTGACGCTGTGGAGGGGGGGGCATGCTGCGTGGGGGTGAGGTGGCGTTTGCTAAAGTACCAGGTGAGACTGCCTGGCGCTTGTGGGGGGTATACTGGCTGCGCACATGCTTGGGAGTGGTGCGTGGGGGCGGGGGGGGTTGCTGCTGCTGCTGGTGGGGAAAGGGTGTTTGGTGCGTTTAGGGGGTAGTGCTTCGCTGCTGCTGCTGGAAGAGTGCTATCATTGCCTGTGCTACCTGAGGCGCTCGAGCTCGTCTGTCATGGTCTGCTTTTGCTGCTGGGGGAGGAGCGGGCTGCTGCTGGTTGGGAAAAGGGGCCTGGTTCGTAGGAGGGGGAGTGTTTTGCTGTTGCTGCTGCTGACGGGGAGGTGAGTTGCTTGGGGTGTTTGCTTCTGGGTGGAGGGCGTGTGTTCTGGGATGTAGAGGGGATTGTGCGCGCTTGTGGCTGCTGCTGCCGCTGCTGCTGCTGCTGCTGGTGCTGCTGCTGCTGCTGCTGCTGGGGAATGTGAGGGGCGAGGTGGGGGCGGAGATGCTTGGTAACTGATGCGGCGTTGACCGAGCTGAAGGCTTGGCCTCGAGCCGGGGGGCGTCCTGCCCAGAGGTGACGGATGAAAGGGTACTCAATTGCTGCTGCTGTTGGCCCTTCCTAGAACATGACTTTGTCACCCCTCGCCTGGAAGGAGGGGTCTGTGAGGCCGGTGTCCCTGGCCACCTTCTGCAGCCGGATGGCCAAGTCGATCAGGGTGTTCTGGAGGTGGGTGCGGAGATGTCGTAAGAGTAAAGTTTGACCCTTTCAAACTGGTCCTGCGCTCGGTATGCTTGAAAACTTGCAAGAGAAATCCCTGCAAAAGCGCCGTGCTTATTGCAGGGAGAGGAGAAGCGGTCAGTGTCAAGAGCAACATCTGGGGTTACGCGGTTAACCTCGCAACCGCGTGGGGCTTTGGCCAGCTCCCGGTCAATGCGTGCTTGCTCGCGAGTGAATAGGGCGTCAATAAGCTTTTGGATGTCCACATTCTCTTCCCTGGACTGTGCGCGGATTCGCTCTACCATTCGGGCCACCTCCTTTACCAACACCTTCACCTCCTCCGACAACACCTTTTTCGGCTCATGGAGTCGTGCTTCCAGCAATTTCAGACATTCATCTGCAGCCATGGTGAAACGAGTACTATTTTTCGCAATAACCTTTTGCAAAAGGTTTATGCCGGGTTTAAAGGGTTTGCAAGAGTCTATTGTAGTAAGTTGCCAAAATTCACAAGCACGATAATGATGGGCAGACAAAACGCCAAGATATTGGCACCGCTTGCAACACTTGTTTTGAGTTTCGCACTTGAAAAGTCGATATTTTTGCCCAATGCTTTGAACAAGTTGCTTGTCGCACCCAAAGTGTATATTTTACCAATAACTATGAAAAGAGCGCCTCTCCGCGACGATGTGTGCGAATTTGGCCAAGCTCGACACTTCCACAACTGGTTGCATACCAGTGCAAACATACGAAACACAATATCGGAGGGAGAAATATTTTTCGTGCCACAGCTCATGGTCCAGTGTCATCTGAATCGGACAGACTACGATGTGAGCGACGTGTTTAGATCACTTAACAGAGTAATCTCGACCTTTGCGAACTCGACAAATTTTATTCTTGACCGGACAGTCATGGCCGTACCACATCCATTTCTCGCTAGGACTTTGCGTAACTCTAACGAATTTCGAAAATTACGAAACGTACTCGACATTCGCTTTTTACGGGTTGATAACGATCTCACCCCCAATGGAAGAGACATATTTATACCGTACGACGTACACGTGCACAAAAAAGCGGAGGAGATATCGTTGCGCCCACTTTTTGTTTTTGCTCCTTGTCGAGAGAGAGCAATGGATCCAAGGAAGTGGAGATCGACGCTGTATTCTCAGTGGAAAGATTTGCCCGACTCTCTCATTGCTAACAATTCTTTGACGCCTGCAGCATTTTCCCAAGGTATGGCATCTTCAGATTTCTGCGCTGTTGTACCCGGAGATACATCAAGCTCCTCAAAATTGTACAAAGCAATCTTTCAGAACTGCATTCCTGTAATTTTCGTTTCTTACCCACATCAACTCCCGTTCGCCAGACAATTAAATTGGACGTCATTTTCGTTTATTTTTTATAAAGATGCAATATTACAAGCATTTGAAATGCAAAGGATTGCTGACCTTCTCCAGTCAGTAAGAAAAAATGCACCTCTGATGCTAAGTATGAAAGAAAAACTCATGAGTGCACGTGATATGTTTGATTATCATTACCCAGGATGGCCCACTTTATACCATTTAACCATGATGGAAGTTTTAATGTAATGGTTTGTGAATGAGGCAGATTGCAAGGGGTCAGGGGTTTTGGCTGTTTGGGACCTCTCTCCAGAAGTTTCTACAGTTGTTTTTTTTAAGGCGATATCTTTGGAAGGGTAGGAGGGGACTTGAGCCCTGTGCATGTGGGTGGGACATGGGGATTCTGGAATTCGAAATTATTACAGCAAAACAATCAAAACTCCCGTACAACCGTACAAAATTTATATCATCCTGCAAATATACTGTTTTTAAGGGGTGTGGGATGACTTTGGACACCTGGAAAAATATTTTTTGTTGAGGATGTGGTCATGTGCGTAAAAGTTCAAAATAATTAGTTTAGAGATTTGTTTGAGCATGAGTTAAGAAGCACTGGTGGGGCGTCAACAGCTAGGAATAGGAAGCTTCCTGAAGCCCCCTCCCATTGAGCAGCAGCAGCAGTAGTAGATGGAACAGGATGAATGAGTTTCAGCAGTTGATGCAGCAGCTGAGCAGGTCTTCAAAAGCAGCGTGTGCACCTCATGCGCTTTTGAACAACATCCTTCCTTGCAATCCTTGCAAAATTTAGCATGCTGGCCAATCCTTGCAAGTTTTTACATGCAGGAGCAGCGTGGAGCATGTAAATGCAGTACTTGGGGCAAAAGGGGGCCGATTGCTGCAGGAACATGCGGGAAACTTAAAATAAATACTGAGGCGGGTGCGGGATTAAGGCGGGATTCATCAAATAATAATTTTTTTTAGGGGTGCGGAATGATCCACATTAGGTACGGTAGTCACCGTGTAAGATGTAATTGGTAAATTCATTTGGCTACTGTACGCGGATGGATGTAAAATAAGAGTAGCAGGCTGGCACCATCTGGAAAAGCGGGGGTGGTGTTGGGTGCACTGTCCAATGGACACCACATTTTCACATCGCTTTTCAACGCGCTTCCAATGCGTCATTTATTTGTAGCCTGTTATGCGCCTCTTTGCTTGGCTACGGCAATGCTCTTAGCAGCTGGGCCAGATTAAGCGTGCTATGTGCATGGATGCTGGACTGTTTTTGTTGATTGGCACGGCGCAACTAGCTTCCACCATCCAGGTCTTGGTGGCTCTACTCAGCCAGAAGCATACTGATTGTGGTCTACTAAGGTTTGCACAAAGATGATAACGAGGTGATACTAAAAATTATCATGCGTTTGTCAACAGCCCTAGCCGTGCACAAGAAAGTTTACAACTGATTGTCTAACTAACCAAGCAAACTTGCGGTACACCCTTGTTAGAGCAAACTTTTGATGTGACATAGAACCCATTCTTTAATTGTGACTGGGTGCCATTGGAAAGCACCAATTTTGTTGTTCCATGTCAGGATTTAATGCTCCTCTGCTAGCACTGGTCCAGAGTGCGGTGACTCACATGGTCATGATGACTTTCAGGGTGTTTTTCCTCGTGTCGATGACGCCCCCAATTGCACATAGCCAGGGTAGTCCCATGAGAATTTAGCAGGCTGTTTCATCCTGGTCGTCAGTCACCACGAAGTTAATGTGCACTCAAATGCGCTCAAGTTCTCCCACCTCCACGTTAGCGGATGTGAAGCCGCGTCTTTGTACCGGACCAGGCTTGGGCGTACCACCAGGCGTAGAGCTCGGGCTACTTGTCTAGGTCAATTGTTGTCTGATGCCGTTGGTCTAGCCATAAAGGTTTAGAAGGCCTCCTGGAATGGGGCTCTTCACAGACTGATTGGTATTGTTCATCCTGTTGATGTACCTATGTTTGCAGCAGCGTGCATGCACACATGATTTCTACCATTGAGCCCCTATCAGTGTACAGACAAGGTCTGCTTGATGTACCAAAGTTTGCAGCAGCGTGCATGCGCACATGAATTCTATCAATGAGCCCCTATCAGTGTCAAGACAAGGCTTGCTCGATGTACCAAGATTTACAGATTTACAGAATTAAATGGGGGACCTTCAGCCAGACTGTTCGGCTGATCGGCCTGTTACTGGTCCTCGCCAGTCAACATAATGTCCATGAGCTCAGAAATAAACGAAGAAAGCTTGTTGTTGTGTTGCAAAAGGAAATCATATACAGCCTGGACACTGACTTGTTATAAATAAGGTTGATCCATTAAAAAATCACCAGAGAAACAATTAAACAGGTAAGCTTGCATTCTCCTCAAAGCACAAACATTTGCATCTCTGCACACCGAAAGGGCATGAGCCTCATCTTGAATCTCATCACAAGGACAGCAATCATACAAAAGCGCGTTCCGAGTATCCCAAGCCGCTGTCGCCACCTTCAGTGTGTGTGCCCTAAGTCTGAGACGGCTAACATTCCTCATGACATGTTGAGACAAATCCAAATGCATGTGCCTTGGTAAACGGGCGGGGGCACAAACAATGTGATCAAAAGGCACTGCAAAAAGAGACTGATAAGTTGCCAGCTTACTTTAAGTGTCCCGCAGGTTTACTCCCTCAACATCTCTCCACACTGCCCGCAACCTGTGCATGAGCTCATCAGTAAACCCTTGAAAAGAGACAGGAATGCCCTGCTGCACAGCTTGCGCAAAGGAATCACAGCGCCGTAGGCTTTGGAAAGCATCTAAATCTTGAGCAGTCCAGTGAATCTCTGCCTAGACCGAGTGACAAAGTAGATTATGTATAATCCTAATAATAATGGAAGGGTCTGAATAGATCCTCCGAGGAGTATAACTCCTTTCTCACACAGGTGATAACCCAAGACGGGTGAGAATGCCAGTAATTATGTACATAAATATGTACATAATAATAGAACATGTGACTCGTTGTTACATGCCCCCCCCCCCCCCGGAAGAAGAACCTGGCCTCAGGTTTAAAGTAAAACCGGGAGAAACCCTTCCAGTTTCTTATGACTTGACAGTGAGTAGTTGCATTGAGCAAAAGCTACTGCATAAGTGTCATTGAGTTAAAAAGATCAGGGCCAGAGAAAGGAGGTCTGTAACGATACCAGGCTTTCCCAGATCAGATCATCAACCACCAACTACCTTACAGGCTTAGGCTTCAGGCTAGACTGGGCCGGCCAGTTATAAAGGAAGCTCAACTCCTCCCTAGTCCATTCTCTTTTCTGCTAATTGTTACAAGGTCCCCTTTCTGGTGGCCCAGAGCGCAACGTTGGGGATTCGAACCCTGCACACTTGTTGCGTGGCACCAAGCGCGTTCGATCTTCACTACATGTAGTGATATGCTCCAATGGTAGAAACCAAAGTTAATATTGTGAGGCAACAGATGATCAGTCTGTTGTGCCAACGCAATATCAGAGACAGTCGTGCTTGACAAGGTTAAGTGCACATGCGTCGACTCATGTATTTGCACTTTTGCATAGCGTACGTCAGAAAAAGTGGAGCAGTTGAAAAATGCGGTTGAAGTAGTTGAATTCAATTTCGGTTGAATTCAATGCGTATTCAACCGAGATTCAACCGCTGGTTAAATTCAATCGAGGTCTCCACTAGAGGGTGGTTGAATTCAACCGAGATTTCAACCGCGGTTGAATTCATTTAAGGTTTCCACTAGAGCGGTTGAGTTCAATCGAGATTTCAACCGGTTTCAACTGATGTCCCCTGGCTCTGCCGTATTGCATTTATGAGTTTTGTGTGTTAACATCCATACAAAAAAACACAAAATAATTAAAGGGAGCTCAGGTGGTCTAAACAAGTATGCAAGTTCATGTGCATTTGCCAACTTGAAGGCATCCTCAGGAGGACAAGTCAAAATCAAGTTTTCACCCTTGGCCCAACCAATTTGGCATTTGCAGGCAAGCCTCTTTTTTAAGGTGAAACTTCAAGGCCAAACCAACAGATCGTCATCCGCTCCAACGCTTTGTCATGCATCGCCACATAGATAAATATAAAGGCTGAGCGACGCTCAGTGAGCGTGATTTTGGAAAACTGGGAAAATAAGCCCCTCCGGATCTGTGCTAAGGAGCACTGTCATGAGCGCATCACTGAGTGCCGGCATCCTGCAGAGCATAAAGTAGCGATGACAATCTTCAGGGAATTCCTTATTGCACAGGCACCTTTTTCGCCTCAGCTAAGCTGCCCCCACAGGCAGGTACAGCTATGTAACCCTTTCCTTTCCTTTATTGCACAAAGAAGATCAAGTGGTTGGGTTGCTTCGTAAGGAAAAGAAGGGAAACGGCTTTGTAAAGATGCCTTCAAGGTGCCTTCTGTGCAAGTGCTCGTCGTGGCGGACCTCACCATCAACGGCCCGAAAGTCTTTAAATCAGGCTTATATGCCACCTATCCGATACTCCTTCGTGGGACCAAAGCCTCGAATACCTGAGCCATCAAAGCGAAACTTCCTCACCCACCAATGCCCTGCGCAAATCAAAAAGATGGAAACAAACATAAAAAAATGATGACTTTTCATGATTTTTGAGTGTAACAGGACTTAGTAATAAAATGATGGAAGGCCCCTTCTGTCAAGAATAAAATAAATGACAAGGTAGACCATTGTTTATTAGAACAGTTGCTTTCATTTATATCTTGATTCATACATGAAAATATCCATTGGAGGACAATTCACCTTGAGAGAAATGAACCTGTTTTTTTGAAGGCACCTCCTGAAGTGGAAGTGCGATGCTTTTCACCTCTGCACCAACCTTCCATGTCTATATGAAAGAGTAATGCCTACGAAACATGGTGACTGCATGCATCTAGGAAAGACCCTATGGTCAGCGATGGAACCAAAGTTTATGCGGTGGCACTTCTCTCTTTTCCTCGCATTGGGTTCACATGGGTTTGCATTGGCAACCTACAGCCCGGATCTCTAGCTGATCGGTTGCTGGTGAAACATTCTCAACCAGCTTCCACAAGGTTAACAAGCAAGCAAGATAAGTGTCTTCAATTGTTTGTGCCTAGCACACACTGGAGAACATTAGGGACATGAGCAAGAAAAAGTTCAGCCAAACATAAATGATGATGCAGAACTGTTGATACGGACCTGGTAAAGCACCTGTAGCAAACCTGGAAAGCGCTCGACAGAGCAACCTGGATAAGGCAGCAATTGTCCAAAAAGCCACCACGACCATCCGGAAAAAGGCCTGGTATGACGTTTCAGCCAATTGTCCACCAACCAGGAAAAAGCATGAGGCCCACAATAAGCACAGTTCTGCACCACAGTGCAGACTGAGTCTCCTGCTGGATCACTCCTGTTCCGACACCCCGTGCACAGAGGCCAGCCAGAATTCCTCGCATTGACATGAGCCTGCAAGCATAGGCTTGCTGAGTCACATAAATGAATATATAAAAGCACATGCAATTCTACCTGAAAGAGCTTGCTCTGCAAACGACACGGCTAGTATAGAAACATATGCAGCTTTGCATGAATGAGTTTGCTGCGCAAATGACAAAAATGAGTGAAGACCTCCCATGCCATGTTGTTACCTTCATAGTGTAAGTACTTATACTGGCATGATGTAGGGAACCTGGAGATCAAGACCTCAGGTTGGAAAGATTGATCGATTAGAATCTGGAAGAGACAATGTGAGAGAGAAAGAGAACATGATGTAATTTATTGCCAAATCCCCTTCATTGTAAATGGAAAGGGTAAAACAAATGGAGCATGTGCTGCAGCATTTCTGTCCACTTCCTGTTCAAATTCTATGCATTGTCCGCATATAAACACACAAGGAGAAATTTCATGTTTCAAAACGTTGGCTTGATTTAAATTGAAATTTGTGACATGTTAAATATTTGCAAGTTTTTTTTAAAAGCTCAGAGTTCACAATGGCAAACCCCTAACAACACACCTGTATGAATCTGTTCTCTCGTCACCTCCATCCAGAATTCCTAAACAGGAGAATCAGCAAGACATCACATTAACTCACATGCAAGTGTGTGTGTGTGTGGTTGTGTGTATGTGAGCGTGTGTGTGTTTGTGTGTTTGTGTGTTTGTGTGTTTGTGTGTGTGTGTAACAACGAGTTACATGTTCCATTATTTTGTACATATTTTATGTACATATTTACTGGCATTCTAACCCATCTTGGGTTATCACTTGTGTGAGGAAGGAGTTATACTCCTCGGGGTATCTATTTCGGGCAGTCCAATATAATTAGGATTGTTCCATAATCCCTATTGGCAACGTCCAGGCAGAGATTCACGGAGAGAGGCGCTGACGGGGCCTCTCCTCCTGCACACTCGTGCTCTAAGGTGCTCAGCACCACCCAAAGCGCATCGAGGTAGGCCTTACGCCACTCCCTGCTGCTACATCGGCAGCAAAGCAGGTGGTTCCTTGAGTAAAGCTCGGACCCTTGTTTCGGCTCGTCACGCGCCTTGCGCACTTTCGCTGTGAGCATGCAACACAACTCGCCCATCAAGCTCACTGCCCATTGCGGCATAGCTGACAGGCTTAACATGCAATCGCTCTCACGAGCCAAGCCGCGTAAACTTCGGTTTAGCGCGCACGGTTGTTACGTCCCGCAGTGGAATCCAGCGTGATGGCCTTCCAAGTATAAGCAGAAAAGCAATTAGGGATTATATTGCTCTGGGAGTCGAACCCAGCCTATGACCCGGTCACTGCTTTATACTCAGAAGGTGTGATCTCACTCCAACTCCATATTACATTCTTAATATTCTTTAAGCTACTACTCTGTACGTAGCATTCCCCCCCACCTGGCTAAGCCGTCCTCGGCGCCAGAAGGGTAGCTACAGCAATGACCAATCCCTGCCCTTGTCTCTCACAGAAGGACTCGCGCTAGTACCAGCGCTAGGCCATAGGCTCTCTCTCTAAGTGGCTAGCAAAGGCTCCGACATTGCCTTGCTTGTAGACTGCTTCTTATAATTCTAATTAGGTCCTTAACCTCGTCAGCGCCTCCTGTTTTAGTCCCTCAAGGGAATACACCCCAACCACTCATATTGGCTTAATGGGCAAGCCTTATTCCACCTTGTTACTCCGTACTAGGCTTTGCAATTCCGTGCCTAGCAGATTCTCCTGAGGTTCCCATGTGTTGTGCTCCTCACCATAACCTTCCCACTTCACCAAAAACCTGTAGATCTTCTTGCGGCCCTTTTTCGCAACACAGTGGTCTAACAAGCGCTCGACTTCATACAATGGCTCTCCTTCCAGCCACTTCACAGGAGGAGGTGGCACCACGTGCCTCTTCCCTCGGAGATCAGCACTGCCTACATAAGGCTTAGTAAGACTAACATGGAACACATTGTGAATTCTATTCCACTCTTCCGGCAGGCGCAACTTCACAGCCGCTTTACCTACCATGTACTCCACTTCAAAGGGTCCCATGTATACCGGCATAAGCTTCTTCACTCCAGGCCCAGTTTGTTTGATGTTCTTGGTGCTAAGCATTACCAGATCTCCTGTTTTGTACTTCACTTCTCTTCTATGTTCATCCTCTACCCTCCTCATTTTCTGTTGTGCAGCTTCCATGCAGCGTCGTGCTTGCTGAACACTTCTGGTAATACCCTCAGCATACTCAGAGGCTCTCGAAACTTTACTGGGCAACTGCACGGTAGCGGGAGTCAAAGGATGTTGACCATAATTCAAGAAAAAGGGTGTATTTTGCACTGATTCCTGCCAGGAGTTGTTGATGGCGAACTCAGCACATGCCAACTTCTCATCCCAATCATCTTGTGCGTAGCCCACATAAGCTCTCAACATCTCTTCCAAAGTCCTGTTCGTACGCTTGGTTTGTCCATCTGTCTGGGGTTGGAAAGCACTGGACATCCTCTTGTCCATGCCCAGCAACTCACATACCGAGTCCCAAAAGATGTTGTTGCGGGCCCCGATCTGAAATCAGCGACCTAGGTAATCCATGTAATCTTTTCAGGTAAGGTACCTGGATCTTTAATTGAGGCAATGTACCTTTCAAAACACACGTGATTGTTGTCACATAACCTTTTGACGGAGTTTAATGAATTTTGGTTTTTAAATTATGACTTAATACAAGATAATGTCAATTCGTTCATGCTATTTTCTCTATGAATATAAATGATGGAAAGTTTTTTATTATTTTTTATAATAATTTTAATAGTTTATGTATTATTTATAATCTTAGTCGTCAATAAAAACCTTGTTTCTTTTTCGGATAAATCAATGGGGGAGGAAAAAGAACATTTTGCAAAAGATACCGAAAATCACTGTCCATCTCTTGTTGATGCACTTAAATATCAAGAAGAACATAATATGATGAAAAATAAATTGGTCACTGTCAAAAATGATGGACAACATTTTCGCAGGAAATATGATGAATCTAAAAAAAGATTGTTTGCACCATATTTAAAAGGGATGAATGATTTTTATTGGTTTAACATCCCAGATACTGATTATTATTTTATTATCCCTGAATTAAAATTATATGACTGTTGGGTACCACCACTCTTCCCTTGTAGTACCAAATGCCATCTCGGCGTTCCAAACCCCTTGTGTATTTGCGCCTGGAGAACAAAGGATCTGACTGGTACGCGGCGTGAATATCTTCCTTCAGTTGGCAAGAGGAGTTAGCTCACCGACCACAACCAGGCGTCCCCGGTGTAAGTGGCGTGGGTTCCTCCCCCCCACCTAGCTGCTCTGCTCCTCCCGAGTGAGCTTGGCTTCCGGTGGAAAGCGGCGGCGATTGAGTCGGAGGGTCAACGCTTAGTGCCCGGGCCCTTGGGCTCCTGAGTATGAGGGGCTGCCTCCGCAGCGTCATCTCAGGAGGGACCTCTCCCGACTCGCTCGCTCCAGGCGGCTGGGGCAACTGCTCTCCAGTAGACCTCCCCAACCCCAGCGCTCGCTTTTGCCCTCGAGTCATGATAGCCGCATCAACTCCCAAAGCTCCTACACAGATCACAGTCTCCGGCGTAGCAGGGTCATACAACAATGGATTGCGGCTCACTGGATCTGCCACATTTGTCTCCCCTTTAGCATACTTGATGATAAATGGAAAGCTTGACAAAAATTCCATCCACCGTGCTTGTCGTCTAGAAAGGTTTGGCTGGGTTTGCAGGTGGGTGAGCGGGTGGTGATCTGTGATAAGCTCGCACTCGACAGCACCCTCCAGGTAGCACCGCCAAACTTGTAGGGCATGGATCAGACCAAGCAACTCCTGCTCACCAGTTGTGTAGTTGAACTCTGCTGGGGAAAATTTGGTGCTGGTATATGCGATCACACGTCCGCCCTGCATGAGTACTCCTCCTGTTCCCACTACAGATGCATCAGTGTGCACTTGGAACGGCTTGTTCAGATCTGGGATAGCGAGCACTGGCGCACTGATCAGCCTTTTCTTAATTTCCTGGAATGTTTCAGCCACCGTAGTTTTGATACGCTTGACAGATCCATCAGTTTGATTCTTCTCTTGCACGTATTCTATAGACCCTAAGTTGTTCCAATCAATGTCCTCATCATTAATCCTGATTTGGTGGTATCCACTCTGCAAGTCCAGAGAAGAGAAAATCGTGCAGCCTTGCAGCTTGTCCAACAGGTCATCAATGCGGGGCAAAGGGTACCTATCCCGCACTGTGATTTTGTTCAACGCCCTGTAATCGATGCACATGCGGAGAGAACCATCTTTCTTTTGAACAAAAAGTACTGGAGCACCATAAGGGGACGAGCTTGGCTCAATGAGGCCCTTTTTCAATCCATCCTCAATCTGTTTGTGAACTTCCAGCTCCTCTTCTCTGGTTAACCGGAATGGCCTTTTGTAGGTGGGCAACGCTCCATCAATCAACTTGATTGTATGATTAACATCAAACTGGTGGGGTGGGCATTGTGTGATAGGCTCAAATACATCCTTATAATCCTCCACAATTTGCTTCACTTTTGACTGAGCTAGTAAGCCTGGGATTTCTTCCGGCACTTCATTGCTGGCACCTGTAGTCATCAAGCTATGCTCTTCCATATCGTTGTTTTGCACCAACATGAGCCAACTGGTCGCACCCGCTTTGATTTGCTTTGCTGCTTGTTTTGCGGATAAAAAATCACTTCTTGCTGCCTCTTGGATTTTGTACACCGAGCACAAGATGTTGTGTGCATTTTTCTTCCATTTCGCCTGCCTTTCCTTTTGCAAATCCTCATCTTTCAAGCCGTGCATTTCCAGTTTACCTCTTACACAGTCCAGCACAGCTCCAAATCTTTTGAGAGAATCCATGCCCACAATTAAATCCACACCTTGCAACATGTCTGGCATGATTTTTGCACTTAGCGAAGTTTTGTTCCTCTTTGCCTCACTTGTTGGGGTACACCACTTTGCAACCTTGTTTGTTCCTCTCTAGAAGTAAAGTGCCACCACACTCATTGCTCACTGAGAAATGTCCTCCATTAGCCACCTTAATGCTCATTGTATTTGCCAGTGTGCGAGAGTCAGTGGTAAATTCCCTCTCTCCATCACATTGCTGACCAATTTTTCATTCGAGCAGGTTACAGCTCCAATGCCAAAGAGCACACATTAAGCCAATGGGTCCATCATCATCCAAATTCCCAATTTCTTCTTTGTTCCACACGTATGCACAATTGCATTCAATCATAATAAGCCAACAATACATCCGGATGACGCTTTTGCTCCTCGTGTGAGCCATCAAGTTTTGTGATGAAGTTGCAAGAGAACCACCATGTTCCATTTTCAATTGTTTTCAGTAGTGGGGCCACTTCACCATCATGGCATGCATTGGCACGGACTGCACAACTTTCTTGAAGGCAACGAGAATCGTCCAACTAATCCCACAACATAAGACTGCGCACAGATGCACATAAATTGAATCCGCGCAGAGACGCATAAAACATCCTTTCTGGTTCGTCCTCACAGAACTCCAGAAATCATAGGTGTGCCCAGAACACCACAAAAATACAGAGTCCACTCTGAGCCACTAGAGCAAAATCAACATTAGACCACTCCTAATTCACCACAGACCTCCGTCTGTACATTGGTCAGGCGACTCCTCGCCTCTTGCCATCCGGCATCTCATCCAGTGGCCCAATCCAGGACATGGCATAGACAACTAAGGGCCCAATCCAGGGCAGCAGAAGAAATTCAAAGCCCACTGGGTATGGCATCAGCAAATCAGATATGTGCTTGTGCATGAATTGTGACTACGAGAAAGCCCTCAGGGAGAGTTGCATGCAATTGCACACCTGTGCGCATGGAGAGCAAGAAAGCAACCCATGCAAATGAGCATTCGCCCAAGCATGTACTTACCTGTGCCTCCTGTGCTGTGTACAAATGACCCTTGCTGCTGACAAGCAGACCTCTAAAGTGCTTGAGACTGTCATGGGGGGGAGAGACAATGACTGCGACCAGCTGAATCTTCCAGCACACCCAAAGGGAGCGACATCAAAACTCATGAAATATTGGATAAATTTGCAGTTAAGTTGCGGAGCGAAAATTAGAAGAGAACCTGCAACTCGAAATGCCATGAAGGTCTTGACGCCAAGCGTCCCAGCAAATGGAGCAAGTGGAAAGTTGCAGCAGCAAAAAGAAGGAGCGAGTTCCATGGACAAGGGGCACCGGCATGGAAATTTCGAGAAAGCTGCAAATTCAGGACGGGCGGACAAGAGCCAGCGAGCCATTTCCTCCAGTGACGTAGGTGACGTGCGAATGGAATTAAGATAATCAAGAATGCCTGTGCGATGAGGAAGGATGGAGGAGAAGAAGCCAGAGAGGGAACCGCTCAAGTTCGTACAAGTATGGAAATATCTCCATCACCGCGCGAGACCAACAGTGCGGACCACTGCCCAGCTGATGGGATGCATTTCCTGCAAGGCTGGTGGAAGAGAGGCGACAGAGCGGGGCGGGGCAGCGCAAGAAGCTTGCAGCCACTCAAGATCTCGCTAAAGTACTCACTCGACAATGAGTCTCACCTGCCTACCTCAGCGTCACCTCACCTGACCCGATCGAGTCATGCATAAATGCATGCAGCATCACTTACCAGCTCTGCACGCTCAGTATCTCCTCTCGTGTCCAGGAAAACACCAAGAGCTTCGCTACCACTGTTACGTCCCACAGTGGAATCCAGCGTGATGGCCTTCCAAGTATAAGCAGTTAAGCAATTAGGGATTATATTGCTCTGGGAGTCGAACCCAGCCTATGACCCGGTCACTGCTTTATACTCAGAAGGTGTGATCTCACTCCAACTCCATATTACATCCTTAATATTCTTTAAGCTACTACTCTGTACGTAGCAACGGTTCCCGTCCACGTCCTTGCACGGATGATGATGACGCTAACCGCACGTTTACCCCCCTACCCGCCCGCTCGCAGATGGCTAACACTTCCTCAACGTCGCCCACAACGGTTGACAAGAAGAAGGACAAGGCCGCCAAGCGTCTTGCGGCTCAGGAGGGCGCTGCCGTTGGGGCTGGGGCCGATTCTTCTCCCCACGCCACTAAGGACCCCGCCCCTCATCCATCCATCGATCGTATGGAGGTGAGTGCTTGGCAAGTCCCTGATGTGCAGTATGCTATGGAGCTTCTTGATGTGCTTTGCAATGGTAATGCAAGTCTTGCATGCAAGCTCATTGAGGCGCGTCATTTCCCCACCCTACCCAGCCACGTGCAACATTCTTTAGTGAGCATTTTGTTCACGGGCATCTCCCCTTTGCACCCCCAGGAGCTGGAGAAGCAAGTGGCCTCACTCTCAAAGGCCATGGAGGTACTCACTCGCACCAGCGAGGAGTTGCATACTTCCATCAGGAGCCACGCTGCAACCAGCAAGCAGCATGGTCAGCTTCTCCTCAAGCTAGAGCAGCACGCCACGGTGGTGGATACAAAGCTAGCAGATCTGGGCGGCATACAAAACATGTTCCGCACGCAAGGGCTACACATTGCCAACTTGCTGCGCGAGCACCACTCCACCATTGTCACCACGCTTGCTGAGGCCCGCGCAGCAGCTGCAGCCACCCCACAGCCTGAGCTTGCAGCCAAAAGGACCTTCACCCAAGTGGTGGCGGGTGACCAGGAGGAGGTTTCTGAGAGCGAGAATGAGCCTGAGCCCTCCGACCTGTACGTTCCTGTTGCAAATAAGGTGGGTGCTGGCAATGCAAAATGGATGCCCAAACCGGCCACTTTCACTGGTGTGGAAGATGTTGATGAAACTCTCTTCACTTTTGAAAAATACTTTGAGTGCACTGGTCAGCCCAAATCTGTTTGGCCCCAGCTGGTTTTGACTTTGATGGCTGACAAAGCGCGCTCCGCATGGTTGGCACTTGCAGTTCCGCACAAAAATGCAGGCAACACTCTGACATGGGATATGTTTTGCAAATGCATGCGTGAAGCTTTTGCTGCACCTGATAAGGATTTCAGTGCTCGCATGCAACTGCGCCATGTTCAGCAAAACAACATGTCTGTGAAAGAGTATGTCAGGCATGTGCGTTCGCTCATTGCCCAACTAGGTGCCAACCCTCCTTCTGCCCATGACTGCTTGCTGTTTCTCTATGATGGCCTCAATCCCACTGTCAAGCATGATGCACGGATTGACCCGCGTACAGGAAAATTCTGGACAGACTTTGAGGCCTTTGCAACTCATATTGTGACATTGGAGACGCATATGCACAAACCAGGCAAGCAGTTTACACCAACTCGCCCAAGAGGTGTGCAGAAGTTCAAACCTTATTCCCGTGTCGCCGTTGCTTCACAGGCCAAACCACAGCACAAACAGGTGCACCAGGCCAAAAACCAGACCAAGGCAAGGCTGGATCCTCAGGCTCAGCGGCGGCACACGATGCGCGCAAGAAGCCACGGGGAACCGGTGGTAAGCCAAACAAGCATGTGGCTTTCGCAGGCAAGGTGTCTGCTGAAGACTATGCGGATTTTCAAGCTTTCCAGGCTTTTAAGCAGCGCCAACAGGGAAACTAAGTGTTGTGCAGGCTAGAGCACATGATGCTGGTGATGAGCTAGTATTAGCACTTGACCCTCCCCCGCCCCCAGATATTAGCTGGCCTATCCAGTTTGGAACTCTAGTGAGCTTTCCTGTTTCTGAGGGTTTTGCGGAGTCTGGGTTTGTGCGCTTGTTCGACCCTTGCAGGGGAAACAGCAGCTCCATTGCCTTGAGTGACTATCTAGCCACTGACATAGCTGGGCATGATGTTATGTTAGCCACTCAGCCGCAGCATTTTGCTAAGGCATTGCAGCACTATTTGGATTCCAAAAGCAAATCTAACAAAGACACATCTTTGTGTGCATTGGTTGATGCAAATCATGCACTCTTTGCTAAATGGAGGCCGTACTTGGTGGGCATGAAAAGGGTGAATTGTCCAGGCATTCCTGGCTTTGCATTTTGGGTGGACAAATCCAATCTTGCTGAAAAGCCTGACTCCAAGTTAGACTTTATGGCAAAAGACCCTGACCACTACATTGGCTTCCATGGTCTAGCAAGTGGAGCACCAGCTCTGTTTCTCGCAGACTCAGGTGCCACACACAGCTTTGTGGATTCCAATTTTGCTACACAATATGGTTTTGCCCGCCATCCTTCTAAACAAAGTGTCTATGGCTTTAACAACACTAGTGAATCAACTTCAAAGTGTTACATAAAAGTCAAGATGCAAAACCACATCAGTGACATAGAATGTCAAGTGCTTGATATGAACCAGAAATATGATGTGATCTTGGGTCAGAATTGGTTCCTTAAAACTGGACCTGTTCTGGATTATACGATGCGTGCCATAAGTGCCAAGAGACATGGATATAGGTACACCATCAAGTCTGCCAAGTCAGAACCCGAACCTGCCAGTATGCAGCCTGCCGGTGTGCACTCAGCAATTCTTAATGCAGCTCAGCTGAAAAGAATTTCCAGGCAGCCTTGTGCAAGGTCTTTTATGATCAAAGTCACAGACTCGGGTATTGAACCAGAACAATCAAATCAGCCTTCTCCTGCTGTGCAGAAAGTGCTTCATGATTTTCCAGAAGTAACCAAACCTCGAGACTCACTGCCGCCTGAAAGAAAGACGGCTCACACCATACCTCTTGAGCCTGGTCATAAACCCCCATTCAGACCTATTTTCCGACTCAGTCCTGTAGAGCTTGCTGAGGTTGAAAAACAAGTGGCTGAATTGCTTAAGCACGGGCTTATTGAGCCAAGCTCTTCTCCGTATGGTGCTCCTGTTCTGTTCGTAGCCAAGAAAGATGGTACTCTTCGCATGTGTATTGATTACCGTGCACTTAATAAAATAACTATTAAGAACAAGTACCCGCTACCAAGAACAGACCAGCTGTTGGACTCTCTGTCTGGGGATAAAGTCTTTTCAAGTTTGGATTTGCAGTCTGGTTATCACCAGATTCGAATCCCTGATGAAGATGTTCCCAAGACAGCCTTCAGAACGCCCTATGGTCACTACCAGTTCAAAGTGCTTAGCTTTGGTTTGACCAATGCACCTGCAACTTTTCAGGCCACCATGAATGACATCTTTAGGCCATACCTCAACAAGTTTGTGGTGGTTTACATTGATGACATTCTTATCTTCAGTAAAACTCATGAAGAGCATGCTGACCATCTAAGACAAGTCATGCAAATCCTTCGTGATGAAGATTTCAAAATCAAGCTCTCTAAATGCGAGTTTGAAAAGCCTGAAGTAAAGTTTTTGGGGCACATTGTAGGGGCTGATGGCATCAAAGTGGATCCATCTGAAACAGCTGCTGTAGAAAACTGGCCTGTCCCTCTCAACCTTTCTTCCCTTAAATCTTTCTTGGGTCTAGCAACTTATTTCCGCAAGTTTATTGAAAACTTCTCTCGGATTGTTGCCCCCCTGACAAATCTCACAAGGAAAGATGAGCCATATGTTTGGTCTCTACAATGCCAGGAAGCATTCGAAAAAGTCAAATACGCACTGACCCATGCCCCTGTGCTAGCCTTGCCAGACTTCACAAAACCGTTTGATGTTGTCGTAGACGCATCCATAGAAGGTTTAGGTGCAGTACTTATGCAAGAAGGCAGACCTTTGGCTTATGAGAGTCGCAAGTTAACACATCCAGAAGTAAACTACACCACTGGTGAGCAAGAGTTGCTTGCTGTGGTTCATGCTTTAAAGATATGGCGATGTTACTTGGAAGGACCTTTATTCACAGTTTTTACGGATCATAACCCATTAACTCATCTCAATACACAACCTAATTTGTCAAGAAGACAAACACGGTGGGTTGAGTATTTACAAAGGTTCAAATTTAACTGGTTATACAAGCCAGGTAAGGACAACACGGCTGCTGATGCTCTCAGTAGAAATCCTCCTGATAATCCTAGTGAACAGGATGGAGATGGACATGCTAGCGTCCTTATGCTGTTGCTTAAAATGCATCTTAATCCTATACAAACACGGAATAGGGGTGCTAAACCAGCTGAGCCTATGCACACTGTGCAAAAATGCATGCCTAAGCGCAGCAAGAAAAGAAAACATCCTGAACCTGAGCTTCATTCAACTGGGCCTATTATTGATGAGCAGCGTTTTCCTACAGTCCAAAACACTGAGCTCTCTGATGGGGGGGGAAGCAGTGAGGCGGTCAATGCCATACGCGACCCTTCTCTTAGGAATGACTCTGTGCCTGGAGAGTCTGAAGATTATCCTGGCGCTGGTCAAGTGAGGGATGCCTTGGATTTAATCCGGCGGGGTTACAAGGAAGATGCCACCTTCAGTAACAAGGCTTACTTGGAAAAACACCAACTGGTACTTGGTGATACAGGCCTATGGTTTACACAGGATGGGCGGTTGGCCATTCCTAACGTTCTTCAAGCAAAGAACACAATTATCCGCGAATGCCATGTACCGCCGTGTGCCGGACACCTTGGTGTTCGCAGAACAAAACACCTAGTGGAACGTGACTTTTGGTGGCCAAAACTGGAAAGTGATGTTCGTAGAACAGTGCAAGCTTCCCCTGTTTGCCAAGCAAACAAAGGGAGCAACCAGTTACTACCGGGACTTCTGAAGCCTCTCCCAATTCCTGAGGAACCATGGCAAAGTGTCAGCATGGATTTTATCACGCATCTACCCAACACCAGAGAAGGGCATGACGCCATCCTCGTGGTTGTAGATCGCCTAACCAAAATGACACACTGCATTCCTACAAACACAAAAGTGTCTGCTCTTGGGGTTGCGAATCTCCTCAAAGACAATGTGTGGAAGCTCCATGGTTACCCTGCGAATTTTGTCACGGACAAAGATTTTAGGTTCACAAGTATCTTTTGGAAGGAATTGCAAGAACAATGTGGCATAAAGAGTCATATGTCCACTGCCTACCACCCGCAAACGGATGGTCAGACAGAAAGAATGAACAGGACACTCGAGGACATGTTGAGGCACTATGTAAGTCCTCAACAAGACGATTGGGATACGCACTTGGCAGCTGCTGAGTTTGCTATCAACAACTCGTACCAGGAGTCAATCAAAACAACTCCCTTTCGCCTTAACTATGGCAGGGATCCTCGAACGCCTCTGTCCTGGGCAATTCGCAAACCTTCCAAGGTTCCGGCAGTCGAAGACTTCACAAAAGCCATGCAAGACGACCTACAACAGGCCAAGATAGCCTTACAGGCCGCTAAGCACAGGCAAAAATCTCAAGCTGATAAAAAGCGAAGAGATGTTGAATTCTCCCTTGGAGATGAAGTCATGCTGAGTTCCAAAAATATAAAGCTCAGGCTACCTGGTACACCCAAATTGATGCCTAAATGGATCGGTCCACTTAATGTGATTGAGCGTGTCAATCCAGTAGCTTACAGACTCGAGCTTCCACCTCAACTGAGGATACATGATGTATTTCATGTTTCACTTTTGAAGCCCTTCAAAAGTGATGGGTGTACCAAACCCCCACCCTTTTCTTTTGAATTGGATGGTGAACAATATTTCCGCGTGGAACGCATTGTGTCACATCGTGTGGAATGGATCACAACACGCAAAGCCACCCCACGCAGAGACAAGGTTCGCAAGCCAGTAATGCGATACTTAGTCGTGGGAAGGTTACTCTGATATCCATAACACATGGGATCCAGAGGAAAATCTGACAGAAGACACACTGACAGAAGAAGTACTCTGTGCCTACAAGGAATACATGGGCTTAACCCACCCACAACCTTGTTATCCTGGATAACTCTGGCCCAGTTATTCATCTTTCTACTTGCAAGCATTTCTGCTCTGCAAAAGTGCTAAGGCCCCGGTCACACCTGTAATTAATTACGCATTTAATTACGTTTTCGTAATTATAATTAGGGGGAAGATAATTATTTGAGCGGTCACACTACATAATTATGTCCATTATTACGTTTTCGTAATCATAATCAGGAAAACATAATTATGGTGGGGGGGGGGCATCATTACGAAAAATAATTATGTTCCCAACTTTCTCTTTCCGCCACCACCACTCTCCAGAAGGTAGAGCTCCCCCAGATAATGACTCTCCTGAGGCAAATATGAGCTCTTACCTCAATTTATCCTGTTGCTCAACTGCTCCTACTCCAAAAATTGGTAAAATACAGGTAAAGTCAGAAAGAGATGCCGGGACCCTGGCGCTGGCCTAGGGAAAGGACACAGAAGGTTGCAGCTAACAACATTTCTCCTGCTCTATAAGAAAGGTCGTGCGATGGGCCCCGGTAGAAGGAAGAAGTAATTGCCAGCCTCTTCAGAAGAATCTCGACTGGAATTGCATCATGAAGTCCTTTGTGTCAATCCTGATGCATGTGCAAATTGCTTACAGTAAACTTGGCACACAAAAATTAGAGCTCACTTATGCTTCTGGCATCTGTGAATGTCCTTGCCATGCATTTATATTTGAACAAGAGCAGCATGGCAACGAAAAGTGAGGCTTTACTTCTGGAAAATCACGAAGGGTCTTTTTTGCAGAGTTCAAGGGTCTGAAGGTTCTGCAAAGCAAGACAACCTGCGCTGCCAATTCCATGGAGGCAAGGCCTGCCCAAGAGCCCTTGAGGGCCTTTGCTGACACCTTAAAGAAAGATTCTGCTAGCAATATTGTGGCGCGCGTGTGTGTGTGTGTGTGTGTGTGTGTGTGTGTGTGTGTGTGTGTGTGTGTGTGTGTGTGTGTGTGTGTGTGTGTGTGTGTGTGTGTGTGTGTGTGTGTGTGTGTGTGTGTGTGTGTGTGTGTGTGTGTGTGTGTGTGTGTGTGTTCGGCGCCAATAACTATGAC
>OU611754.1:986081-1148581 GCA_914767535.2 Dunaliella primolecta | reverse complement strand
CATGTTTGCACAAATTTGCGAACATCTTTGGGCATTCTAGGCCACCAGAAATCACGTTCCACTAGGTGTTGTGTCCTGAGAAAACCAGAATGTCCAGCACACGGTGGTGCATGACAGTCGTGGATAATAGTATTCTTGACTTCAAGAAGGTTAGGAATTGCTAAGCGCTCATCCTGTGTAAACCATAGGCCCGTATCATCAAGTACCAGTTGGTGTTTTTCCTAGAATGCCTTGTTGCTGAAGGTAGCATCTTCCTTGTATCCACGCCGGACTAAGTCTAAGGCATCCCTCACTTGAACAGCGCCAGGATAACCTTTAGACCCTCCAGTCACAGAGTCTTTCTTAAGAGAAGGGTTGCGCATAGCATTGACCGCTTCACGGTCTCCCCTACTGCACAACCCACCCCCGTACAGGCCCCAGTGGAACCCCCAAAACCCCCCGTGGAGAAGCTCTCTACGGGGGCCCGTGTGTGGCACCTTACGGGGGCCCGTGGGGGCTCTACGGGGGCCCTCAGAATGGCACTCTTTACGGGGGTCCATGAGGGCGTCCACGGGGGCCCATAGGCTACACCTTCTTCTACGGGGGCCAGTGGGGATGAATTATACGGGTGCCCGCGGGGGGCTCCACGGGGGCCCTCAGAATGGCACTCTTTCAAACACTTCATTTTAGTTGCAAAATTGCTAAGTGCTGAAGATGTAACTGCTCAAGGTTGACCGGCCTCCCTGCCCCTGCAAGTGCGTCCTTCGCGCGCGTACACCTGCAGCGGACGGACACAACATTCTCAGAGCCTTGATGGTGCGAGCTGCAGCGCAGGCGAAGGGAGAGATGGAGCGAGTGGTGGTAATTTTCATCGAAAGGGATTGCTTCTCCAGTTCAGGCCTCCAGCTTCCCCTGCACGCACAATCACAGCAGCATCAAACGTCAGTGGTACATACTCCATCATGCTCAGTGCCCATCTGTGGAGGGAGCATCCTGGAGGAGTGCAGGGGGCAGTGCGCATGCTGCAGTCAGGCTGTGCAGTTACCAACATCACACCACAGTGCTGGAGTTGGCCAGCACCATATGTAGCTGCTCCAAGTGCCTTGGGTCCAGCGGGCAAGAAGGTTGAGGGGAGGGGGCTGCTACGTACGGATCATACCTTCGATAATTATGTGTGGATAATATTAGTGTGAGGTTATAGATCTGACCTTGATCTGGAGTGTAAAGCGGTGACCGGGTCGTAGGCTGGGTTCGACTCCCAGAACAGTATCAAATCCCTAACTGTTTAGCCGCTCTATACTCTATTTATAGTCACCTCACCAACTGCCGCTGCGGGTTGTAGCAGTGGCAGCGAAGCGCAGGTTTGGATCCTAGGTTCGCCGGTCCCCCTGCGCCTCGCACCATACCCTTTATCAGCCCAGCGGCCTGGAGCCGCGTGGAAGAGACCTTTCCCAACCGCGGAGACGTGTTGCTGTCGCCTGGGAGCTCTCCGATCTACAGGGAGCTGCGCTTCCAGCACGCTTGCACAATCGAAGAGTGCGGCTGGGATTTCAACGGTGAAGAGGTTCCAGTGAAGACGTGGACCCCAGAGGAGGTTATGAGCTTTTGCAACAGAGGGCCACAGCCGGATCAGGGTAACTGACCGTACTTTTGCCGCTGGGGGGTCTTGTGCAATTGTCTGTAATTATCTGAGTTCCACGGTGCCTTCTAGAACACGCTTCCCATCAGCGCTGCTTTGCTCGTTGGTCTCCAGCGCACTACGGGCACACTTGTGAAAAAATTAATAGTAGTTGTCTTGCGCTTGTATAGCTTTTGTCCTTGCTTGCTCGTGCTGCAGCATGTTTGGCTATCATACCCCCTTAACCCAACGACGCTTCCCCGAACCACGTTCAGGTGGTGACCCAATGGCGACGGATGAGGGAGCAGCCGCTGCGAGGGGCTCTGCGGGAAATGCTGAGGGCGGGTCTGGTTCCGTGCAAGGTGAGCAACGGTGGTTAAGGTTGCTCGAGTCCCGTTTCCCGCCTAGCGCTCCTTCGCGTGCTCTGGATTCCATGCCCTGGACTGGGCCACTGGGTAGGATGCTGGATGGCACGAGGCGAGGAGTCGCCTCCCCAGTGCACAGGCGGAGGTCTGTGATGGTCCAGGAACAGTCAGATGGTGATGCTCCCTTCCTGTTGCGCAGAGTGGACTCTCTGCCTTCTTTGGGTGTTATGGACACGCCTGTTTTGGGCCTTGGTGCTGACTTTGTAAGGGGTGGTTGCGCACGCCCTGCAGGTGCACCCCCTGCGCCCATGCCAGCTGCTGTACCTGCGCCTCCCATGGATATGGGGCCCCTGATGGCGCAGATGAGCATGCAAATGAATCAGATAAATCAGGTCAACCACCAGATGAACCAGGAACTGCTGAGGAGGTTGGAGGGGCTGGAGCGCCAACAGCGCGCCCCCCAGGCCACAGAGGAAGAGCGCGCCTTTGCTCAGCACGTCACCCCCATGCTGCAGAGGGTGGAATAGACTGGGGTACAGCATGCAGCTGCCGTGCACGATGTGGCAGAGGAGCTGAGGCACAACCAGGTGGGCAGTGGTGTGCCTGTTGCGCATGGAAATGCTGTCATGGGGAGTGTGCCCACTCCTAGTGTTGGTGGTGTTGCATTACCTCCGTCCTTGCAGAGGAGCGTGCCTGTGCATGCATTTGGAAATGCTGTCCCTGAGGCTACCCATACGGCCATGCATGGTGTGACCCTTCCTGTGGCGCACCCGAATTGTGAGAGCTTGCGTTCGCGTGCATTGCGTATTCCCACTGACACATTTGGGCTGATGAATCCTGCCAATGTGAAAGTCAACCTGCCCGCACCTGTGAAATGGAAGGTTACTGATGCACACATAAGAGACCCTGTGCAGTTTTTAAGGGAAGTGCACAACTATGCTGTTTGTGCGCGCCAGGACTTAGCAACGGCGCTCAGCAGCCTCTTGGACCCCAATCTGTCGAGGGCCTTTACCTTATGCGCGGAGAAGGCTGGACTGAACCGCAATGTGAGTTGGGAACAGGCTGTGGACATTTTCTTCATGCTCATTGGCACAGACCTGTATGACCCTGTGTATGAAGCAACCATGAAGCTGTCAAGGGGTGAAATCAGGCAGAACAAGAACCAATCAGTGCTCGAGTATGGTACACAGTTCAGGAACGCGGCAATGACTGCATACCAAGACCTGCCTGCAATTGTGCTATGCGACAAGTTTGTGAGTGGCCTATTCCACCCGGACATGCAAAGGGAGTGTGCAACTCCATTGCTTGGAGGGAAGTGGGACAATCTGAACGCATGTATTACAAATGCTATTAACTTGGAACCCGTGTGCTGGGCAGAGTTGGAGCACGCAGCATGGCTGGCACTGTTAATGCTATGGCACCTAGACCGCGTATGCACACGCTGCCTCGCGCACCACCAGGCCCTGCACCCACGCTGCACGTTGGCACATCTGCAAATGATGCTTTGAATGCCATGCGCTCACACGGCAACTATGCGTTGAAGAGGCACGAGGGAAGGTTTCGCAAGGCGAGGGACATGCCCAAGAATACGCCTAAGAAAAATGTCCCATCGGATGTGAAAACGCAGGATGAGTGCTACTTCTGTGGGGAGCCTGGGCACATGGCTAAAGACTGCCCCCAGAAACCTCGCCATGGTGGCCCCAGCTTCAAGCGCAAACAGCCTGACACTGGATTCCGTCGCAACCAAGGTGGACGCTTGGGAGGTGGTCACACTAGCAAACCTGTTGGCTATGTCTAGGATGTTGCTCTAGGGGTTGGGGCGCAGGACCCGCTAGAGAGTAGTGAGGACTGGGCTGTGAAGAAGCGGAGACTTGAGTTAGGATTAGAGACTTTGCTTGCTTCCGTTTCTGAGCATGCCCGGAAGGGTGAACAGTCCTGTCCTGGCGAACCTTTTGACCCTGGTAGTGGTGTTGGTGAGTCATGTAAGGATGGTAAAACCCCGTTGTCCTCTTCTGTGCCCCTGTTGTGCACACATTGGGTGCAGCCAAGCATACGGAAGGCCTCACATTCATGTTCAAAGGAGTATTTGGGGGAGAAAGGTGCTCAGTGCTCTTTGACACAGGAGCTTCTACTTGCTTTGTGAGTGAAAAGTGGGTTGGCAAAGTGATGGAGAAAGGGAAACCAACACTGACAGTACGCACACTGACAAGTCCAATGAGCATCAAGGTGGCTAATAATGAACATTTCTCAGTGAACAGTGAGTGTGCTGGCACTTTACTGCTACAGAGGAACAAACAAGGTTGCAAAGTGGTGTACCCCAACAAAGTGAGGCAAAGAGGAACAAAACTTCCGCTTAGTGCAAAAATCATGCCAGACATGTTGCAAGGTGTGGATTTAATTGTGGGCATGGATTCTCTCAAAATATTTGGAGCTGTACTGGACTGTGCAAGAGGTAAATTGGAAATGCACGGCTTGAAAGATGCGGATTTGCAAAAGGAAAGGCAGGCGAAATGGAAGAAAAATGCACACAACATCTTGTGCTCGGTGTACAAAACCCAAGAGGCAGCACGAAGCGACTTTTTATCCGCAAAACAAGCAGCAAAGCAAATCAAAGCGGGTGCAACTAGTTGGCTCATGTTGGTGCAAAACAACGATATGGAAGAACATAGCTTGATGACTACAGGTGCCAGCAATGAAGTGCCGGAAGAAATCCCGGCCTTACTAGCTCAGTCAAAAGTGAAGCAAATTGTGGAGGATTATAAGGATGTATTTGAGCCTATCACACAACCGGTTTGATGTTAATCATACAATTAAGTTAATTGATGGAGCGCTGCCCACTTACAAAAGGCCTTTCCGGTTAACCAGAGGAGAGGAGTTGGAAGTTCACAAACAGATTGAGGATGGATTGAAAAAGTGCCTCATTGAGCCAAGCTCGTCCCCTTATGGTGCTCCAGTACTTTTTGTTCTAAAGAAAGATGGTTCTCTCCGCATGTGCATCGATTACAGGGCGTTGAACAAAATCACAGTGCGGGATAGGTACCCCTTGCCCCGCATTGATGACCTGTTGGACAAGCTGCAAGGCTGCACGATTTTCTCTTCTCTGGACTTGCAGAGTGGATACCACCAAATCAGGATTAATGATGAGGACAAGCCTAAGATGGCGATGGTCAAGCCTTTTGGTCAGTTCCAGTTTAAAGTACTATGCTTTGGGTTTACAAACGCTCCTGCAACATTTCAACGGGCTATGAACACGCTCTTTCGAGAGTATATTGGAAAATTTGTCTTGGTATATTTGGATGATATCTTGGTGATGTCCCGCACCCCAAAAGAGCATGAACAACATCTACGGATTGTCCTAGAACTGCTGCGGAAGTATGAGCTCAAAGCAAAGCTGAGCAAGTGTGAGCTCAACAAACCTGAGCTGCATTTTTTGGGGCATGTAGTAGGCAAAGATGGCATCTCTGTGGACCCTGCAAAAATAGCTGTGATCGAGAAATGGCCGCTGCCCAAGTGCTTGAAGGAGTTGCAGGCCCTTTTAGGGCTCGCCAATTATTTCCAGAAATTTGTGGAGCACTTTAGCACAGTAGTGGCACCCCTTACGGCATTGTGTGGCCAAACTGGAAAGGGGAAAAACAAGAGCAAAAAGGCCAGCAAAGTCATTGATTGGAACAACTTAGGGTCTATAGAATACGTGCAAGAGAAGGTTCAAACTGATGGATCTGTCAAGCGTATCAAAACTACGGTGGCTGAAGCATTCCAGGGAATTAAGAAAAGGCTGATCAGTGCGCCAGTGCTCGCTATCCCAGATCTGAACAAGCCGTTCCAAGTGCACACTGATGCATCTGTAGTGGGAACAGGAGGAGTACTCATGCAGGGCGGACGTGTGATCGCATATACCAGCACCAAATTTTCCCCAGCAGAGTTCAACTACACAACTGGTGAGCAGGAGTTGCTTGGTCTGATCCATGCCTTACAAGTTTGGAGGTGCTACCTGGAGGGTGCTGTCGAGTGCGAGCTTATCACAGATCACCACCCGCTCACCCACCTGCAAACCCAGCCCAACCTTTCTAGACGACAAGCACGGTGGATGGAATTTTTGTCACGCTTTCCATTTATCATCAAGTATGCTAAAGGGGAGACAAATGTGGCAGATCCAGTGAGCCGCAATCCATTGTTGTATGACCCTGCTACGCCGGAGACTGTGATCTGTGTAGGAGCTTTGGGAGTTGTGACGGCTATCATGACTCGAGGGCAAAAGCGAGCGCTGGGGTTGGGGAGGTCTGCTGGAGAGCAGTTGCCCCCGCCGCCTGGAGCGAGCGAGTCGGGAGAGGTCCCTCCTGAAATGACGCTGCGGAGGCAGCCCCTCATACTCGGGAGCCCAAGGGCCCGGGCACTAAGCGTTGACCCTCCGACTCAATCGCCGCCGCTTTCCACCGGAAGCCAAGCTCACTCGGGAGGAGCATAGCAGCTAGGTGGGGGGGAGGAACCCACGCCACTTACACCGGGGACGCCTGGTTGTGGTCGGAGAGCTAACTCCTCTTGCCAACTGAAGGAAGATATTCAAGCCGCGTACCAGTCAGATCCTTTGTTCTCCAGGCGCAAATACACCAGGGGTTTGGAACGCTGAGATGGCATCTGGTACTACAAGGGAAGAGTGGTGGTACCCAACAGCCCGTTGTTGAAAAGGCGGATCCTTGAGTTATGCCATGACAGGACGTTGAGTGGCCATGTGGGCATTACCAAAACCTACCACTTAGTATCTCGTGACTTTTACTGGTATGGAATTAAGTCTGATGTGGAAGACTATGTACGCCATTGTGATGCCTGCCAAAGACACAAGGTCAGTACCAAAATGTACGGTGGAAAAATACAGCCCCTTTCCATCCCCAGGAGAAGATGGGAGAGTGTGTCTATGGATCTCATTGTGAAACTGCCTGTCACGGCTGCTGGCCATGATACAATTGTGGTGTTTGTAGATAGGTTGAGCAAAATGGTACATTTTGTGCCGACTACTGAGGCAGGGCTGGATGCCAAAAGCTTTGCCAAGATTTTTGTGGACAATGTCGTGAGGTTACACGGATTACCTAGGTCGCTGATTTCAGATCGGGGCCCGCAATTCAACAACATCTTTTGGGATTCGGTGTGCGAGTTGCTGGGTATGGACAAGAGGATGTCCAGTGCTTTCCACCCCCAGACAGATGGACAAACCGAGCGTACGAACAGGACTTTGGAAGAGATGTTGAGAGCTTATGTGGGCTACGCACAAGATGTTTGGGATGAGAAGTTGGCATGTGCTGAGTTTGCCATCAACAATTCCTGGCAGGAATCAGTGCAAAATACACCCTTTTTCTTGAATTATGGTCAACATCCTTTGACTCCCGCTACCGTGCAGTTGCCAAGTAAAGTTCCGAGAGCCTCTGAGTATGCTGAGGGTATTACCAGAAGTGTTCAGCAAGCACGACGCTGCATGGAAGCTGCACAACAGAAAATGAGGAGGGTAGAGGATGAACATAGAAGAGAATTGAAGTACAAAACAGGAGATCTGGTAATGCTTAGCACCAAGAACATCAAACAAACTGGGCCTGGAGTGAAGAAGCTTATGCCGGTATACATGGGACCCTTTGAAGTGGAGTACATGGTAGGTAAAGCGGCTGTGAAGTTGCGCCTGCCGGAAGAGTGGAATAGAATTCACAATGTGTTCCATGTTAGTCTTACTAAGCCTTATGTAGGCAGTGCTGATCTCCGAGGGAAGAGGCACGTGGTGCCACCTCCTCCTGTGCAGTGGCTGGAAGGAGAGCCATTGTATGAAGTTGAGCGCTTGTTAGACCACTGTGTTGCGAAAAAGGGCCGCAAGAAGATCTACAGGTTTTTGGTGAAGTGGGAAGGTTATGGTGAGGAGCACAACACATGGGAACCTGAGGAGAATCTGCTAGGCACGGAATTGCAAAGCCTAGTACAGAGTTACAAGGTGGAAAAAGGCTTGCCTACTAAGCCAATATGAGTGGTTGGGGTGTATTCCCCTGGGGAACTAAAACAGGAAGCGCCTGACGAGGTAAAGGACCTAGGAAGCAGTTCACGAGCCAAGGCGATGTTGGAGCCTTTGCTAGCCACTTAGAGAGTCTACGGCCCAGCGCTGGTACTAGCGCGAGTCCTTGTGTAAGAGACAAGGGCGGGGATTGGTCATTGCTGTAGCTACCCTTCTGGCGCCGAGGACGGCTTAGCCAGGTGGAGGGGAATGCTACGTACGGATCGTACCTTCGATAATTATGTGTGGATAATATTAGTGTGAGGTTACAGATCTGACCTTGATCTGGAGTATAAAGCGGTGACCGTGTCGTAGGCTGGGTTCGACTCCCAGAACAGTATCAAATCCCTAACTGTTAAGCCGCTCTATACTCTATTTGTAGTCACCTCACCAACTGCCGCTGCGGGTTGTAGCAGGGGCAGCGGTGAGGAAAATCTGGCACGATCAAATGTTTGCACGGAGGTTGAAATCATAAAGCAACGTCGGCCTAAATATTTCTTTTTTAAATTTTGTAACACTTGCTTGTCAATGTACAGTCGTGAGCTTCACAAAAAATCGCCAAGTGCTGCACAACTGAAAATCTAGCAAGGCTCTACCCCCCTTCCTTCACATCAGCATTAGTCCTATATTGCTCCTGATCAATGCTGTAAGGTTTGTATGGCCAGCAGCTCACCGCAGCTGCCCTTGCATGCATGTTTTTAAGAGCCTCACAAAAAAATCTTTTTCTGCCAGCTTGCTGCACCCCAGCTCATAATTATAGGTGCAAATGAATTTGGATGTAATCAAAAATGAAAAGCTGTAGGAAAACAGGCACCCCTGTATGGGACAAAATGCCAGAAATGAGCAATGACAATCCACGGGCCCCCTTTAACCCTACTGGCCCCCGTGACACCCCCCGTGGAGCACCCCTGGACCCCCCGTACGGGGGGGGGGGGGGTTGTGCAGTAGGGCTCCCCCCCCATCAGAGAGCTCTGTATTTTGGTCATTTGAAAAACGCCGCTCATCAACAATGGGCAAAACTTGGTCAGACTCAGGTTCAGGATGTTTCCTTTTCTTGCTGCGCTTAGGCATGCATTTTTGCACCGTGTGCATAGGCTCAGCTGGTTTAGCACCCCTATTTCGTGTTTGTATGGGGTTGAGGTGCATTTTAAGCAGCAGCATAAGGACACTAGCATGGCCATCTCCTTCCTGTTCACTAGGATTATCAGGAGGATTTCTACTGAGAGCATCAGCAGCCGTGTTGACCTTACCTGGCTTGTATAAACAGTTGAATTTGAACCTTTGTAAATACTCAACCCACCGTGTTTGCCTTCTTGACATGTTAGGTTGTATATTGAGATGAGTTTATAGATTATGATCCGTAAGAACTGTGAATAAAGGTCCTTCCAAGTAACACCGCCATATTTTCAATGCATGAACCACAGCAAGCAACTCCTGCTCACCAGTGGTGTAATTTACTTCTGGACGTGTTAGCTTGCGAATCTCATGAGCCAAAGGTCTGTCTTCTTGCATAAGTCCTGCACCTAAACCTTCTATGAATGCGTCTTTGACAACATCAAACGATTTTGTGAAATCTGGCAAGGCTAGCACAGGGGCATGAGTTAAAGCATATTTGACTTTTTCGAATGCTTCCTGGCAGCGTAGAGACCAAACATATGGCTCATCTTTCCTTGAGAGATTTGTCAAGGGGGCAACAATACGAGAGAAGTTTTCAATAAACTTGCGGAAGTAAGTTGCTACCCTACTGCAACCCCCCCCCCCCCCGTACAGGGGGTCCAGGGGTGCTCCACGGGGGGTGTCACGGGGGCCAGTAGGGTTTTAGGGGGCCTGTGGATTGTCCTTGCTCATTTCTGGCATTTTGGCCCTTACAGAGGTGCCTGTTTTCCTATAGCTTTTCATTTTTGATTACATCCAAATTCATTTGCACCTGTAATTATGAGCTGAGGTACAGTGAGCTTGCAGAAAGAGAGTTTTCTTTCTGAGGCTCTTAAAAACATGCATGCAGAGGCAGCTGCAGTGAGTTTCTGGCCATACCAACCTAACAGAATTGATCAGGAGCCATATAGGACTAATTTTGATGTGAAAGAAGGGGGGTAGAGCCTTGCTGGATTTTCAGTTGTGCAGCACTTAGCGATTTTTAGTGAAGCTCACTATTGTACATTGAAAAACAACTTTTACAAAAATAAAAAAATGTATTTAGGCCAACGTTGCTTTCTGATTTCAACCTCTGTGCAAACATTTGACCGTGCCAGATTGCCCCACCGCTGCCCCCTCCCCTCAACCTCCTTGCCCGCTGGACCCAAGGCACTTGGAGCAGCTACATATGGTGCTGGCCAACTCTAGCACTGTGGTGTGATGATGGTAACTGCTCAACCTGACTGTAGCATGCGCACTGCCCCCTGCACTCCTCCAGGATGCTTCCTCCACAGATGGGCACTGAGCATGATGGAGTATGTACCACTGACGTTTGATGCTGCTATGATTGTGCGTGCAGGGGAAGCTGGAGGCCTGAGCTGGAGAAACGATCCTTTCGATGAAAGTTACCACCACTCGCTCCATTTCTCCCTTCGCCTGCACTGCAGCTTGCACCATCAAGGCTCTGAGCATGTTGTGTCCGTCCGCTGCAGGTGTACGCGTGCGAAGGACGCACTTGCAGGGGCAGGGAGGCCGGTCAACCTTGTGGGAGCAGTTACATCTTCAGCACTTGGCAATTTTGCAACTAAAATGAAGTGTTTGAAATAGTGCCATTCTGATGGCCCCCGTGGAGCCCCCCACGGGCACCTGTATAATTCATCCACACTGGCCCCCGTAGAGTAAGGTCTAGCCTACGGGCCCCCGTGGACGCCCTCACGGACCCCCGTAAAGAGTGCCATTCTGAGGGCCCCCGTAGAGCCCCCCACGGGCCCCCATAAGGTGCCACATACGGGCCCCCGTAGAAAGCTTCTCCACGGGGGGTTTTGGGGTTCCACAGGGGCCCTTACGGGGGCGGGTTGTGCAGTAGGGAATGTGCCCTAAAAACTTGACTTCAGGCTTTTCAAACTCGCATTTAGAGAGTGATTTTGAAATCTTCATCACGAAGGATTTGCATGATTTGTCTTAAATGGTCAGCATGTTCTTCATGAGTTTTACTGAAGATAAGAATGTCATTAATGCAAACCACCACAAACTTGTTGAGGTATGGCCTAAAGATGTCATTCATAGTGGCCTGAAAAGTCGCAGGTGAATTGGTCAAACCAAAGCTAAGAACTTTGAACTGGTAGTGACCATAGGGCGTCCTGAAGGCTGTCTTGGGTACATCTTCATCAGGGATGCGACTTTGGTGATAACCAGACTGCAAATCCAGACTTGAAAAGACTTTAGCCCCAGACAAAGAGTCCAACAGCTGGTCTGTTCTTGGTAGTGGGTACTTCTTCTTAATAGTTATTTTTGGGGGACTCGTGTGGTGCCTCCACGCGGTGTCCCCTGGAAACGCGTTTGTGTGCTGTGCAAGTACACGCCCGGACATACTCGGGAGCGGCTGAGACCTCACAGATTGGCAGTGGAGTAACAGCAGTTCCATGTTGCGACCTCTGTAGCTGGCTCGCGGCGCAGGCAGGGCGCGTGCGCGTGTGCCAGGTGGAGGACATTGGCGCAGGAGTGGTCCCAGAGGTCGGTGCGGTGGAGAAAGTCTCTAGAGGTGGAGTGTCTCAGCTTGGGTCTGCATAACTGCGTGCTCACCTCCCACCGCCCTGGTTGGCCCCTGTGCAAGAGGGGGGCCCATGCTGAGATGTTGGAAAGCTTGCTCTATGGCTTAGGGGTGGGTCTTGAGCTTGCTGGACAGGGCCTGCCTGACAGTCGTGTCGTAGGTCCCATGGTGGAGGCCAACTTGCTGGTGTAGACTTCTGTACCACCTGTTCCTCTTGGTCTGTGTGGTGGGGCCCTGCCTTTCAGGTGACCTTTTCTTAATGCACGCGGCCAGACTTGGCAAGCGTAGTCTTTCTTTCTTTCGTTCTATTAAGTGCACGGTAATCAATACACATGCGAAGAGCACCATCTTTCTTGTCTACGAACAGAACTGGGGCACCATACAGAGAAGAACTTGGTTCAATAAGCCCATGTTTAAGCAATTCAGCCACTTGTTTTTCAACATCAGCAAGCTCTACAGGGATGAGTCGGAAAATGGGTTTGAATGGGGGTTTATGGCCAGGCTCAAGAGGTATGGTGTGAGCCGTCTTTCTTACAGGCGGCAATAAGTCTCGAGGCTTGTTTACTTCTAGAAAATCAACAAGCACTTTCTGCACTGCAGGAGAAGGCTGATTTGATTGTTCTGGTTCAATACCCGAGTCTGTGACTTTGATCGTAAAATACCTTGCACAAGGCTGCCTGGAAATTCTTTACAGCTGAGCTGCATTAAGAATTGCTGAGTGCACACCGGCAGGCTGCATACTTGCAGTTTCGGGTTCTGACTTTGCAGATTTGATGGTGTACCCATATCCATGTCTTTTGACACTTATGGCACGCATAATATAATCCAGAACAGCTCCAGTTTTAAGTCACCAATCCTTACCCAGGATCACGTCATATTGCTGATTCATATCAAGCACTTGACATTCAATGTCACTGATGTAGTTTTGCATCCTGACTTTTATGTAACACTTTGAGGTTGATTGACTGGTGTCGTTAAAGCCATATACACTTTGTTTAGAAGGGTGGTGGGCAAAACCATATTGCTTAGCAACATTGGAATCCACAAAGCTGTGTGTGGCACCAGAGTCTGCAAGAAACAGAGCTGGTGCTCCACTTGCTAGACCATGGAAGCTCATGTAGTGGTCAGGGTCGTTTGCTATTAAGCCTAACCTGGAGTCAGGCTTTTCAGGAGGATTGGATTTGTCCACCCAAAATGCAAAGCCAGGAATGCCTGGACAATTCACCCTTTTCATGCCCACCAAGTACGGCCTCCATTTAGCAAAGAGTGCATGATTTGCATCAACCAATGCACACAAAGATGTGTCTTTGTTAGATTTGCTTTTGGAATCCAAATAGTGCTGCAATGCCGTAGCAAAATGCTGCGGCTGAGTGGCTAACATGACATCAAGCCCAGCTATGTCAGTGGCTAGATAGTCACTCAAGGCAATGGAGCTGCTGTTTCCCCTACAAGGGTCTAACAAGCGCACAAACCCAGCCTCCGCGAATACCTCAGAAGCAGGAAAGCTCACTAGAGTTCCAAACTGAATAGGCCAGCTAATATCTGGAGGTGGGGAAGGGTCAGGGGCTAAAATCAGCTCATCACCAGCATCAACCTGCACTCGAGCCAGCGCAGCACCTAGTTTCCCTTATTGTTGCTCTTGGCCTGGAACGCCTGGAACTTCTGGAAGGCATCCCAGTCAGCGTCGGAGACCTGTTTACCCAGGGGCTTACTGCCTTGGTTGCGGGCCTTCTTGCGGGGGTCGCCGTGCTGGCCGCCAGAACCAGAGGGTCCAGCCTTGTTGTGTTTTGGGGCCTGTTTGGGCGGCGGCTTGGCCTGGGAAGCAACAGCAACGCGGGAATAAGGTTTGAACTTTTGCACACCCTTTAAGCAGGCAAATGAGACAGACTTGCTAGCCTTGTGCATGTGCGTTTCCAATATGACAACATGGTTTGCAAAGGCCTCAAAGTCAGTCCAGAATTTGCCTGTGCGCAGGTTAATGCGAGACTCCTGTTTGACATTTGCATTGAGGCCATCATACAATGACAGCAAGCAGTCGTACGATGATGGTGGGTTGGCCCCAGTTTGTGCAATCAGAGAACGCACTTGCCTGACATACTCTTTCACAGGCATGTCGTGCTGCTGGACATGGTGCAATTGCATGCGAGCACTTATTTTTTTGTCAGGTGCAGCAAAAGCTTCACGCATGCATTTGCAGAACATATCCCATGTCAACGTGTTGCCAGAATTGTTGTGCGGGACTGCCAGAGCTAGCCATGCAGAGCGCGCTTTGTCAGCAAGTAAGGTCAGGACTAGTTGGGGCCAGACTGACTTGGGCTGCCCAGTGCAACCAAAATATGTTTCAAAGGTGAAGAGTGTCTCATCAACATCCTCAGCACCAGTGAAAGTGGCAGGCTTGGGCATCCATTTAGCATTGCCAGCACCCACCTTGGGAGCAAATTCCGGTTGAAGCTCGCCGTCCTCACTGTCCGTCCCAGACAGCTGCTCAGCCACAGCTGCACTGTAGCTACGCTTGCTAGGCTGGGCGGTAAAGCAAGTGCAAAATATGCCTGAGTGTTGAAAGCAGAGCTAGTGCAAATTATGTTCAAGTGCTGAGGCTCAAGGCAGAGGTTATGTATTGCGTGGGCAATAGGCGAGTGGTTCCTTTAGCTCCCTTCGAATGGTATATATACCATGTAACATTCCTCCCCCCCTGATCCAGGCCGTCCTTGGCTGGCCTTCAGGTGTAAGGCTACGAAGGGTGTCTCCCGCCTACCCATCCGCGGATGGTTGGCGCCTGCACGTTCTTTGCCATTTTTTCGGGAGACGACCTATTTTTGCCCTGTGCAGACCAGGATTCAAACTTGGGTCCCTCGGGTAACCCGTGCACTTGAGACGCATCTCATCAATTTGGTGGTTGGCTAGACCACCGTGCACATCCCGAGCTTTGCTTACCACTGTTGCTACACCGGTCACCGTGGTCATGGCCTAAGTCACACTTTTTACTCAGAGAGGTTACCTCGTAACATGCCCTCCAGACCCTGCAGCCATGCCTGGAGTACAGCACCCAGTAGTAATCAACACTTTGTTTTGTCCAATAGCATTGCTCCATGCTTACTGCTGTACTACGGACTCGGTGCTGCTGCACACAATGGTGAATCTGCCATGCATGCCACGCTCCGTGCAGCACGCACAAGCATCTTCCTGCTCACTGCCTGCAGTGACACGATGCAGCTTGATGAACAAACATGCTAGTAATAGAAACCACTGATGAGGCGACTACATGCCTTAGTGTACACTGTATGGGCAGCAAGTGCAGCACTTAGGCAAAAGCACGCTTGCTCTAGCACGTATCAGCACTTCTCACATGCACGCTGTATATAATTAAAATGTTCCCTGTCCTCCGCCCTAGTATGGCTGCTTCAGTGCATCTTTTGCATGCTCACACATGATGAGTCACAAGACTTAACTGATATGTTCCCCGCCACCCGCCCTAGTATGGCTGCTCTAGTGCATCTTTTGCATGCTTACACATGATGAGTCACAATGTCACAAAGTCGGTTCATAGGAGTTGAGAATGGCCTTCATGGCATCTACTCCCCACGCGTGCTTTTTAACATTGGTAGCAAAGCCTAACCCCGAGCCTTGTGGTCAAGCAGGTTGCCGTCCTTGCGCGCATGGGCGTTGCGGGCAGCCGTCCGTGCGGATCTGAGTGGGACGGGGTTTCGAGTCCTTGGGACCGCCAACTCTTTCCTCTAAGGGGTCACACCCTGATACCTTTGCAGCCCGGGAGTGCTGCCGATTAGATGGGGGGGAATGTCACGAAGTCGGTTCATAGGAGTTGAGAATGGCCTTCACGGCATCTACTCCCCACGCGTGCTTTCTAATGCACAAGACTTAACTGATATGTTCCCCGCCCCCCCGCCCTAGTATGGCTGCGTCCGTGCATCTTCTGCATGCATAATCATGATGAGTCACAAGACTTAACTGATATGTTCCCCGTCCCCCGCCCTAGTATGGCTGCTGCAGTGCGTCTTTTGCACGCTTACACATGATGAGTCACAAGACTTGAGGAATCTGTCCAACTGCCTTGTCCTTTTGTTTTCAGGTTATCCCCCACACCATCTTTGTGCACACGTCTTAGAGAACTTTCTTACCCATTGCATTAAATATTTCGTTAGGTGAGGATCAGTCTATGAGGACTGACTTCTAGCATTGGTATATTACAAATTGGTACAGTTCTTCGTGCACATTTGCTTGCGGATTAGTTCCTCACAAGTGCAATGCAAGGTGCTAACATAACTATTTCTGCCTCTTGAGCTCAACTTACAGCCTTCAACACATGCATGCTTCAATATGATTACAAGCATATGATAATAGATGCACATAAATTAAATTGATAAAATGTACTCAAAACTTCAAATATCCGGCGCCTTGGACATTTGAATCCCCTTCTTTCCAAGGCGCCAAATTTGGATCCGGCATGCACAGCACGCACAGCATGAGGCGCTGGACGCTAGCACGTACCTGTAGAGCACACTTTTCCATCACAATTTCTGGACCTCGCTGAAATCACCTCCAAAATTAAGGACAATGTTTAACGCTATAAATTAAATGCCGCTGCTTATCAACAGGCTCAGGAACTCGCGGAAATGGATGCAAGTTGCCGCTGAGCCGTCCGTTGGCCCCCAAAATTTCCGCATAAAAAGGTTCAATTATAAATGCAACAATAAAAAGACGTCGCGCACTTGTTGAGCAGCGAGGATGCGCGTGCACACCATGGAAAAGCTCATGATTACAGATCCTCTTGATGCGTGGAAGTTTAATATTATATATGCGAAATTGAAACCGTGGCATGATCGCTTTGGTGCGTAGTCTAGTGCGATGATCATCTCACTGAAACATAGGGGACCTGGGTTCGATTCCTACCATCAAACCTGTTTTAGTCGCACCATAACCTCTGCCTTGGGCCTCAGCACTAAGGCGTGATTTGCACTTGCTCTACTTTCAGCACTTCGGCATAATTTGCACTTGCTCCACTCCGAGCACTTAGGCACAATTTGCACTTGCTCTACTTTCAGCACTAAGGCATCATTTGCACTTGCTCAATTCTGAGCACTTAGGCACAATTTGCACTTGCTCCACTATGAGCACTTAAGCATAATTTGCAATTGCTCTACTGCCAACACTTAGGCATCATTTGCTTTACTATGAGCACTTAGGCATAATTGCACTTGTTTTACTCCCCTAAAACCTTACCTTCAACACTTAGGCATATGTTGCACTTGCTCTACTTTCAGCACTTAAGCATAATTTGCACTTGCTCTACATTTAGCAATGAACGTTTATGTGCACATCACTTGCACTTTTGCACAAATGAGGTTAACTTATGTCTCCCCCCCTCCGCCCCTACACACTGTGTCTTGAAAACACTTTGCATTCAGAATTAACGAAGCTCGCACTAGCCTGGCAAGGCGTTTGCCGCATATGGTCCATTGTGTGCTCAATATGCTCTATATAAGGCATACATGCAGCTCCAGATATGCCTATAGTGCTTTCTTGTCATATGTGCATTCCTCGTTTGTTCAACTAGCAAAAGCCACGCCTGTAGCAACCCTCCAGTGCTCACCTAATAATTGAAATAAACATATAATCATATAAATGAACATCAATCTTAAATAACCTGGCGCCTTGGACCCATAAAATCCCTCTCTTTCCAAGGCGCCGAATTTAGGCAGCATACACAGCATGCACAGCACGAGGCGCCGGCCTTAACCTAGTACCCCTAGGCACTCTTTTTCACTCTTTTTTTGAACTCGCCGAAATCGCTTTCTTAAGTTATAACGGCATAGTATACATTATATAAAAGCACTCCAAGCACTCGTAAGGTCAAGAACGTGCAGCGAGATGACGAGTTCCGAATTTCACGCACCAATGACGCTTAGATTTAACATACAACTTCTTTGAAACATGTTTTTAACGTCGCAAATAATCCGCGTCCACCCCGCACGCGATGGCTGCGGACGAGATTCTGACATCAGAAATCGCTTATGTTTTTTTAGTCATAGCGATGGCATTCTTTTATTATTAACAATGAAGTTATGCTTTTGCTAAAACCTCGATGATGTGCCGTCAGAATTCGCCTTGCACTACCCTCCGGACCCTGCAGCCATGCCTGTGCCTGGAGTACAGCGTCCACTAGGAATCAACACTTTGTTATGTCCATTAGCATTACTCCATGCTTACTGCTGTACTATGGACTCGGTGCTGCTGCACACAATGGTGAGCCTTGCCATGCATGTCACGCTCCGTGCAGCACGCACAAGCATCCTCCTGATGGCTGCCTGCAGTGACATGATGCAGCCCACATGCTAGTAAGTAAAACCACTGATGAGGCAACTGCATGCTTTAGTGTACACTGCATGGGCGGTAAGTGCAGCACTTGGGCAAAAACATGCTTGCTTTAGCACCTATCGGCACTTCTCACATGCACGCTGTATAAAACTGATATCTTCCCCGCCCCCCGCCCTAGTATGGCTGCTTTAATGTATCTTCTACATGCTTACAGATGATGAGTCACAAGACTTAACTGATATGTTCCCCGTCCCCTACCCTAGTTTGGCTGCTTTAGTGCATCTTTTACATGCATACACATGACGAGTCAGAAGACTTAAGGAATATGTTCAACTGCCTTGCCCTTTTGTTTGCATGTTATCCCCCACACCATCTTTGTGCACACGTCTTAAAGTACTGTCTAACCCATTGCATTTAGAATCTCATTAGGTCAAGCCTGACCTAGGTTCAGTCTATGAGGACTGATTTCTAACATTGTTACATTACAAATTGGTACAGTTCTTCATGCACATTTGCTTGCGGGTTAATTCCTCACAAATGCAGTGCAAGGTGCTAACATAACTAGTTCTGCCTCTTGAGCTCACCTTAAAGCCTTTGACATATGTATGCTTTACTAAAATCTTAAAATCCGGCGCCTTGGACATTTAGATCCACCTCTTTCCAAGGCACCGAATTTAGGCAGCATACACAGCATGCACAGCACGAGGCGCCGGCCTTAACCTAGTACCCATATTTACTCTTTTTCACTCTTTTTTGACCTCGCCGAAATCGCTTTTTAAAGTTATAGCGGCATAAAGTAATTTATATAAAAGCGCTTTAGGCAATCGTAACCTCAAGAACGTGCAGCGAGATAGCGAATTCCAAATTTTGCGCACCAATGACGCTTAAATTAAATATACACCTTCTTTACAACATGTTTTTAACATCGCAAACAATCCGCGTCCACCTTGCACGCGTTGGCTGCGGACGAGCTTCTGACGTCGGAAATCGTTCATGTTTTTTGATTAGCGATGGCATTCTTTAATTATTTACAATGACGTTATGCGTTTGCTAAACCTCGCTGATGTGCCGTCAGAATTCGCCTTGCACTGCTCTCCGGAACTTGCAGCCATGCCTGTCCCTGGAGTACAGCGTCTAGTAGGAATCAACACTTTGTTATGTCCATTAGCATTGCTCCATGCTTACTGCTGTACTACGGACTTGGTGCTGCTGCACACAACGGTGGGCTTTGCCATGCATGTCACGCTCCTTGCAGCACGCACAAGCATCCTCCTGATGGCTGCCTGCAGTGACATGATGCAGCCCTTGATGAACAAACATGCTGGTAAGTTAAACCACTGATGAGGCAACTACATGCTTTAGTGTACACTGCATGGGCGGTACGTGCAACACTTAGGCAAGAAAAATGCTTGTTCTAGTACCTACCGGCACTCACCTGCACGCAACATATAACTGATATCTTCCCCGCCCCCCGCCCTAGTATGGCTGCTTCAGTGCATCTTTTGCATGCTTACACATGACAAGTCAGAAGACTTAAGGAATCTGTTCGAACAGAGTTTAATTCAACTGCCTTGTCCTTTGGTTTGCAGGTTATCCCCCACACCATCTTTGTGCACATGCTTGAAAGAACTGTCTAACCCATTGCATTAAGAATCTCATTAGGTCAGGTTCAGTCTACGAGGATTGATTTCTAGCATTGGTACATTACAAATCGGTACAGTTCTTCATGCACATTTGCTTGCGGGTTAATTCTTCACAAATGCAGTGCAAGGTGCTAATATTACTAGTTCTGCCTCTTGAGCTCACCTTAATGCCTTTGACATATGTATGCTTCAATATGATAACAAGCATATGATAAATGATGCACAAAAAGTAAATTCATAAAGTGTACTCAAAACTTAAAATCCGGCGCCTTGGACATTTAGATCCACCTCTTTCCAAGGCGCCGTATTTAGCGAGCTACACAGCATGCACAGCACGAGGCGCCGGCCTTAACCTAGTACCCATCATCACTCGTCGAATCACACCTTTTTCACCTCGCCGAAATCGGTTTCTTAACTTACAGTGGCATTAAGTAAACTATATTAAAGCGCTTTGACCACTCATAAGCTCAAGAACGTGCAGCGAGATGACGAGTTCCGAATTTCGTGCACCAATGGCGCTTAAATTTAATATGCATCTTCTTTGCAACATGAATTTAACATCGCAAACAATCCGCGTCCACTTTGCACGCGTTGGCTGCGGACGAGCTTCTGACGTCAGAAATCGCTCATGTTTTTCAGTCATAGCGATGGCATTATTTAATTATTAACAATGACGTTATGTGTTTGCTAAACCTCGCTGATGTCCCGTCAGAATTCGCCTTGCACTGCCCTCCGGACCCTGCAGCCATGCCTGTCCCAGGAGTACAGCGTCCAGTAGGAATCAACACTTTGTTATGTCCATTAGCATTGCTCCATGCTTACTGCTGTACTATGGACTTGTTGCTCTTGCAGACAATGGTGGGCTTTGCCATGCATGTCACGCTCCTTGCAGCACGCACAAGCATCCTCCTGCTCGCTGCGTGCAATGACATGATGCAGCCCTTGATGAACAAACATCCTGGGAATAGAAACCACAGATGAGGCATGCCTTATTCTACACTGCATGGGCGGTAGGTGCAGCACTTAGGCAAACAAATGCTTGCTGTAGCACCTATTGGCACTTCTCACATGCATGCTGTATATAACTGATATCTTCCCCGCCCCCCGCCCTAATATGGCTGCTTTAATGCATCTTCTACATGCTTACACATGATGAGTCATAAGACTTAACTGATATGTTCCTCGCCCCCCGCCCTAGTATGGCTGCTTCAGTGCATCTTTTACATGCTTACGCATGACGAGTCAGAAGACTTCAGGAATCTTTTTAACTGCCTTGTCCTTTTGTTTGCAGGTTATCCCCCACACCATCTTTGTGCACACGTCTTAAAGAACTGTCTAACCCATTGCATTAAGAATCTCATTAGGTCAGGTTCAGTCTATGAGGACTGACTTCTAGCATTGGTACATTACAAATTGGTACAGTTCTTCATGTACATTAGCTTGCGGGTCAACTCATCAAAAATGCAGTGCGAGGTCCTAACATAACTAGTTCTTCCTCTTGAGCTCACCTTAAAGCCTTTGACATATGTATGCTTCAATATGATTACAAGCATATGATTAATGATGCACAAAAAGTAAATTCGTAAAGTGTACTCAAAACTTAAAATCCGGCGCCTTGGACATTTAGATCCACCTCTTTCCAAGGCGCCGAATTTTGAACGGCATGCACAGCATGCACAGCACGAGGCGCCGGGCGCTAACACGCTACCCTTGGGCACACTTTTCATCACACTTTTTTTACCTCGCCGAAATTGCCTTCTGTACTTGCAGCGGCATAAAATGAACTATATAAAAGCGCTTTGAGCACTCGCAAGCTCAATAACGTGCAGCAAAATGACGAGTTTCACATTCCGCGCACCAATGGCGCTTAAACTTGACAAACACCTTTTATGCAACATGATTTTAACATCACAAGCAACCCACGTCCGCCAGCTCTTCAGCACTCCCCGTCCAGCAGCACCCCAGCTCATCCAGCATTGAAGCAACGCTAATAAGTGCAACAATAATAGGTATCGCGCATTTGTTGAGCAGCTGGGATGCGCGTGCACGCCGTGGATGAGCTCCGCACCGTTTTTGCGTGATAGTTACTATTATATACGTACGAAATCCGGCTCGTGGCATAAGCGCTAAAACGCTTAGCCTAGCGCACTTGACATCTCGCTGCCACCTCGGGGACCCAGGTTCGAATCTCACTAACTGCACACACGAAGAAAGACTCTTTTGTCACACCATAGCTTAGCCCTTGAGCTTTAGCACTTAGACTTAATTTGTACTTACTTTGCTTTCCCTTGAGCAAAAGCACTAAACATTAATTAGCATTTGCTCCACTTTCAGCACTTAGGCATAGTTTGCACATATTCTACTTTCAGCACTTGGGCATAATTTGCACTTGCTCTACTGTCAGCACCTAGGCATCGTTTGCACATATTCTACTTTCAGCACTTGGGCATAATTTGCACTTGATCTACTTTCAGCACTTCAGCACTTTTCGTTTACAATGCACAACATAGTACATCACTTGCACCTTTGCACGAACGAGTATACCATTCCAAGTCCAATAGTACGTCACTTGCACTTTTGCACAAATGAGGTTTAATCACGTCTCCCCTTCCCCCCCTACACAAAGTCTTGAAAATATTTTGAAAGTTACCAAGCTTGAAATAGCAAGGCATTTGCCACAAAAGGCCAATTGTGTGCTCAACGTGCTCAATGGCAAACATGCAGCTCAAAGTGCTTTCTCGCCATATGCACATTATTCTTTAATGATTAACAAGCAAAAGCCACGCTTGTGGCAATCCTACAGCCTTCACCTGAAATAATTGCAACATATGACATACATAATCATATGAATTAATAGCAATCTTAAAATAACAATCTGAAACAAACCCGGCGCCTTGGTCCGCCCTAATCCCACTCTTTCCAAGGCGCCGAAGTTTAGGCGGCATACACAGCATGCACAGCACGAGGCGCCGGCCTTAACCTAGTACACAAGTTCACACTAAAGTCACACGTTTTTTAACTCGCCAAAATCACTATCTAACTTTACAGCGATATGAAATTAACTATTTTAAAGCGCTTTGAGCACTCGTAAGCTCAAGAACGTGCAGCGAAATGACGAGTTCTAAATTTCGCGCACCAATGACGCTTAAATTGGACATACATCTTCTTTGAAACATATATTTAACATCGCAAACAATCCGCGTCCACCTTGCACGCGTTGGCTGCGGACGAGCTTCTGACGTCAGAAATCGCTCTTGCTTTCTGGACGTAGCGATGGCATTCTTATAATTTTTACAATGACGATATATATTTGCTAAGCCTCACTGATGTTCCGTCAAAATTCACCCAGCACAACCCCCTGGACCCTGCAGCCATGCCTACGCCTGGAGTACAGGTAATAGGAACCAATGATGAGGCAACTACATACATTAGTGTACACTGCATGGGTGGTAAGTACAACACTTAGGCAAAAGCATGCTTGCTCTTGCACCTATTAGCACTTCTAACATGCACGCTGTATATAACTGATATGTGTGTCCCCCCCCCGCGCCCTGCCTCTCGAGCTCAGCTTAAAGCCTTAAATACATGTATGTTTTCAAAATAATTACAAGCATTTGATTAATGATTAATTATGTAAATTGATAAAATGTACTCAAAACTCCAAGTATCCGGCGCCTTGGACATTTGAATCCACCTCTTTCCAAGGCGCCGAATTTAGGCAGCATACACAGCATGCACAGCACGAGGCGCCGGCCTTAACCTAGTACCCCTAGGCACTCTTTTTCACTCTTTTTTGACCTCGCCGAAATCACTTTCTTAAGTTACAACGGAATAAAGTGAACTATATAAAAGCATTTTGAGCACTCGTAAGCTCAAGAACGTGCAGCGAGATGACGAGTTACGAATTTCGTGCACCGATGACGCTTAAATTTAATGTACATCTTCTTAGCAGCATTTTTATAACATCGCAAATAATCCGCGTCCACCCTGCACGCGTTGGCTGCAGACGAACTTCTGACGTCAGAAATCGCTCTTGCTTTCCGGATGTAGCGATTGCATTCTTAAAATATCAACAATGACGTTATGCGTTTGCTAAGCTTCGCTGATGTGCCGATAAAAGTCGCCCAGCACAGCCCTCCGGACCCTATAGCCATGCCTGGAGTACAGCGTCCAGTAGCAATCAACACTTTGTTATGTCTATAAGCATTGTTCCATGCTTACTGCTGTACTACGGACTCGGTGCTGATGCACACAATGGTGAGCCTTGCCATGCATGCCATGCTCCGTGCAGCGCGCACAAGCATCCTCTTGCTTGTTGCTTGCATTGACGTGATGCAGCCCTTGATGAACAAACATGCTGGCAATAGATACCATTGATGAGGCAACTGCATGCCTTAGTGTACATTGCATGGGCGGTAAGTGCAGCACTTCGGCAAAAGCATGCTTGCTCTAGCACCAATTAGCAATTCTCACATGCACATTGTATATCACTGATATGTTCCCGCCCCCCGACCTAGTATGGCTGCTTCAGTGCATGTTTTGCATGCTTACACGTGGATGAGTCACTTAAAACTTAGTGTACACTGCATGGGTTGTAAGTGCAACACTTAGGCAAAAGCACGCTTGCTCTTGCACCTATCAGCACTTCTCACATGCACGCTGTAAATAACTGATATGTTGCTTTCTCCCCGCCCTAGTACGGCTGATTCTGTACACCTTTTGCATGCTTACATATGATGAGTCATTAGATTTAACCAATATGTTCCCCGCCCCACGCCCTAGTATGGCTGCTTCAGTGCATCTTTTGCAAGCTTACACATGATGAGTCGCAAGATTTAATGAATCTGTCTAACTGCCTTGTCCTTTTGTTTGCAGTTTATCCCCCACACCATCTTTGTGCACACGTCTTAGATAACTGTCTTACCCATTGCATTAAGAATATCTAGGTTCAAATTCAATTTACGAGGACTGATTTCCAGCATTGGTTCATTACAAATTGTTACATCAATCTTCATGCACATTTGATTGCAGATTAGTTCCTCACAACGCAATGCAAGGTGCTAACATAACTATTTCTGCCTCTTGACCTCAACTTTATGCCTTCGACACATGTATGCTTCAATTTAAATACAAGCATATGTTATATGATGCACATAAAGGAAATCCATACGATGTGCTCAAAACTTAAAATATCCGGCGCCTTGGACATTTGAATCCCCTTCTATGGCTGCTTCAGTGCATCTTTTGCAAGCTTACACATGATGAGTCGCAAGATTTAATGAATCTGTCTAACTGCCTTGTCCTTTTGTTTGCAGTTTATCCCCCACACCATCTTTGTGTACACGTCTTAGATAACTGTCTTACCCATTGCATTAAGAATATCTAGGTTCAAATTCAATTTACGAGGACTGATTTCCAGCATTGGTTCATTACAAATTGTTACATCAATCTTCATGCACATTTGATTGCAGATTAGTTCCTCACAACGCAATGCAAGGTGCTAACATAACTATTTCTGCCTCTTGACCTCAACTTTATGCCTTCGACACATGTATGCTTCAATTTAAATACAAGCATATGTTACATGATGCACATAAAGGAAATCCATACGATGTGCTCAAAACTTAAAATATCCGGCGCCTTGGACATTTGAATCCCCTTCTTTCCAAGGCGCCGAATTTAGGCAGCATACACAGCATGCACAGCACAAGGCGCCGGCCATAACCTAGTACCCTATATCCCTCTTTTTCACTCTTTTTTGACCTCGCCGAAATCGCTTTCTGAACTTACAGAGGCATAAAGCAAACTATATAAAAGCGCTTTGAGCACTCGTAAGCTCAAGAACGTACAGCGAGATGACGAGTTCCGAATTTCGCGCACCGATGACGCTTAAAATTTAATATACATCTTCTTCGCAACATTTTTATAACATCGCAAATAATCCGCGTCCACCCTGCACGCGTTGGCTGCGGACGAGCTTCTGACGTCAGAAATCACTCTTGCTTTCCAGATGTAGCAATGGCATTCTTAAAATATCAACAATGACGATATGCGTTTGCTAAGCTTCGCTCATGTGCCGACAAAATTCGCCCAGCACAGCCCTCCGGACCCTACACCCATGCCTGGAGTACAGCGTCCAGTAGCAATCAACACTTTGTTATGTCTTTTAGCATTGCTCCATGCTTACTGCTGTACTACGGACTCAGTGCTGATGCACACAATGGTGAGCTTTGCCATGCATGTCACGCTCCTTGCAGCATGCAAAAGCATCATCCTGCTGGCTACTTGCAGTAACATGATGCAGCCCTTGATGAACAAACACGCTGGTAAGTTTCACCACTGATGAGGCAACTGCATGCCTTAGTGTACATTGCATGGGTGGTAAGTGCAACACTTAGGCAAAAGCATGCTTGCTCTAGCACCTATCAGCACTTCTCACATCCACGCTGTATGTATCTGATATGTTTCCCCGCCCCCCGCCCTAGCATGGCTGCTTCAGTGCATCTTTTGCATGCTTACACATGATGAGTCACAAGGCTTTAGAAATCTATCTAACTGCCTTGTCCTTTTGTTTGCAGGTTATCCCCCACACCGTCTTTGTGCACACGTCTTAGATTACCGTCTTACCCATTGCATTGATAATCTTGTTGGGTTAGGTTCAGTCTATGAGGACTGATTTCTAGCGTTTGTGAATTACAAATTGGTACAGTTCTCCATGCACATTTGCTTGCGGGTAAGTTCCTCACAAATGCAAGGTGCTAACATAACTATTTCTGCCTCTTGCTCAACTTAAACGCTCAAGATGAAGCCTTTGACACGTGTATGCTTTCAGATGATTTACAAGCATGATAAATGATGCACACAAAGTTAATTGATAAATTGTACTCAAAACTTCAAATATCCGGCGCCTTGGACATTTGAATCCACCTCTTTCCAAGGCGCCAAATTTTAAGCGGCATACACAGCATGCACAGCACGAGGCGCCGGCATTAATCTAGTACCCATATTTACTCTTTTTCACTCTTTTTTGGCGACGCCGAAATCGCTTTCTTAAGTTATAACGGCATAATATACATTACATTAAAGCACTCCAAGCACTCGCAAGGTCAAGAACGTGCAGCGAGATGACGAGTTCCGCATTTCACGCACCAATGACGCTTAAACTTAACAAACATCTTCTTTGCAACATGTTTTAAACATTGCAAACAATCCGCGTAATCAGCCCCCAACAATCGTGCACGTCTTGCCTTATATCTGCCACAGAGACTGTTCCCCCCCGCTGAAAGAGACTTTTGCCGCAGCTGTTCTGAAGAATCAACAGAGATGCCGTGTCCGCACAACGGGCCTGACTGGAGACGTTGTCAGCAGTGTATTGCTGTCATTGCACAGGCAGCTGTCCTTTGCATGAACATGGCTTTGAGTTCCATCCTCCCAGACGCAGCATCAGCGGTTGCCACAACTGTGCTTTACAATGCGTGCATGGGTGTGGCACGCCTGTTCTCAGACTCTCCTGCTATTCATCACATATGGCTAAGCACTTGTGTGCGATTGCCACCTTTCATGGCAGAAGTTGCCAAGATTGCTGCCATTCCAGTGGCACATGCTGGGGCATATAGAGAAGCAGTTCTCAAAGCTGTTGTGCTTTTGTTCCTGGCGCTCACGTCTGCCTTAGTGAGCGCACGCATTCACATGTTTGTATGCACCTTTCAAAAGTCTTGCAAAAAGAAATGTGTCATGTGTTCACCTCTTGTTCGCAGGTTGTCCCCCTCACCATGTTCCCGAGGTCCATTGCCAATTTACCTGTGCCACCTACTGCGCGATTGACAAGCAATCACTTGGCCACGCACATCAGTCGCTTTCCCTCATCAGTGAGTCTTCTTCATAACTGCCCTACTCATTGTATAGAGGCTTTAGTTACGTTTCCCCCCTCCCCCCCTATTTATTGTGCTTCAACAAACCTTCACCTAGGCCTACATGTATCATGCTTGCACATGCCACAGAGCATGTGTCTAGTCAGAATACACCTTTATAACCTCATTCAACATACCTCTTCATAACTGCCCTCCTCATCGTATAGAAGCTTTAATTACGTTTCCCCCCTCCCCCCCTATTTATTGAGGTTCAACAAACCTCACCTAGGCCTACATGTATCATGCTTGCACATGCCACTCAGCTTTCATCCCCCCCTTTGCTCTCTTTCACCTAGCACCTAGCTGTCTATTTAGTATACTCTTGCTCTGAAAAAGGGCAAATGCTTGTCCTCAATTTGCTCTGCTCACCTAGCACCTAGCTATATCTTTGTAAATCTGTCTATTCAGCATACACCTTCACAGCCTCATTCAACATTCCTCTTCATAACTGCCCTACTCATTGTATAGAGGCTTTAGTGACATTTCCCCCCTCCCAAATCAAGCTTGCACATGCCACAAAGTTTTTACCCCCCCCCCCTTGTTCTCTAACTCCTGAACTCCATTTGCCTTCATTCAACTAGCACCTAGCTATATCTTTGTAAATCTGTCTATTTAGCATACACCTTCTTAACTGCATTCAGCATGCCTCTTCATAACTGCCCTACTCATCTCCTACAAAGGTTGAACAGACCTTCACCTACATCTTTCAAGCTTGCACATGCCACAAAGCTTTTATCCCCCCCCCCTTTGCTCTCTATTTCATTTCACACCTGTCAATAGCCTTCACCTTGTTTATCAAGCTTTCAACACCAAGCCCGCACCCTAAACACAAATACATTGTTCCTGCACATCTGCTCATAGTTTAATGTTTTTAACAACGCCATGCAACGGATAAATGGAAACGCCTCAACCTCTCGAGTTGCAACTTCTACCTCATCTGCTCGAGCACTTCTTCCACAACCATTGACAACTGCCCAAAAGGTATGGCTTAATGTTCCCTTTCATCAAAAAGGGATCCAAATCAACTCTTGATTTGTTCAAGCATTGACACTCTACTGCAGGAGGAAGCACATGCTACTAAACAAGCACTTGGCTTTCCATCATTGACAACTTGGGAATACGTTTTGAGTAAGAAACCTCAATGGGATACAATGTGTAAGAACACTCTTCACCAAGACCATATGAAAGCTTGTGCAAATTGTGGTGTTACATCACTGAATCAAATCTCTAGCTTTTCTACTCGCAACCTAACACATTGGCCAACTGGCAAGAAGACTCCAGCAGCACTTGCTTACCCACATTTGCTTGAGGTATGCTTTGCATTTGCTCCCCTCAAGCTCGTACTCTTGCATCTCTCTCAAAACTAACAAAATACACCTTTTTCCCCAACAGAGCATGACTGTGGAACCGGGCATGCCAACCAGCATTGAAAGCAAATTCTGGACATGTCATACTTGCAGTCAAACAGGAGGTGCAAACTTTTTGTAGAAGTTCCTTCTGCCCACCCTTATGCATTGCATACTAAAATTCATTATTTCTCTTGCAGAGGATTGCAAGATTTCAGCCAAAGGCATCGCTCGTGCTAGATATGTTGTTCCTGAGCCCAACCCCTACAAAACTGCCATCTTGAACCAAGACCCTCCTACTATGCAATTAATGAGCATTGTGGACACAACTGTCCAATACTGCAAGCGCATGAATGCTTTTGCCACTGGCGGAGTTAGCAGCATGTCCTCTTTGTGCGGCCCACTCATCCATTACGCTTCCAACAGCAGAGTGTACTTAAGGCGTGCAACCGATGAATTGTTCCAGATTTTGGGCATTATAAAATTGTGCAACCCAATTATTCAGCGCTTTGCCACAATGCTAGAACGCGAGAGTCCTACCAATGGTATCCCTATACTAACAAGCAACGATACTCGAAGAATTGTGGAGAGAGAAGAGCAAAGAGACCCACGTGGTGTAGATGAATCGCGACCAAGGCACATGGGCCTTGCCTTTCACATGCCAATGGGCTCCTCCATGCTTCCGAATAGTTCACGTGTACATGTTCCTCGAGCTGAATACACAGAACATGTTGGAAGTGTGCAGCGCAGGCAAAACAATAGTGCAGGAAACGCTCTCCTTTGAGGTAAATTAAGCAAACTGTTTTGTAAACTTGCATGCACTGGTTTTGCTCACTCCTCTCTTCCTTTGCAGATGGCTCTTCTAGGGCGATTGATGTACATGCTGCTACAGCCTCTGTGTATGCACCAGAAGTAATTCCCGCTGATTTGCAGGCAAACTTTTCAACTCAAAATATCTCACAAGTCCATCTATCCATCCCTTATGCTTCTGTTGACCCACCGAGCACAAGTGTCACAAGGACTGGCCCTTTGGCAGTCAATCCTGATAGGCTACAGGATATTGATGTTGTTGCCTCTCAAAGGAATCCAGAAGCTCCCTTGCCTTTTCTCCGGACAAGTATTCAGCAATGTATAAACCTAGAGATGTGTCTGTTTCCGCATCTGTTTCCACATGGAACGGTGTGTTGTGCTCTTGTTTTGCAACACGAGTGTTGAACTTTAGCATTCTCCTTTTACACCAAGCCTGTCTAACGTGCAGGGCTCCTATGATGGAAGAGACGACGGCAACAAATATCACCTCCACAATTACTGGGAGTATCGTATGAAAACTGCTTTTACTCTCTTTACTTTGTATCAGCCGTACTTGCTCTTGGCATACCAGATCCAGCAGGTTTGCCAATCAGCTTTTGCACGTCATTTGCTGTTGGTCATGTGGTGTTTGCATTTTGTGCATCCTACATCAGATGTGCACTTTCCTTTTGCAGTGCCACATGATGGCCACCAAGTATAGCTGCCAAGCGTTAGAAAGTGATATTGCCTCTTTCAAAAAAAGGTTCCCAGAAGCGAGTGAGGATGAAGTGTATGAAAGTGTAGCTAAATGCAAGGTTCCCGGAGATTTTGCGGGTTCGCCCACGTGGTACCGGTCAGCATTGAAGGATTTGCAGTGCATGGTTGAAAGCTACGGCATGCCAGATTTGTTTTTGACCCTCACAGCTGATGAAGTCAGTCCGACACGCTTTTATGAGGTCTCCAACATGGAAAGTTTTTTCTTGAAGCAATGGTTTGACCCGGATACGCCTCGTCTTTACACTGTACGTGCAACGCTTATCTTACATCCAAACTTGGTCTTGGCATATCAATGATGTCAATTACAGAAGACGTGTTTTCCCTGCATGCACTCGTAGTATGCTCCTGTGGAGAACGCTAGGCTCTTCCACCAAAGGTGCTCAACCTTTTTGAAAGATTACATTTGCTGCAAGGATGCAGAAGGCAACCCTTTGCCTGGACTGCTGGGCAGGGTTAACCACTACGTCAGACGGTACGAGTGCCAAAACCGAGGGTAAGTAATAGATGCTCTTGATTGCTTCTCAAGCATATGCTTTGTCACATATCTTTCTTTATAAACTCTCACAGGTCGCTCCATGCACATATTATGCTTTGGCTCGAGTCTGAAAGCAGGGTTGTTGTTGAGTCTGAAATCACTGCTTCCATTCCAGGCATTGTAAAACCTGGTTGCGAGCACTTGCCGCCCCATGATTACACACGTTATGAAAAGCCTGCCAATGCTGATGAGGATGATCTACCATACACTGTTTGTAGAAAGCAATTCCACACATGCCGCCCTACTGCTTGTTGCGAAAGTGGCTCTTGCAACCAAGGATTTCCAATGAGCGTGCATCCAGCTCGCAGAGCCACTCAAAGCGGGACCCACCTGCGATGGGCTTACCACCGCCCCAATGAGGATTGTGCAAATGTCGTGCCATATCACCCAGCAGTGGCAGCATTGTGGGGAGGTTTGTCTTGTCTTTAAAAAATCATCCTTGCATCGAGCTCCGTCAAAGGCAGGGATGCAAATTTGACATCTTTTGCCCTTGTAGGCCACACAAACTGTCAGCTTGTTTGCAACACATCGCTCTCATACTACTTATTGAAATATACCATGAAGGTAAAAAATTGAGACACTCTGTGTTATTGTAGAATGGGAATTTGCTACGCACCTAACAGTGTTCCTGTCATTGCAGGCAGAGCGCACTGGTGCTCTCTCATGGGATGAGGCATGTGCTTTGAATTTGGGCTTGACAGAGATGAGCACTCCCCAAAGGAAGCTCATATCTGGAATGATCTTGACAAAGCCTGTTTCACCTTGTGGTGCTGCACTTGCAATGCTGGGGATTTCTGTTGTCGAGACTTCCACAAAAGTCACCTTCATCAACAGCTCCCGGCCAGGGACAAAGATGGTAAAATCCACATGTATGCACACATTTATTGCTTTCAAAACAATGGCTCCTTTCACAAACAGACACTCGCTTGCAGGTACAACTGTCCAACCCAAAGGCAAGAAGAGCCAATATAAGCTCGACGTTTGAAAAGTATGGAACACGCCCTGCTTCATTAGAAACCATGACTTTCACTGATTACTTTAAAAAATTTCAACTTGAGAAAGACCTTCCTGCAAAGCTGCAAGGCACAGAGATCCTGCAAGATGACTTGAACAATTTTCTTGTGCCACGCCAGGGACTTTTACGCTTCAACGACCCACATCCCAGTGAGGATGCATCGAATGCAAAGGGTGTAGGAAGCTGCAATTCAAACCTTGCTAACATTCGTTTGTGTCTTGATGCCTTTCAGTGCATGCAACAGAGGACTTTGTTTTCAACTTTTTGCTGTCAAAGAAGCACTTCAGGACTCTAGAACAACTCTTGGATGAAGGCGTGGACTCGTACTACCAACAATGTGTGCTTGACGGCTATGTTCCTGCAGGCAACCAGTCTGAAGTGAGTGTCACTAGCATTGCTGTGCATTTTGACAAGTCCTAAGCATGCTCACCAACATGCCACCATTTTCTTGCTTTTAGGTGTTAGAAGAGCTCATTGATGCTTACATGGCCCGCAATATGTGGGATCAATCCAATTCAACGGCTATCCTTAAAGCTTTGCAAAAGAAATTTCCTGATTTTCAGCAGCAAGGTGGAAATGCAGGCCCTGAAGTTGATGCTGGAGAATTGGTCACTTTTCATGAAGCTATCCCTGAGTCAATCGAATCTGCCCGTCAGCGCACAGAATTTGAAGATGTTGCTCGTGCAGGCTGCATGCCCCATCAACAACCTATTTTTGACTCCATTTACAACAAGCGCGCAGGAATCGTTGCTCTATCAGGCGCTGGGGGGGCAGGGAAATCACACTTGCTTAAATGTTTGACGCACAAGTACAGAGAGACAGGTCGCATGGTTTCCATTTCTGCAACAACAGCACGCGCAGCAAGAAACTTGAGCGTATTTGGGCGAACTATACACAGCGCCTTTGGCTTGGAAGTTAAATCTCTACGCAGTCTCAGACCTTGGGCATCGTTTGGGGGAGACATGATTTTGATCCGGGAGACTGATGTTTTCATTATAGATGAGATGAGCATGCTGACACATGATCAACTTTACTATGTCATGATGAGGATAAAGTCTGCCTCTGTTTACAAAGACATGCAGGAATTGTTGGACAACAAGATGATCATCCTCACTGGAGACCTTTTTCAAGTAAGTCATGCATGATATTTGCATCGCTTGCATAACATGTCCTGTCTTGGTCACAAATGCAAAACATTTGTCTTATGAAACACCATGCAGGTACCACCTGTTTGTGCGCACAAAGTGACTATGAACGATGATGGCAGCACTATTTGTAAGAAATGCCACTTGACATCATCAATTTTTTGGAATGAGACTGAAAAGTTTGACATTGAGGGCTCCGTGCGCCACAATGCTGATCCAGCCTTTGCTCAATTTTGCAACGTGATTCGCAAACAAATACCCACACAAAATCAGATTGACTCGACCCTTTCTGCTTGCATGCGTATCTCAAAAGAGGAGGTTGCCTTGCATGCAGCTCCAACTCCTGGTGCCGGAGCTGATGCTTCTGATTTGTCAACTGTTTTGTGCACGCACGATCGTGATGTTGATACATACAACCAATCCATTATCAAGCACTTGTATGGTCCCCAAGTATTGCTAGTCCCCCTTGATTTTTTTGCCAACAAAGAAAGGCAGGAGCTGAACGCTGCACCTCAAGCTATTTCAAGTTTCTTGAAAAAGAAGGGTTTCCACAAGCTTACACATGTTGCTATCGGAGCTCCAGTTTTTTTAACGACAAACACAAACACAGCTTCGAATGGAGATGCAGGCACTATTGTTGAGCTTCACATGCAGGAAGACCATCTTGACGCAATTTCAGTGAAAATGAACAGTGGAGAGGTAATTACCTTCAAACGCACAATTTCCGAAAGCGTTATTTTCAACGAGGTCAGATATTTTAAGTACACTTTTCCTTTGATGCTTGGCTATGCCATGACTGCTCACAAAGCACAAGGGCTTACCATATCGAGGCCCATCATTATTGACGCAGAAAGTGCTTTTGAAGCAGGGCAAATGTATGTTTTGTTCTCACGTGTCACCAGAGCCTCTTTACTGACAATTTGTGGAAAGTTAACTCCAGAGATTTTTAAGCCCGTCAAGATCTCAGGAATCAACTGTTAAGCTCATTTCCAACGCTTCAACATGTTTTTCAACATGCTGTACAGCTAAACTTCCTCATTTCTTTTTTAGCCATGCATTCCCTCTATTTCTTTTTCTTCAAATTTTACATGCATGAGAGCTATCAACTTCATGTTTTATTAGCCTTTGTAATTATTTACACCTTTGCTTGATTTCCCGAACCTACCATGCTAGCCTTACCGATACTTAATTGTCACAATTAGAAAATAGTTAATGCTTACCTTTCCCATTTCTTCTTTCCTTTCTTCAACAGTTTTGCTCGCTGTTGTTTCTTCATGCTTGCCTATCACCATGCCTCACAACCCTTTTTAAACTCGATGCATACCATTTTGTGCATGGTTTCCTTCTTCTTTAGCCTTGCTCGCAGGTGTGGGGACCGCAATGAGCACCTCCACGTGGTGGTCCCTGGTAACACGCTTTTGCAATAGCATTGGCGTGGCTAAGCTCATTTCAAGCCCTGCTATGCCAAGCCTTTTCTGCAGTCTCTTATTTGCTGTCAGCACCACTATCAAACTTTTGGTAGCATACGGGATCTGACTTTACAATCAGACCCGCAGTCAGAGCTTTGCTACCAAGGCCGCCTTTAAGGTTCTGCTTCCTTCTTTTCATGGCTTCAGCATTTTCCTTCTTGTCATGAGCAAATTATAAACATGCTATTTTCACATTCTTCATGTAACAACAAACTGTAATGACTTCTTGTGCATCTCCCTTACGGCCTTCTTATAAGTTTAAATATTTTGGATACAAAACGCAAGAAATAAGTAACTTCAAGCAAAAAATGAAGGCAAGTCATCACATATAAAGGAGACAACATGATAGATGAAATACTTGAGTTCTAAGCCTTCAAACACATGCTAAGTCTGCATTGTCTGCCTTCAAACCAAAAGTCACAAAAAGGCATGCCCAGCAGCTCATTGTTCTAAGCAAATATTGTCTACACAATCATGCAGATGCTCACCTAAAGGCAAAAGTCATTACCAGCTCATACCTAACTTTATTAAAGCTCCATGCACCTTTCACCCTGCCAGCAACATGCACTACCTCTCATGCTAAATCATGGGCTAAAGCATGCTCTAAATCAGGCTCAAAGCTTCATCAAGCAAGCAAGCAATCAGAAGGGAAAAAAAGCGGGTCCAGCATATTCACAAGAGGAAAGCTACATGACACATAAAATACTACAGTTTTATACCTTAAACCGTAGGTTGAGGTGCAGAGTCGGCTTGTCTTAAGAAAGCTTCCAACTAAGGAAAGCAAAGCCTAGCATCTAAATGTGTCACGTTCTAAAACTTCGCTGTCCTATTTACTGCGCTAGCTAGGCAGGGGAGAGATATATATGCAGGAAAAGCATGACATAATGGTACAATAATGTTACAGGACAGCATGTTCCAAGTTCCACACACTGCTGCTTACGCAAAACGCATGCATACTCACACGCTCATGACAAACGCATATGTGCATAGCATTGTGCATATTGCTGTACATCATAACTAATGTATGCACATGTGCATTGCATTGTGCATTTTGCTGTACAGCACAACTAATGTATGCACAATCATGCAGTCCATGACCAACAAGCCTGTGAAGCAGCCCTGCACCTTACTGTGTTATGGCTCCATACATCTTTCCGCCCAGCAAGCAACATGCACTACCTCTCATGCTGAAACAAAATCCTCTAAGCTCCGTCAACAGATGGCCTGCAAGACGATGTGTCCTCCGAGACTGAAACAGCAGTGTCAGAATAATACTGCAGGAAACAGTATTGTCATACGAAAGGCGCACGCTTCGAGCATGTGGATCAAATTAGGCAATTGAAGCACGTACAAATTGCGCAAGTTGTACAAAACTTGTTATACAAATTTTACTATATTCATATCGTTACCATGCCCCCCAAACGACAGATTTCCTCTGCTGAACCCGTAACGCCAACTGCCACGCGCACGGCACCACGCGTCGATGATGAGGAGGTAAGTCTTTTCCATTTACTGCCTGTGTTTCCTTATGCAGTTTGCTCTCGCTGTATGGGCACACGTGCTGTGTGCTCGAAGTTTGAGCTCGTGTGCCCTGATGCACCGTGTTGTTCATGCTGCTTTGTGCTCCGCTCCACCCGTTCAACGTGCAACAGCAATGCACCGTGTGTCGTGCTTGCATCTGCGTGGCTTGGTCATTTGCTCAAGCTTTGCTGGAAAGTGACACGCGCCCTCTCCTTCCAGAACTGCTCCTTCCTCCATCTCACCAGTGTCTTTCCTTTGTGTTCATTTGTCCTTACAGGACAGCATGTCTCTCCTGAAGAGGCTCAGCCAGCAGGCTTGAGACTCGCCACGCAGTGCGCCACGCTCTGGCTCCCGCATCTACAAGGCCTCTCGTGCACAGATCCACATGATGGGGACCAGTTCTTGGATCCCCACCTTCAAGCCAGACGGCACTGAGGACGGCCTAGATGGTCAGTACCTGTCCTCTGTGCCTGATCTGGAGGCTTACGAGTTTCCATCCTACGCTCAGCTGCAAGCCGTGCTGCTTCACAACGGCCGGTTCAACACTGAGTGCAAGCGCTACAGGCGTACCGAGCACGAGCCAGTGCCCAGTAAGTGTACACAATTTTATTTCTATGCTTGCTTTGCTTTGATTGCCTTGCCTTGCTTCATTATTGTCTTTCCATATGGAAAGACATGCATGTCTTGCCTTGCATGACTTGCCTTTCAATCCGTGCTTTCATTTGCTTGCCTTGCTTTCCATGTCAGCCTTGCTTCAGACGTAAGAGTGCCAGACTAAACAAGTGCCAAGCAAGATTTATTGTATGCTTGCCTTGCAAGACAATTGCCTTTCCATGCCTTGCAAGTGCCTTCATTCCCATGTATGCTTGCCTTGCTTACAGCTCACCCAAACAATTAAATTAAATCATTTCATCTCGCCCATGCACACTCGCAGTGAATTGGGCATACACAATAAACCAGCTTGACCCCCAAGCAGAGATCTCCTTCACAACCCCTCGCGCGGCTGCCATGTCGAAGTGGCTCACCCTTGTGGGGGATAACTCCCTGCGCTTGAACACGGCAGCCAAGCTGGTTGTCGTGTACGAGGTCCATAAGGAGGTGGACAACCTGCTGGTAAGTAGGCTATTGCGTCATGCTTTGCAAATTTGTGGTTTGCACACTGTTTGACAGCATTAACAATTTCTGTTTTGTACCTTTTTGGACTGAATTTTGCACATCTTGTTTGGAAGCATTTGCACACCTATTATAATAAGAGGTCACAGAAATTTCCCCTTTATGTGTTGCATGCATGCTTTTTGCTTCTAACCGTGCAAGTTGCTCAATGCACGCCTCGCTTGTCATTGTATTTTTCTCTCATACACCTTCATGTGCAGGACTTTACAGAGGAGCAAGCCCAAGCTGTGCTCAAGGATATAGACAAAAAGAGTGAGTAATGGCAATAAAGGGTGCTTTTATTTCAGCAAATTTGCGAATGCAGAAATTCCTCAGAAGGTTGGTAGTCCTTAAACCATCAATCATCTGAGGAATTCCTACATCCACAAATTTGATAAATGACTCCATACTCCTTGCATTGCGATGCAATTTGTGCCTAAATGTTTGGCAGAAATGTCTAGGGTGCATTCCTAAAGGTGTATGTCCAAGCAGCTATGCATGGTTTCCACAACAACAGGAATCCTTGACATGTTGTATTTCGTTTCTCTCCCTCTTTATTTTTACGTAGGAAAGCGCGGAGCTGATGGAGAGGCCTCAACCTCCGCATGACAACCAGATGCAACCTCAAGTGAGCCTAATGAGGACTGCTCTCATTCCGTGTACCTTATTCACTGCCAAGTCAATGATAAAATTTATGTAGGTCAGACTCAGGATTTAGAAGCACGTATAAGAGGGCACAGAAGCAAACCTGTGAAGGGAATGCGGGATGATGTTTGTCAGTATGGGTGGGATGCTTTCAAGGTCACGGTGGTCCAATCGTCAATGACACAGCACGCGGCAAGCACGTTAGAGAGAAGAACAATTGCATCTTTCATGGCAACTATGCCGTCAAAAGGGTACAATATCCTCAAGGGTGCACCTATGCGGTTCTGGTTCAAAGGAAGGAAGCGTAAGAATTGACTCATACAACCAACTTGCACTCCTCTATTCGGGTGGATGTCTTTGTGTGTGCTTTCTCTTCAATTGTCAATCTGAATATGATTACTTTGCAATTTTCTACAACCTTTGGACATTCCTCTCTAAGATTAAGATAAGTGCAATAGAGGGATATCCTTTTGATAAAGGAAAGAAATGCTTGATTTAATCAAGGTAAGAGGCCTAAGATAAAATGTTCACAATTGCTACCCAACTGTTGCCCACTTCTCAAAATTGAATGGTAAGTGCAAATGAGGCTTTTAGAAGGAAGGATGTGTACCTAAATGAAGGAAAAAAAAACCTTGATACATAAAAAAACAAGGGAGAAGACATGTAAAAAGGTGTACATGAAAAAGAGATAAGGAAATCTACTTTAAAAAGCGAAAAAAAAATTTAAGATTAGGATTTGTAAGATAAAGGCAAAAAATTGGAAACTTAGGTCCCTTTCAAAAAAAGGACAATAAAATTTATATTAAATTTAAACCTGAAGTAATCAAATAACTAAACTAATTAAAAATAAACAGACTGATTTTCATTTTCAAACAAAAATGACGGCGCCTTGGACCTATAAATCTCCCTCTTTCCAAGGCGCCAAAGTTTAAGCAGCCTACACAGCATGCACAGCACGAGGCGCCGGCCTTAACCTAGTACCCATATTTACTCTTTTTCACTCTTTTTCGACCACGCCGAAATCGCTTTATTAAGTTATAACGGCATAATATACATTATATTAAAGCACTTCAAGTACTCGCAAGATCAAGAACGTGCAGCGAGATGACGAGTTCCGAATTAAGCGCACCAATGACGCTTAAATTTCATGTACGTCTTCTTTACAACATCTTTATAACATCGCAAACAGTATGCGTCCACCCCGCGCGCGTTGGCTGCGGACGAGCTTATGACGTCAGAAATCGCTCTTGCTTTCCAGACATAGCGATGGCATTTTTCAACTATTAAAGATTACGTTATATGTTTGCTAAGCCTCGCTGATGTGCCGTTAGATTCGCCCAGCACTGCCCTCCGGACCCTACGCCAAGCCTGGAGTACAGCGTCCAGTAGCAATCAACAGTGTGTTACGTCTATAAGCATTTCTCCATGCTTACTGCTGTAGTATGGACATGGTGCTGCTGCTGCACACAATGGTGAGCTTTGCCATGCATGTCACGCTCCTTGCAGCACGCACAAGCATCAACCTGCTGGCTACTTGCAGTAACATGATGAAGCCCTTGATGAACAAACATGCTGGTAAGTTACACCACCGATGAGGCAACTGCATGCCTTAGTGACCACTGCATGGGTGGTAAGTACAACACTTAGGCGAAAGCATGCTTGCTCTAGCACCTATCAGCACTTCTCACATCCAAGCTGTATATAACTGATATGTTCCCCGCCCCCCGCCCTAGCATGGCTGCTTCGGGGCATCTTTTGCATGCTTACACATGATGAGTCGCAAGGCTTTAGAAGTCTGTCCAACTGCCTTGTCCTTTTGTTTGTAAGTTATCCCCCACACCATCTATGTGCACACGTCTCAGAGAACTGTCTCACCCATTGCATTAATAATCTTGTTAGGTTGAGTTCAGTCAATGAGGACTGATTTCTAGCATTTGTTAATTACAAATTGGTATAGTTGTCCATGCACATTTGCTTGCGGGTAAGTTCCTCACAAATGCAAGGTGCTAACATAACTGATGCTAACATAACTGATGCTAACATAACAGATATGTTCCCCGCCCCCCGCCCTAGCATGGCTGCTTCAATGCATCTTTTGCATGCTTACACATGATGAGTCACAAGGCTTTAGAAATCTATCCAACTGCCTTGTCCTTTGGTTTGCAGGTTATCCCCCACACCATCTTTGTGCACACGTCTTAGAGAAATGTCTCACCCATTACATTAATAATCTTGTTAGGTCAGGTTCAGTATATGAGGACTGATTTCTATCATTTGTAAATTACAAATTGGTGCAGTTCTCCATGCACATTTGCTTGCTTCTAAGTTCCTTAGAAATGCAAGGTGCAAACATAACTATTTCTGCCTCAAGCTCAACTTAATTGATAAAATCTACCCAAAACTTTAAATATCCGGCGCCTTGGACATTTAAATCCCCTTCTTTCCAAGGCGCCAAATTTTGGCAGCATACACAGCATGCACAGCACGAGGCGCCGGCCTTAACCTAGTACCCATCATCACTCGTCGAATCACAGCTTTTTGAGCCTCGCCGAAATCGCTTCCTATATTGACAGCAAAAGTAATCGAACTAATTTAAAGCAACTTGGGTACTCGGATCCTCACAAACGTAAAGCAAAATGATGAGTTTCGCACTCCGCCTACCAATGACGCTTAAACTTAATAAATATCTTTTGAACAACATCTTTTTAACATCGTAAGCAATTAGAGCCCACAAACGCGTGCAGGCTGCGGACGGGCTTTTGAAAACAATCATCGCAAAGTCAAGACAATTTAATATCATATAGATTCAAATGCGCGCATTTTGCACTGCTAGTTGGTTCATTACGCTGGAATGTTGCATCGTGTAGGTCCCTAGTTCGATCCTCACTGCACACGTTCTCTTTTTGCCACACCTATCCCGCTTTCTCCACATGGTACACTTAACATATGCACATTGTGAGTAACTTAGTGTTAATCCCCCGCAACTTAATGCATTGAGCCTTACTTATGTTTCCCCCCTCCCCCCCTACATGACGTGCATTGAAGACCTTGCACATAAGAGGTACCGAGCTTGCAATAGCCACAAGGCATTCACCTTTCCAGTCATTTGTGTATGCATAATATTATGCAGACCTGTAGCTCCTGGCACGCTGTGAGTGCTTTCTTGCTGGATGAGCACCCTTCGTTATGTTCTACAAGGGGAAGCCACACATATAGCAAACATTCCTCTGCTGTGACCTTGGTCTAGCCCCCTTGGATTAGGGTACTTGGATAAAAATGCTTTATAATGTGTCTTCAATTGATAATGAAACAAATTAAAAGACCTTCAACAACCCGGCGCCTTGGACATTTAGATCCACCTCTTTCCAAGGCGCCGAATTTAGGCAGCATACACAGCATGCACAGCACGAGGCGCCGGCCTTAACCTAGTACCCCTAGGCACTCTTTTTCACTCTTTTTTTGACCTCGCCGAAATCGCTTTCTTAAGTTACAAAGGAATAAAGTGAACTATATAAAAGCACTTTGAGCCCTTGTAAGCTCAAGAACGTGCAGCGAGATGACGAGTTCCGAATTTCGCGAACCAATGGCGCTTAAATTTAACAGACACCTTATTTGCAACATCTTTATAACATCGCAAACAATATGCGTCCACCCCGCGCGAGTTGGCTGCGGACGAGCTTCTGACGTCAGAAATCGCTCTTGCTTTCTAGAATTAGCGATATCATTATTAAACCATTAAAGATTACGTTATATGTTTGCTAAGCCTCGCTGATGTGCCGTCAGAATCCGCCCAGCACTGCCCTCCGGACCCTGCAGCCATGCCTGGAGTACAGCGTCCAGTAGCAATCAACAGGCATTGCTCCATGCTTACTGCTGCACAATGGACATGGTGCTGCTGCACACAATGGTGAGCTTTGCCATGCATGTCACGCTCCTTGCAGCACGCAAAAGCATCATCTTGCTGGCAGCTTGCAGTAACATGATGCAGCCCTTGATGAACAAACATGCAGGTAAGTATCACCACTGATGAGGCAACTGCATGCCTTAGTGACCACTGCATGGGCCGTAAGTGCAACACTTAGGCAAAAGCATGATTGCTCTAGCACCTATCAACACTTCTCACATCCACGCCTTATATAACTGATCTGTTCCCCGCCCCCCGCCCTAGTATGACTGCTTCAGTGCTTTTTTTGCATGCTTACACATGATGAGTCACAAGGCTTTAAAAATCTATCCAACTGCCTTGTCCTGTTGTTTGCAGGCTATACCCCACACCATCTTTGTGCACACGTCTTAGAGAACTGTCTCACCCATTGCATTAATAATCTTGCTAGGTCAGGTTCAGTCTATGAGGACTGATTTCTTGCATTTGTAAATTACAAATTGGTACAGTTCTCCATGCACATTTGCCTGCGGGTAAGTTGCTCACAAATGCAAGGTGCTAACATAACTGATTTGAACATAACTGATGCTAGCATAACTGATGCTAGCATAACTGATATGTTCCCCGCCCCCCGCCCTAGCATGGCTGCTTCAGTGCTTTTTTTGCATGCTTACACATGATGAGTCTTTAAAAATCTATCCAACTGCCTTGTCCTTTTGTTTGCAGTTTATCCCCCACACCATCTTTGTGCACACGTCTTAGAGAACTGTCTTACCCATTGCAGTGATAATCTTGTTAGGTCAGGTTCAGTCTATGAGGACTGATTTGTTGCATTTGTAAATTACAAATTGGTACAGTTCTCCATGCACATTTGCTTGCGGGTAAGTTCCTCACAAATGCAAGGTGCTAGCATAACTATTTCTGCCTCTTGCTCAACTTAAACGCTCAACATGAAGCCTCTGACACATGTATGCTTTCAGATGATTTACAAGCATGATATTGGATGCGCACAAAGTAAATTGATAAAATGTACCCAAAACTTTAAATATCCGGCGCCTTGGACATTTAAATCCCCTTCTTTCCAAGGCGCCGAATTTATGCAGCATACACAGCATGCACAGCACGATGCGCCGGCCTTAACCTAGTACCCTGGGGCACTCTTTTTCACTCTTTTTTTGACCTCGCCGAAATCGCTTTCTGAACTTACAGAGGCATAAAGTAAACTATATTAAAGTGCTTTGAGTACTCACAAGCTCAAGAACGTGCAGCGAGATGACGAGTTCCGAATTTTGTGCACCAATGACGCTTAAATTTAGTATACGCCTTCTTAACAACATTGTTTTAACATCGCAAACAATCCGCATCCACCCTGCACGCATTGGGTGCGGACGATCTTCTGACGGCAGACATCGCTCTTGCTTTCCAGACAAAGCGCTGGCATTCTTTGAATATTAACAATGACGTGATGCGTTTGCTAAGCCTCCTAATGTGCCATCAGAATCCGCCCAGCACTGCCCTCCGGACCCTGCAGCCATGCCTGGAGTGTTACGTGCGAAAAGGGACTTCGAATGATGTCAGAATTGACAATCATCTTGTATATGAATGGGACGTAACACTCCCCCCCACCTGGCCCAATCCGTCCTCGGATTGCCGGTGAGCCGCAGTGGCTGGTGCGTCCGTGGTGTGAGATAACTTCAATATTCAAGCTTTGAGCATCACTGAAGTCTAGGGGTTGCCCTTTCCGCACTGACCAGGAATAGAACCTTGACCTCGCGCATGGGAACGCGAGGCAATCCGTGACTCTTCCACGGGGGTCCACCCAGCTTTGCTGCCAATGTTACGTGCCAAAAGGGACTTCGAATGATGTCAGAATTGACAATCATCTTGTATATGAATGGGACGTAACATCGAGAACAGCGTACAGTAGCAATCAACACTTTGTTATGTCCATAAGCATTGCTCCATGCCCATTGCTGTACTATGGACTCGGTGCTGCTGCACAAAATGGTGAGCCTTGCCATGCATGTCACGCTCCTTGCAGCACGCACAAGCATCCTCATGCTCCCTGCCTGCTGTGACATGATGCAGCCCATGATGAACAAACATGCTGGTAAGTAAAACTACTGATGAGGCAAGTGTATGCCTAAGAGTACACTGCATGGGCGGTAAGTGCAGCTCTTCGGCAAAAGCACGCTTGCTCCAGCACCTATCAACACTTCTGACAAGCACGATGTATATAACTGATATGTTCCCCGCCCCCCGCCCTAGTATGGCTGCTTCAGTGCATCTTTTGCATGCTTGCAAATGATGAGTCACAAGACTTGACTGATATGTTCCCCGCCCCCCGCCCTAGTATGGCTGCATCTTTTGCATTCTTACACATGATGAGTCACTAGACTTAACTGATATGTTCCCCGCCCCCCGCCCTAGTATGGCTGCTTTAGTGCATCTTTTGCATGCTTACACATGATGAGTCACAAGACTTAACTGATATGTTCCCCGCCCCCCGCCCTGGTATGGCTGCTTTAATGCATCTTTTGCTTGCTTACACATGATGAATCACAAGACTTCACTGATTTTTCCCTGTCCCCTGCCCTTGTATGGCTGCTTCAGTGCATGTTTTGCATGCTTATACATGATGAGTCACTAGACTTTACTGATATGTTCCCCGCACACCGCCCTAGTTTGGCTGCTTCAGTGCATCTTTTGCTTGCTTACTCATGATGAGTCACAAGACTTAAGGAATCTGTCTGACTGCCTTGTCCTTTTGTCTGCAGGTTATCCCCCAACGTCTTAGAGAACTGTCTTACGCATTGCATAAAGCCGAATCCCTAAACCTTAAATAACCAGGCGCCTTGGACCATTAGATCCTCCTCTTTCCAAGGCGGCATAGCGTAGCGCAGCGTAGCATGACGCCGGACGCTAACACGCTACCCTTGGGCACACTTTTCATCACACTTTCTGGACTCCGCCGAAATCACCTTCTGAACTTGCAGCGGCATAAATTGATTTATGTAAAAGCGCTTTGAATACTCGCAAGCTCAGAAACGAGCAGCAAAAAAACGAGTTTCATTTTCCGCGCACCAATGGCGTTTAAACTTAACAAACCCATTTTTTGCAATGTGATTTTAACATCGCAAGCAACCCGCGTCCACCAGCGCTCCAGCACTCCAGCACATCCAGCACTGCAGCACATCCAGCACTGCAGCAACGCTAAAAAGTGCAACAATTAAAAGATATCGCGCACTTGTAAAGCAGCGGGGATGCGCGTGCACGCCGTGGATGAGCTCAGCACCGCTTATGCGTGGATTCTACTTTTATATACTTACGAAATCCGGCTTGTGGCATCAGCGCTAGAACGCTTAGCCTAGCGCAAATGGCATCATTGCTGTCATCTTGGGGTCCCAGGTTCGAGTCTAACCATCGCCATGGAAATTCATGTTTTTTTCGCACCACAACCTCAGCCCTTAGGCATAACTTGCACTTGCTCTAATTTCAGCATTAAGGCACAATTTGCACTTGCTCTGCTTTCCTTTGAGCCTTAGCACTTAGGCATAATTTGCACTTGCTCTACTTTTAGCACTCAAACACTTCCAAGTCCAATAGTACATCACTTGCACTTTTGCACGAATGAGGTTTACTTACGCCTCCTCCCCTCCCCCCTACACACTGTGTCTTGAAAACGCATTGCATTTACAAGTTACGAAGCTTGCAACAGCCTAAACATTTGCTGCACAGCGCACCAATTCCAACAGTTTCTTCACCTTCGCGCAATAATCTCCGTATTACAAATTCTAAATTAAAATCCATTCTGTAACCACTTTGAGCACTTGTTAGCTCAAGAACGTGCAGCGAGATGACGAGTTCCGAAATTCGCACACCAATGACGCTTAAAATTAAGATACATCTTCTTTGCAACATGAATTGAACATCGCAAACAATCCGCGTCCACCAGAACGCGTTGGCTGCGGACGAGCTTCTGACGTCAGAAATCGCTCTTGCTTTCCTGACGTTGCAATGGCATTCTTAATATATTAACAACGACGTGATGCATTTGCAAAGCCTCGCTGATGTGCCGTCAGAATCCGCCCAGCACTGCCCTCCGGACCCTGCAGCCATGCCTGGAGTACAGCGTCCAATAGCAATCAACACTTCGTTATGTCCAGTAGCATTGCTCCATGCTTACTGCTGTGCTATGGACTTGGTGCTGCTGCACACAATGGTGAGCTCTGCCATGCATGTCACCTTTCGTGCAGCACGCACAAGCATCCCCCTGTTCGCTGCCTGCAATGACATGATGCAGCCCTTGATGAGCATGCTGGTAATATAAACCACTGATGAGGCAACTCCATGCCTTAGTTTTCACTGCATGGGCGGTAAGTGCAGCACTTAGGCAAAAGCATGCTTGCTCTAGCACCTATCAGCACTTCTTACATGCACGATGTATATAACTGATATGTTCCCCGCCCCCCGCCCTAGTATGGCTGCTTCATCTTTTGCATGCTTACACATTATGAGTCACAAGACCTAACTGATATGTTCCCCGCCCCCCGCCCTAGTATGGCTGCTTCATCTTTTGCATGCTTACACATTATGAGTCACAAGACTTAACTGATATGTTCCCCGCCCCCCGCCCTAGCATGGCTGCTTCGGTGCATCTTTTGCATGCTTACGCATGATAAGTCACAAGACTAATGGAGTCTGTCTAACTGCCTTGTCCTTTGGTTTGCAGGTTATACCCCACGCCATCTTTGTGCACAGGTCTTAAAGAACTGTCCTACCCATTGCAATAACAACCTTGTAAGGTCAGGTTCAGTCTATAAGGACTGAATTCTAGCATTGGTACATTACAAGTTGGTACAGTTCTTCATGCACATTTGCTTGCAGGTTAGCTCCTCACAAATGCAATGCAAGTTGTTAACATATCTATTTCTGCCTCTTGAGCTCAGCTTAAAGCCTTAAATACATGTATGTTTTCAAAATGATTACAAGCATGTGATCAATGATCAATGATTAATAATTAATGATATACATAAAGTAAATTGATAAAATGTACTCAAAACTTCAAATATCCGGCGCCTTGGACATTTGAATCCACCTCTTTCCAAGGTGCTGAAGTTTAGGCAGCATACACAGCATGCACAGCACGAGGCGCCAGCCTTAACCTAGTACACAAGTTCACACTAAAGTCACACGTTTTATAACTTGCAGAAATCAACTTCTAACCTTACAGCGATATAAAGTTTACTATTTTAAAGCGCTTTGAGCACTCGTAAGCTCAAGAACGTGCAGCGAAATGACGAGTTCCGAATTTCGCGCACCAATGACGCTTAAATTGGACATACATCTTCTTTGAAACATAAATTTAACATCGCAAACAATCCGCTTCCACCTTGCACGCGTTGGCTGTGGACGAGCTTCTGACGTCAGAAATTGCTCTTGCTTTCTGGACGTAGCGATGGCATTCTAAGAATATTTAAAATGACATAATACATTTGCCAAGCCTCACTGATGTTCCGTCAAAATTCACCCAGCACAACCCCCCGGACCCTGCAGCCATGCCTGTGCCTGGAGTACAGCGTCCAGTAGCAAGACACACTTTGTGCCCATTAGCATTGCTCCGTGCTTACTGCTGTACTACGGACTCGGTGCTGCTGCACACAATGGTGAGCCTTGCCATGCATGTCACGCTCCGTGCAGCACGCACAAGCATCCTCCTGCTCGCTGCCTGCAGAGATGATGCAGCCCTTGATGAACAAACATGATGGTAATAGGAACCAATGACGAGGCAACTACATGCCTTAGTGTACACTGCATGGGTGGTAAGTGCAACACTTAGGCAAAAGCATGCTTGCTCTTGCACCTATTAGCACTTCTAACATGCACGCTGTATATAACTGATATGTCCCCCCCCCCCGCCCTAGTATTGCTGCTGAAGTGCATCTTTTGCATGTGGATGAGTCACTTACAAGCCTTAGTGTACACTGCATGGTTTGTAAGTGCAACACTTAGGGAAAAGCAAGCTTGCTCTTGCACCTATCAGCACTTCTCACATGCACGCTGTAAATAACTGATATGTTTCCTTGCCCCCCGCCCTGGCATGGCTGCTTTAGTGCATCTTTTGCATGCTTACACATGATAAGTCACAAGACTAATGGAATGTGTCCAACTGCCTTGTCCTTTGGTTTGCAGGTTATACCCCACGCCATCTTTGTGCATAGGTCTTAAAGAACTGTCCTACCCATTGCAATAAGAATCTTGTAAGGTCAGGTTCAGTCTATAAGGACTAATTTCTAGCATTGGTACATTACAAGTTGGTACAGTTCTTCATGCACATTTGCTTGCAGGTTAGTTCCTCACAAATGCAATGCAAGTTGCTAACATATCTATCTCTGCCTCTTGAGCTCAGCTTAAATACATGTATGTTTTCAAAATGCTTACAAGCATGTGATTAATGATTAATGATGTAAATTGATAAAATGTACTCAAAACTTCAAATATCCGGCGCCTTGGACATTTGAATCCACCTCTTTCCAAGGCGCCGAATTTAGGCAGCATACACAGCATGCACAGCACGAGGCGCCGGCCTTAACCTAGTACCCCTAGGCACTCTTTTTCACTCTTTTTTGACCTCGCCGAAATCACTTTCTTAAGTTACAACGGAATAAAGTGAAATATATAAAAGCATTTTGAGCACTCGTAAGCTCAAGAACGTGCAGCGAGATGACGAGTTACGAATTTCGCGCACCGATGACGCTTAAATTTAATGTACATCTTCTTAGCAGCATTTTTATAACATCGCAAATAATCCGCGTCCACCCTGCACGCGTTGGCTGCAGACGAACTTCTGACGTCAGAAATCGCTCTTGCTTTCCGGATGTAGCGATTGCATTCTTAAAATATCAACAATGACGTTATGCGTTTGCTAAGCTTCGCTGATGTGCCGACAAAAGTCGCCCAGCACAGCCCTCCGGACCCTATAGCCATGCCTGGAGTACAGCGTCCAGTAGCAATCAACACTTTGTTATGTCTATAAGCATTGTTCCATGCTTACTGCTGTACTACGGACTCGGTGCTGATGCACACAATGGTGAGCTTGCCATGCATGTCACGCTTCTTGCAGCACGCAAAAGCATCATGCTGGCTGCTTGCAGTAACATGATGCAGCCCTAAGGTGGCGATCACACACAATTTTTTTCGACTTTTTTTCCGTCGGTTTTGAAAAAAAATTTCAGTTTGGGCGAAAAAAATTGCGGTCACACACAAAAACCGAAAATTTTTTTCGCCCACCCAAAAATTTTTTCCGTTCAAGCCAGAAGTCACAAGTGACCGTCTTTGGGAAATTTTTTTCGGTTTGGGTCACTTTTCAGGAACCGTTTGGGAGTTGCCCCTGGGAGTGCCCCTTGTATGGAAACCCTAAAAAACCCAAAAATCTTCAATTCTATCTACATTTCACCATTTCATTTCTGAGAATCCATCAATGCCCCCAAAAGGCAAGAAAGGGGACAAAGTGAGGGGGAGGGGGCCAAAGCACGCCAGCAAGCGATTGTTGCCCAGGTCAGGTGAGGTGGAGCATAGGCCTGGCAGGGACTTGCACATGTCAGAGGCAGTGGTGGTGGGCAGCCAGCCTGGCAGCTCAAACCAGCCTGGCGGCTCCTTGCAAGCGCTTGCAGATCATGCAGCTGATCAGTTGCAGCAGGAACAGAGTCAGCAGCAGGAGAGCCAAGCCACTCATGCAGCCAAGAGGCCACTGCGTGCAGCAGCACCCAAGCCAGGAGCGCACGAGGGGTTGGATGGGGAGCCTGATTATGATGGACAAAGTGAAGATGAGTACGGTGAGAAGGATGCGAATAGGGATGTTGAAGCTCAGACTGACAGCGACAGTGAGGAGGGGGGGGAGGAGGATGGTTTGGAAGAAGAGGCAGGGGAGGAGGAAGAGGAGGAGCCCCCATTGAAGAAGGGCAAGAAGACAGCTGCTGCGGACCTTGGAGGCAATGGCAAGGATGACAATAAGGATCTAGAGGAGCGCGACTTGTCACCCCAGCAGATGTTGTGAGTAAGTTTCTTGCTTTAGATTGTAAGCTTCCTTCACCTTCCTTGCAATGCCATGTGCTTCCTGTAATGGAAGCACAGGAGAAAAAATGATTTCCATGTAAGGCATTGCAGTTGCATCCCTTCATTTTATGATAACTATGTTATTGCACTGCTTCTCATGCAGGGAGGCCATTGCCAGGGTGCAGAAAGCGGTTGAAGCTTCAAGAGCAGCCGGCAAGATATCCAAGAGAGGAGTGCCTACCCTGTGGTTCAAGGCAGCCCAAGAAGGCCTGGTCCTGCTGTCAGGTCCTGCCATCAGGTGACAAAGGCAGCAAGCTTTTTACAGCATTGTTACTATGTCAGGCAGTATGCATGCGAGGGCAGCTGATCTGAAGGAACAAATGTACGCAATCCTAACCAAGATTGGGTACAAATGTCAAAGGTGGAAAATGAAAAGACCTTGTGATGAGGTTTGAAGTTAAGAATTGTGCTCAAAAGCAATATCTCTGTTCTGTACTTGTTTGTACTTGTTTGCATGCACTTGCGCAAGTGCAAGACACCGCATGCCCTCACACAGAAAGTGTCTCACAAATTTGCAAATGCAGGAAGGCCAGCGGCAAGATGAAGAACAAGGTACCAGGAGAGAAGAAGCCCACCCTGGCAAAGCAGTTAGCCGGAGTTCCGGAGAAGCTGATGACCTACATGAAGGTGTGTGTGGATGCTTGTTACTTCTTACATTTCTTATGCAGGGTTACATCAGATCTATGACTTCTGTGTTTGTCACCTAGGGCTCTTTGAAATTTCTTATTACCTCCGATATTATAAGAAACCTAACTCACTCTTCAAGATATGCCTGCTTCCACTTCTGCCCTTGCATTGCAGGAGGAGGTTGGTGTGCAGCTGCCCAATGGCTACTACAACATTGACAATGTAGTGAGGAAGCTCAATGCTATGAAAAGCGATGCCAAAAAGCTTCTGGGAAACTTGAAAGACACCAAGCCCAACAGCAGCGGACGCGAGCTGACAGCAGAGGAGCTGTACGATTTTGCGGTGAGTGGGCATGGGTCAGCCAAGCAGCCCATGTCAGTATATGTAAATGAGGACCGTTGGTTGTGAGCACCTTGGCCTGCCTGCCTGCCGGCATACCTAACTTTCAAGTCCCAATATTTCATTTCCCGTTGTGTGTGTGTGCTCTGCCGTGCAGAAAGCTGAGCAGAAGCTTCCGTGGATCAAGCTGTACGCACAAGCCTTTGAGGGCAACCAATCCTATCTGCCCATCCCCCCCATTGAGACCCAGGGGGGTGCACATCCACCTGGCACAGCGCTTGACGCCCCCGGTAAGCAAATCATAATATTTGTGCCCATAAACAGAAAAATTACCAAGGGTAATTCCTTTAGGCTGTGTTTAAGAGACTGGGGCTGGCAGCAACCAGCATCTGGTCCTCAGAGGTTGCATGTCCACCAAAACTTGTGCAAATGTTCTGATGCTTAAGTAAAAAAACTACGTAGGCCCCAAAATTCATCACATGAAGTGTTCTTTTCTTGTGTTAACAGGTGAGATCTACGGGCAGTTTGCTGACCCCTTTGCCCGACCGGAATACACTGACGGCGACCCATCAGAGGCAATGTCCCCCCCCAGGAAAGGCAAGGGGAAGTGCAAAGCCAGCACGTCTTCACAATTCATCAAGCCAGCCTCAGGCACAGGCAGCCAGCTCAGGTTGGTGAGAGTTTGCTTGTTTCAGTATTACTGTGACAGTGATCACGATCCATCCGCATGCAAAATGAGAAGGATTAAAATTTGGGATAGAAGTTTTGTATGCAAAGAATTCTTTTATTCGTCCTGTATTCTTGTTGTTACCGCCACACCCCTGTTTTATATGTTGCAAGTTCCTCTCCAAATTTAAGCAAGGACAGCCCCAGAGTAAATGACCAGGCCGTGGCTGGCACATGATTTAACCTTTCCTTCATGCATGCAGCCAGACCTAGCGTGCCCATTATTTTCTTTTCTTCATTGCTTGCAGGTTTAGGTGGAGTAACCCTTTCTTTTCTTTTCCTTCACTGTCGTCTGTGCAAGAACAGGTCAGAAAAGAAAACCCATTTGTGAATTTGTGTTGTCTTTTCCTCTGCAGGATGGAAAAATTCATGGAGGAGCAGGCAGAGAAGCAGCAGGCCAAGCAGGAGACGATGCTCAAGGATCTCTTTGCAACCATGTATGCAATGAAGAAGGAAGATGATGCAAAGGCGCATGAGCGGAAGAAGGAGGAGGATGCCAAGGCACATGAGCGGCAGATGGAGATCATGAGGATGCAGCAACAGTTCATGGCAACCCTTTTTGCCCACAACAGCCAGCAGCAACAGCAACAACAAAGCGTAACAGCTCATCAGCACCCGCTCGCTATGCAAGCAGCTAGGCAGCACCCAATCATGCCCCACACTGCCTTGTCCCCGCAGCTGACGCCCTTCCCTCAAACTATGGGAGCCCAGCAAAGCAGCCCAGGGGGGGGCTACGACACTCAACTCCTAGTGCCTAACTCTCAGCCCCAAATTTGACTTCCGGCGAGTTTTTAGTGTGGGTGCTCGAACCCCAATTTAAATGATTCTGCGGTGGAGTGACCATGGGCAAGAATTGTTCAAATCATATGCAAGCAGGAAAGAGGGGGGGAGGGAGCTGCATCACTCAGCTCCCAGTGCCTAACTCTGAGCCTTAATTGTGACTTTGGTCAAGATATTAGTGGAGGGGTGCAAATTTGGCGCCCATACACTGTGGGCTGTGCTTTTTAATTTTGCTTGCACGTTTCCGCAAGTGCAAGTTCAATTTTGGAATTTCAAGTTGCATGCTGTGGTAAGGAATATCAAAATGGTTCCACACATGCATCCGGGTACTGACATGTGGCTTGGTGTTTGATTCATAACAACACTCATGAATTTGAGACGACACCTTTCGAGGAAAAGAAAAATCTACGCAAGCCTTAAGCCGTGTGCATTAAGGGAAGTTTCCCTTAATAGCAGGGCGTCGGCCTGGGATAGAGCGCATACAAAGGTAGCATCAAGTTGGCTCTTTTCTTTTGAATATATGTTACATAGCCAGCCAAAATTTATAAACAGGTATAATTCATTCAAGTCCTTGAAAATGTTGAACCTAGGGTCAACAAAACGCACTAGCCTGGCAATAATCAGCACAGAAAAGGCAAATTTTTCTTTACCAATCATGAAGGTAAGAACTTCAAGTTCAAAGTATTTGTCCAATGAGCCCCGATTTTCCAACAATCCATCCAGTAATCAATTGGGGTAACAATCAGAAAATGCCCACATTCCAAGCAACCCTTAAGGCAAAAGTTTTTGTTAACGGTCAATGTATCCAACAGGACCATTCAAAATGCCTTGAACATCTGGGAGCCTTGGGCCTGCTACAGGATCAAGATCAAGCACGCGAGCCATGTATGATGCAAGCTTGTCCCTAACTTGATAAGCACCCGCAGCATCAGGCCCGCTTCGCATCAGCCCAGCCGCACCAATGACATGAGAGGCAACAAAATCGTCAACATTCAGCTCAGAGGGTTGGTAGATGTCCCCAGTACTCTCAATAAAATTTTGAAGTGCACATAGAACTGTTGCAACGTTTGCTGCAAAGGTGGGGTTAAACAGCCTGCTATTTTTGAGGATCAGGAACCGCTTTTTGAGCCTGCCAAATGAACATTCAACCACACGCCTCGTCCGAATTAAAGCATAATTAAAATTGAATTGCTGCTTTGTGGGATTGGGGGTCTCATAGCATTTAAGCACGGAAGTTGATAAGGCAAACGCTGAATCAGCACAGATGTAGGGCTTGAAAACAGTTCCATCTATTGTCATTTCCTCCATGCGAGCATTTGGCAAGGCAAGCCAAGAACCATCATCTATCTTCGCACGCAGAGCACTATAATTCCATATGTGTGCATCACCAACTTGACCTGCCCCTCCAGCACTAACTAATGTGAACTTGCCATGAGCATCAACACATACAAAAAGAATAATAGCCATGTGCTTCTTGTAGCAGTAATAAACGTCACCCCAATGGTATGGTTTCTCAATCCTCATGAACGTTCCGTCTATTGCACCAGCACAAAAAGGCAAATTGCACAATCCTCTGAAATCTCGAATGACGCGCATGAGTTCATGTCCTTCTGGAAATACTATCATGCTTGGCACAAATTCTTTGCATAGGACATACACAACTTCATGTATGATATTACACACTGCACTCTTACTAGTATCGTAAGTCCTCGCAAGCATCTGATAGTGAGCACTTGAACCGGCCTAATCCAAAACCATTTCCTGCCTCTTCTCAACAGGGATTGCATTCCGCATTTGTGTGTCACGCTTGCAAGAGTGGCACAGTGCGTTTCACACAAGGTTTTAAAGGCCGGCTTGCTCATGCGGAAAGCTTGCTTGAACTGGACAGCCTCATACTCAGGCTGAGTCCTTCAAATGTTGGCCCAGTCCCCGAGCACTTGCTTCTCCCAGATTCCAAAAGAAGGATTTTATTTCAAGGGAAGGGCAGGAGGAGTAGAGTGTGAAGGACGGAAGGGAGGAGAAGAGGGATTGGGTCCCATGCACACCCCATGCATGAGTGCCCCTTCAATTCAGAATTGAGGGGGCACTCTCAAAGAGGAAGCGCGCTTGCATGATTATGAAACAAATTCTCACCTCCCTTACGCTCCAGAAGCCCCTTGCTTTCTTGCCACCTCCCATGTGCCCTGCTTGGACCATGGCAAGGCAGGCTGCAAGCTGCGCTGTGTGGTTACTACCATCCAGAACCAAGGTGACGGCTGGAATCAGAGCTTTCAGGGCCCAAGTTGAGAAGCCTGATTGCTCAGTTACTAGCTGTGGCATGATGGCTGCCAGCCATACAAGGAGAAGGGCAGCACTCATGATCCTTATGTAAGGGCCTGCCAGAAACGGCCTGGAAGGGGCACTCCCAGGGAGGCTGAGCACTGAAGAAAAAAATTTCTGAAAAAAATCCCGTGTGGACGCTTAAAATTTTTTTCCGTCGAGGTTGAAAATTTTTCGGATAACTGAAAAAAATTGTGTGTGACCGCAAATTTTTTTCACTTTCCGACGGAAAAAAAGTCGAAAAAAAAACCGAAAAAAATTGTGTGTGACCGCAGCCTAATGAACAAAGACGCTGGTAAGTAACACCACTGATGAGGCAACTGCATGCCTTAGTGTACACTGCATGGGTGGTAAGTGCAACACTTAGGCAAAAGCATGCTTGCTCTAGCACCTACCAGCACTTCTCACATCCACGCTGTATGTAACTGATATGTTCCCCGCCCCCCGCCCTAGCATGGCTGCTTCAATGCATCTTTTGCATGCTTACACATGATAATTCACAAGACTTAACTGATATGTTCCCCGCCCTGCGCCCCAAAATGGCTGTTTCAGTGCATCTTTTGCATGCTTACACACGATGAGTCAAAAGACCTAATGAATCTGTTCAACTGCCTTGTCCTTTTGTTTGCAGGCTATACCCCACACCATCTTTGTGCACATGTCTTAGAGAACTGTCTTACCCATTGCATTGATAATCTTGTTAGGTCAGGTTCAGTCTATGAGGACTGATTTCTAGCATTTGTAAATTACAAATTGGTACAGTTCTTCATGCACATTTGCCTGCGGGTAAGTTCCTCACAAATGCAAGGTGTTAACATAACTGATGCTAACATAACTGATGCTAGCATAACTGATGTTAACATAACTGATATGTTATTGCTTGAGGGTTAGTTCCTCACATATATTTGCATTAACGCAATGCAAGGTGCTAACATAACTATTTCTGCCTCTTGAGCTCAACTAAAAGTCTTCAACATATGTATGCTTTCAAAATGATTATTAGCATATAATGATGCAAATAAAGTAAATTGGTAAAATGTACTCGAAACTTAAAATCCGGCGCCTTGGACAGTATGATCCCCTTCTTTCCAAGGCGCCGAATTTTGAACGGCATGCACAGCATGCACAGCACGAGGCGCCGGGCGCTAACACGCTACCCTTGGGCACACTTTTCATCACACTTTTTTTACCTCGCCGAAATCGCCTTCTGTACTTGCAGCGGCATAGAATGAACTATATAAAAGCGCTTTGAGCACTCGCAAGCTCAATAACGTGCAGCAAAATGACGAGTTTCACATTCCGCGCACCAATGGCGCTTAAACTTGACAAACATCTTTTACGCAATATGATTTGAACATCACACGCAACCCACGTCCGCCAGCTCTTCAGCACTCCCCGTCCAGCATCACCCCAGCTCATCCAGCATTGAAGCAACGCTAATAAGTGCAACAATAATAGGTATCGCGCGTTTGTTGAGCACCGGGGATGCGCGTGCACGCCGTGGATGAGCTCCGCGCCGTTTTTGCGCGATAGTTACTATTATATACGCACGAAATCCGACTCGTGGCATAAGCGCTAAAACGCTTAGCCTAGCGCACTTGACATCTCAATGCCACCTCGGGAACCCAGGTTCGAATCTCACTAACTCCACTCACGAAGAAAGACTTTTGTCACACCATAGCTTAGCCCTTGAGCATTAGCACTTAGACTTAATTTGTACGTACTCTGCTTTCCCTTGAGCCAAAGCACTCAACATTAATTTGCATTTGCTCCACTTTCAACACTTAGGCATAGTTTGCACATATTCTACTTTCAGCACTTGGGCATAATTTGCACTTGCTCTACTTTTAGCACCTAGGCATCGTTTGCACATATTATACTTTCAGCACTTGGGCATAATTTGCACTTGATCTACTTTCAGCACTTCGGCACTTTTCGTTTACAATGCACAACATAGTACATCACTTGCACCTTTGTACGAACGAGTACCATTCCAAGTCCAATGCACTTTTGCACAAATGAGGTTTAATTACGTCTCCCCTTCCCCCCCTACACAAAGTCTTGAAAATATTTTGCATTTAAAAGTTACCAAGCTTGCAATAGCTAGGCATTTGCCACAAAAGTCCAATTGTGTGCTAAACGTGCACTGTCCCGATGAGACGCACTTTGATATGCACTTTGATGGATCAAAGTGCATCTCGCGCATCAGGGGTCCCAGCCAAAAAAGGTAGAATGCGTTCCCTGTTGCTTGATGTTAGTTCCACAGCCCTGCTCTACCCACAGCTGTTGCTGGCATGGTGGAAGAGGCGTGTTTGGAGAAAACTGTCTCTGAATCGGTCAAAATTGCACTTTGATGAAGCAAAAGTGCACTTTGAAGACAAAAGTGCATACCATCAAAGTGCATTTCCAGGGTTAAGAAAGTGAATTATTTCAACTTTACATGTTATTTCTTGCATGGTCGTAGGATGAAAGCTCCTTCAAGGTGCAAGGTATTTGCTGGAAGTCAAATCAGCAGCCTTTTCAGACAGTTGACCACACCTGCACTTTGTTAACAATCAAAGTGCACTTTGATGTCTAGAAGTGCTGCAAAAGTGCACTTTGGCATGTTCACATCTGTACTTCAGATGTGAGCATTTCTTTGTTGTTGGCGCACCATTTCCTTTCACCAAGTTGGAAGGGTTATGGATGAATGACCGACAAGCACAAAGCAGCGCTGGGGGGGGTGTTGGGGGTGTTGTATCTCAAAGTGCACTTTGGTCTCATCAAAGTGCACTTTGGTGGCCTTCAAAGCGCGTACAAACCTGTTACAAACCTGTTACAAACCTGTTACAAGCCAAGTTGAATGGGGAAGTACTTGAGGCAGGATTGATGATGGCAATGTGATTGCTGGGGGTTATGACGGGAAAGGGTCCAGAGGAGTGGAACGTTGAGGTTTTAAGATTGCTTTTCAAAGTGCACTTTGTTGCTGGACCAACAGCACTTTTGACTGCGCTTTTGTCAGCGCTTTGATAGCGCTTTGGTTGCACTTTTAAAAAGCGCTGTCAAAGTGCACTTTTGCCAGAAAAGCGGAGTTTACCAAAGCGGAGTCTACCAAAGCGCACATCAACGTGCGCTTTACCTACCCTACTGCACAACCTCCTCCGTACGGGAGGTCCACTCCACAGGGGGTCTCCACGGGGGCCTGCAGGGCTTGCGGGGGCCCGTGGGTTTGGACTGCTCATTTCTGGCATTTTGGCCCGTACAGAGGTGCCTGTTACTGTGCCGGATTTATTTTTTCATTCTATCGCAATTCATTTGCATCTAGAATCATGAGCTGAGGAGAGCCTCGTTGGATTTTCAGTTGTGCAGCACTTAACGATTTTTTTGCCAAACCCACGGCTCTACTTCAACAAGCGACAATGTTAAAATTTACAAACAAGATTTAGGCCAACGCCGCTGCATGATTTCACCGCTGAGCAAATGATTGACCGTGAGCAAATGATTGACTGTGCTAGAGCTCCCCCACCGCTACCCCCTCTCCTCAACCCCCTTGCCCGCTGGACCCTGGAGGACCCTGGAGGCAATTGGAGCAGCTGCTACGTATGGTGCTGGACAGCTGCAGCTCTGTGTGGTATTGGTGGCTGCTCAGCCTGACTGCAGCATGCACACTGCCCCCTGCACTCCTCCAGGATGCTCCCTGCACAGATGGGCACTAAGCATGATGGAGCATGCATCACTGACATCTGATGTCGCTATGATTGTACGTGCAGGGGGAGCTGGAGGGCTGGAGCTGGAGAAGCAATCCCCTTCATGAAAATCACCACCGCTCTCTCCTTCTCCCCCATCGCCTTCACTGCAGCTGCAGCCCCCACCATCGAGGCTCTGAGCATGCTGTGTCCGTCGCTGCAGGTGTGCGCGTGCCAAGGCGCGCTTGCAGGGGCGGGGAGGCCGGTCAACCTTGTGGGCAGTTACAACTTCAGCACTTAGCGATTTTGCAACTTGATGAAGATTTGGAACTACAGGATTCACCCCCCGTGGAAGCATCTACTCCTGCGGGCCCCCGTCTACGTGTCTAATTCTGGAGGCCCCCGTATGGACCCCCGGGTTAGCACCTAAGTGCACTTTTCCTGTATCAAAGTGCGATTTAATAGCCCCAGGAAGCGCTTTGAGCACGACAAAGTGCAATTTAGTAGGAATCAAAGTGCAATTTGCTCACATAAAAGTCAGCTTTGACGAGAGATTTGACCACGACAAAGTGCACTTTGATGCGCGCTTTGACCAATTGCGCTTTTCTTCGAAAAGCGCACTTTGACAGCGCTTTGCAAAAGCGCCACCAAAGCGCTATCAAAGTGCTGATCAAAGTGCAGTCCCATCGGGACAGTGGTGCTCTATGGCAAACATGCAGCTCAAAGTGCTTTCTTGCCATATGCACATTCTTCTTTAATGATCAACAAGCAAAAGCCACGCTTGTGGCAATCCTGCAGCCTTCACCTGAAATAATTGCAACATATGACATACATAATCGTATGAATTAATAACAATCTTAAAATAACAATCTGAAACAAACCCGGCGCCTTGGTCCGCCCTAATCCCACTCTTTCCAAGGCGCCGAATTTAGGCAGCCTACACAGCATGCACAGCACGAGGCGCCGGCCTTAACCTAGTACCCATATTTACTCTTTTTCACTCTTTTTTGACCACGCCAAAATCACTTTCTTAATCAATAACGTCATAATATACATTATATTAAAGCACTTCAAGCACTCGCAAGGTCAAGAACGTGCAGCGAAATAACAAATTTCACGTTCCGCGCACCAGTGACGCTTAAACTTTACAAACATATTCTTTGTAACATTGTTTTAACATCGCAAACAATCTGCGTCCACCCCGCACGCGATGGCTGCGGACGAGATTCTGACGTCAGAAATCGCACTTGCTCTCAGATATAGCGATGGCATTCTTAAAATATTTACAATTACGTAATACGTTTACTAAGCCTAGCTGATGTGCCGTCAGAATTCGCCCAACACTGCCCTCCACACCCTGCAGCCATGCCTGGAGTACAGTGTACAGTTGCAACACTTTGTTACGTCTATTGGCATTGCTCCATACTTACTTCTGTACCATGGACTCGATGTTGCTGCAAACAATGGTGAGCCTTGCCATGCATGCCATGCTCCTTGCAGCACGCACAAGCATCCTCCTGCTCGCTGCCTGCAGTGACATGATACAGCCCTAGATGAACAAACATGCTGGTAATAGAAACCACTGACGAGGCAACTGCATACCTTAGTGTGCACTGCAAGGGCGGTAAGTGCAACACTTAGACAAAAGCATGCTTGCTCTATAAAGCTAGCACCTATTAGCACTTCTAACATGGACGCTGTATATAACTAATATGTTCCCCGCCTCCCGCCCTAGCACTTAGGCAAAAACATGCTTGTTCTAGTACCTATCGACACTCACATGCACGTTATATACAGCGTGTATATAACTAATATCTTTCTCGCCCCCCGCCCTAGAATGGCTGCTTCAGTGCATCATTTGCATGCTTACACATGTCGAGTCAGAAGACTTAAGGAATCTGTTCAACTGCCTTGTCCTTTTGTTTGCAGGTTATCCCCCACACCATCATTGTGCACGCGTTTTAAAGGACTGTCTAACCCATTGCATTAAGAATCTCATTAGGTCAGGTCCGGTCTATGAGGACTGATTTCTAGCATTGGTACATTACAAATTGTTACGCTTCTTCATGCACATTTGCTTGTGGGTTCTTCACAAATGCAGTGCAAGGTGCTAACATTACTAGTTCTGCCTCTTGAGCTCACCTTAAACCTCCTTTGACATATGTATTCTTCAATATGATTACAAGCATATGATAAATGATGCACAAAAAGTAAATTCATAAAGTGTACTCAAAACTTAAAATCCGGCGCCTTGGACATTTAGATCCACCTCTTTCCAAGGCGCCGAATTAGGATCCGGCATGCGCAGCACGCACAGCATGAGGCTCCGGACGCTAGCACGTACCACTTGCTACGTACAGAGTAGTAGCTTAAAGAATATTAAGGATGTAATATGGAGTTGGAGTGAGATCACACCTTCTGAGTATAAAGCAGTGACCGGGTCATAGGCTGGGTTCGACTCCCAGAGCAATATAATCCCTAATTGCTTAACTGCTTATACTTGGAAGGCCATCACGCTGGATTCCACTGTGGGACGTAACAGTGGTAGCGAAGCTCTTGGTGTTTTCCTGGACACGAGAGGAGATACTGAGCGTGCAGAGCTGGTAAGTGATGCTGCATGCATTTATGCATGACTCGATCGGGTCAGGTGAGGTGACGCTGAGGTAGGCAGGTGAGACTCATTGTCGAGTGAGTACTTTAGCGAGATCTTGAGTGGCTGCAAGCTTCTTGCGCTGCCCCGCCCCGCTCTGTCGCCTCTCTTCCACCAGCCTTGCAGGAAATGCATCCCATCAGCTGGGCAGTGGTCCGCACTGTTGGTCTCGCGCGGTGATGGAGATATTTCCATACTTGTACGAACTTGAGCGGTTCCCTCTCTGGCTTCTTCTCCTCCATCCTTCCTCATCGCACAGGCATTCTTGATTATCTTAATTCCATTCGCACGTCACCTACGTCACTGGAGGAAATGGCTCGCTGGCTCTTGTCCGCCCGTCCTGAATTTGCAGCTTTCTCGAAATTTCCATGCCGGTGCCCCTTGTCCATGGAACTCGCTCCTTCTTTTTGCTGCTGCAACTTTCCACTTGCTCCATTTGCTGGGACGCTTGGCGTCAAGACCTTCATGGCATTTCGAGTTGCAGGTTCTCTTCTAATTTTCGCTCCGCAACTTAACTGCAAATTTATCCAATATTTCATGAGTTTTGATGTCGCTCCCTTTGGGTGTGCTGGAAGATTCAGCTGGTCGCAGTCATTGTCTCTCCCCCCCATGACAGTCTCAAGCACTTTAGAGGTCTGCTTGTCAGCAGCAAGGGTCATTTGTACACAGCACAGGAGGCACAGGTAAGTACATGCTTGGGCGAATGCTCATTTGCATGGGTTGCTTTCTTGCTCTCCATGCGCACAGGTGTGCAATTGCATGCAACTCTCCCTGAGGGCTTTCTCGTAGTCACAATTCATGCACAAGCACATATCTGATTTGCTGATGCCATACCCAGTGGGCTTTGAATTTCTTCTGCTGCCCTGGATTGGGCCCTTAGTTGTCTATGCCATGTCCTGGATTGGGCCACTGGATGAGATGCCGGATGGCAAGAGGCGAGGAGTCGCCTGACCAATGTACAGACGGAGGTCTGTGGTGAATTAGGAGTGGTCTAATGTTGATTTTGCTCTAGTGGCTCAGAGTGGACTCTGTATTTTTGTGGTGTTCTGGGCACACCTATGATTTCTGGAGTTCTGTGAGGACGAACCAGAAAGGATGTTTTATGCGTCTCTGCGCGGATTCAATTTATGTGCATCTGTGCGCAGTCTTATGTTGTGGGATTAGTTGGACGATTCTCGTTGCCTTCAAGAAAGTTGTGCAGTCCGTGCCAATGCATGCCATGATGGTGAAGTGGCCCCACTACTGAAAACAATTGAAAATGGAACATGGTGGTTCTCTTGCAACTTCATCACAAAACTTGATGGCTCACACGAGGAGCAAAAGCGTCATCCGGATGTATTGTTGGCTTATTATGATTGAATGCAATTGTGCATACGTGTGGAACAAAGAAGAAATTGGGAATTTGGATGATGATGGACCCATTGGCTTAATGTGTGCTCTTTGGCATTGGAGCTGTAACCTGCTCGAATGAAAAATTGGTCAGCAATGTGATGGAGAGAGGGAATTTACCACTGACTCTCGCACACTGGCAAATACAATGAGCATTAAGGTGGCTAATGGAGGACATTTCTCAGTGAGCAATGAGTGTGGTGGCACTTTACTTCTAGAGAGGAACAAACAAGGTTGCAAAGTGGTGTACCCCAACAAGTGAGGCAGAGAGGAACAAAACTTCCGCTTAGTGCAAAACTCATGCCAGACATGTTGCAAGGTGTGGATTTAATTGTGGGCATGGATTTTCTCAAAAGATTTGGAGCTTTTCTGGACTGTGTAAGAGGTAAACTGGAAATGCACGGCTTGAAAGATGAGGATTTGCAAAAGGAAAGGCAGGCGAAATGGAAGAAAAATGCACACAACATCTTGTGCTCGGTGTACAAAATCCAAGAAGCAGCAAGAACTTCTTGAAGTGACTTTTTATCCGCAAAACAAGCAGGAAAGCAAATCAAAGCGGGTGCAACCAGTTGGATCATGTTGGTGCAAAACAACGATATGGAAGAGCACAGCTTGATGACTACAGGTGCCAGCAATGAAGTGCCGGAAGAAATCCCGGGCTTACTAGCTCAGTCAGAAGTGAAGCAAATTGTGGAAGATTATAAGGATGTATTTGAGCCTATCACACAATGCCCACCCCACCAGTTTGATGTTAATCATACAATCAAGTTGATTGATGGAGTGTTGCCCACTTACAAAAGGCCTTTCCGCCTAACTAGAGAAGAGGAGCTGGAAGTTCACAAACGGATTGAGGATGGACTGAAGAAGGGCCTCATTGAGCAGAGCTTGTCTCCTTATGGTGCTCCAGTAATTTTTGTTCAGATGAAAGATGGTTCTCTACGCATGTGCATAGATTACAGGGTGTTGAACAAGATTACAGTGCAGGATAGGAACCCTTTGCCCCAAATCGATGACCTGTTGGCCAAGTTGCATGGCTGCACGATTTTCTCATCTCTGGACTTGCAGAGCGGATACCACCAAATCAGGATTAATGATGAGGACAAGCCCAAGACGGCGATGGTCACGCCTTTTGGTCAGTTCCAGTTTAAGGTACTATGCTTTGGGTTGACAAACGCTCCTGCAACATTTCAACGGGCTATGAACACGCTCTTTCGAGAGTATACTGGAAAATTTGTCTTGGTGTATTTGGATGATATCTTGGTGATGTCCCGCACCCCAGAAGAGCATGAACAACATCTACGGATTGTCCTAGAACTGCTGCGGAAATATGAGCTCAAAGCAAAGCTGAGCAAGTGTGAGCTCAACAAACCTGAGTTGCATTTTTTGGGGCATGTAGTAGGCGAAGATGGCATTTCTGTGGACCCTGCAAAAATAGCTGTGATCGTGAAATGGCCGCTGCCCAAGTGCTTGAAGGAGTTGCAGGCTTTTTAGGGCTTGCCAATTGTTTCCGGAAATTTGTGGAGCACTTTAGCACAGTAGTGGCACCTCTCACGGCATTGTGTGGCCAGACTGGCAAGGGGAACACAAGAGTAAAAAGGCCAGCAAAGTCATTGATTGGAACAACTTAGGATCTGTGGAATACATGCAAGAGAAGGTTCAAGCTGATGGATCTGTCAAGCGTATCAAAACCACAGTCGCTGAGGCATTCCAGGTAATTAAGAAAAGACTGATCAGTGTGCCAGTGGTCGCTATCCCAGACCTGAACAAGCCATTCCAAGTGCAAACTGATGCATCTGTAGTGGGAACAGGAGGAGTACTCATGCAGGATGGACGTGTGGTTGCATATACCTGTACCAAAATTTCCCCAGCAGAGTTCAACTACGCAACTGGTGAGCAGGAGTTGCTTGGTCTGATCCATGCCCTACAAGTTTGGCGGTGCTACCTGGAGGGTGCTGTCGAGTGCGAGCTTATCACAGATCACCACCCGCTCACCCACCTGCAAACCCAGCCCAACCTTTCTAGACGACAAGCACGGTGGATGGAATTTTTGTCACGCTTTCCATTTATCATCAAGTATGCGAAAGGGGAGACAAATGTGGCAGATCCAGTGAGCCGCAATCCATTGTTGTATGACCCTGCTACGCCGGAGACTGTGATCTGTGTAGGAGCTTTGGGAGTTGTGGCGGCTATCATGACTCGAGGGCAAAAGCGAGCGCTGGGGTTGGGGAGGTCTGCTGGAGAGCAGTTGCCCCCGCCGCCTGGAGCGAGCGAGTCGGGAGAGGTCCCTCCTGAGATGACGCTGCGGAGGCTGCCCCTCATACTCGGGAGCCCAAGGGCCCGGGCACTAAGCGTTGACCCTCCGACTCAATCGCCGCCGCTTTCCACCGGAAGCCAAGCTCACTCGGGAGGAGCAGAGCAGCTAGGTGGGGGGGAGGAACCCACGCCACTTACACCGGGGACGCCTGGTTGTGGTCAGAGAGCTAACTCCTCTTGCCAACTGAGGGAAGATATTCAAGCCGCGTACCAGTCAGATCCTTTGTTCTCCAGGCGCAAATACACAAGGGGTTTGGAACGCCGAGATGGCATTTGGTACTACAAGGGAAGAGTGGTGGTACCCAACAGCCCGTTGTTGAAAAGGCGGATCCTTGAGCTATGCCATGACATCACGCTGAGTGGCCATGTGGGCATTACCAAAACCTACCATTTAGTATCTCGTGACTTTTACTGGCATGGAATTAAGTCGGATGTGGAAGACTATGTACGCCATTGTGATGCCTGCCAAAGACACAAGGTCAGTACCAAAATGTACGGTGGAAAAATACAGCCCCTTTCCATCCCCAGGAGAAGATGGGAGAGTGTGTCTATGGATCTCATTGTGAAACTGCCTGTCACGGCTGCTGGCCATGATACCATTGTGGTGTTTGTAGACAGGTTGAGCAAAATGGTACATTTTGTGCCAACTACTGAGGCAGGGCTGGATGCCAAAAGCTTTGCCAAGATTTTTGTGGACAATGTCGTGAGGTTACATGGATTACCTAGGTCGCTGATTTTGGATTGGGGCCCGCAATTCAACAACATCTTTTGGGATTCGGTTTGCGAGTTGCTGGGTATGGACAAGAGGATGTCCAGTGCTTTCCACCCCCAGACAGATGGACAAACTGAGCATACGAACAGGACTTTGGAAGAGATGTTGAGAGCTTATGTGGGCTACGCGCAAGATGATTGGGATGAGAAGTTGGCATGTGCTGAGTTCGCCATCAACAATTCCTGGCAGGAATCAGTGCAAAATACACCCTTTTTCTTGAATTATGGTCAACATCCTTTGACTCCCGCTACCGTGCAGTTGCCCAGTAAAGTTCCGAGAGCCTCTGAGTATGCTGAGGGTATTACCAGAAGTGTTCAGCAAGCACGACGCTGCATGGAAGCTGCACAACAGAAAATGAGGAGGGTAGAGGATGAACATAGAAGAGAAGTGAAGTACAAAACAGGAGATCTGGTAATGCTTAGCACCAAGAACATCAAACAAACTGGGCCTGGAGTGAAAAAGCTTATGCCGGTATACATGGGACCCTTTGAAGTGGAGTACATGGTAGGTAAAGCGGCTGTGAAGTTGCGCCTGCCAGAAGAGTGGAATAGAATTCACAATGTGTTCCATGTTAGTCTTACTAAGCCTTATGTAGGCAGTGCTGTTTCCGAGGGAAGAGGCACGTGGTGCCACCTCCTCCTGTGCAGTGGCTGGAAGGAGAGCCATTGTATGAAGTCAAGCGCTTGTTAGATCACTGTGTGGCGAAAAAGGGCCGCAAGAAGATCTACATGTTTTTGGTGAAGTGGAAAGGTTATGGTGAGGAACACAACACATGGGAGCCTGAAGAGAATTTGCTAGTCACGGAATTGCAAAGCCTAGTACGGAGTAACAAGGTGGAATAAGGCTTGCCCATTAAGCCAATATGAGTGGTTGGGGTGTATTCCCCTGAGGGACTAAAACAGGAGGCGCTGACGAGGTTAAGGACCTAATTAGAATTATAAGAAGCAGTCTACAAGCAAGGCGATGTCGGAGCCTTTGCTAGCCACTTAGAGAGAGAGCCTATGGCCTAGCGCTGGTACTAGCGCGAGTCCTTCTGTGAGAGACAAGGGCGGGGATTGGTCATTGCTGTAGCTACCCTTCTGGCGCCGAGGACGGCTTAGCCAGGTGGGGGGGAATGCTACGTACAGAGTAGTAGCTTAAAGAATATTAAGGATATAATATGGAGTTGGAGTGAGATCACACCTTCTGAGTATAAAGCAGTGACCGGGTCATAGGCTGGGTTCGACTCCCAGAGCAATATAATCCCTAATTGCTTAACTGCTTATACTTGGAAGGCCATCAAGCTGGATTCCACTGCGGGACGTAACACCACTGGGGCACACTTTTCATCACACTTTCTTAACCTCGCCGAAATCGCCTCCAAAATTTAGGAAAATAGTGAACACTTTAAATTTAATGCTGCTGCTTATCAGCGGGCTCAGGAACTCGCGGAAATGGATGCAAGTTGCCGCTGAGCCGTCATCACTTAGGCATAACTTGCACTTGCTCCACTTTGAGCACTTAAGCATAATTAGCAATTGCTCTACGTAGTATACTATCAACACTTAGGCATCACTTGCTCCAATATGAGCACTTAAACATGATTGCACTTGCTTTACCTTGAACACTTAGGCATATGTTCTACTTTCAGCACTTACGCATATGTTGCACATGCTCTACTTTCAGCACTTCGGCATAATTTGCACTTGCTCTAATTTTAGCACTTAACGCTTGTGTGCGCATCACTTGCACTTTTGCATAAATGAGGTTTACTTATGTCTCCCCCCCTACGCCCCTACACACACACTGTGTCTTGAAAACACTTTGCATTTAGAATGAACGAAGCCACCACAGTGGCAACCCTCCAGTTTACCTGGAATAATTGAAATGAACATATAATCATATAAATAAATAACAATCTTAAATAACCCGGCGCCTTGGACCCATAAAATCCCTCTCTTTCCAAGGCGCCGAATTTAGGCAGCATACACAGCATGCACAGCACGAGGCACCGGCCTTAACCTAGTACCCCTAGGCACTCTTTTTCACTCTTTTTTTGAACTCGCCGAAATCGCTTTCTTAAGTTATAACGGCATAGTATACATTATATAAAAGCACTCCAAGCACTCGCAAGGTCAAGAACGTGCAGCGAGATGACGAGTTCCGAATTTCACGCACCAATGACGCTTAGATTTTACAAACAACTTCTTTGAAACATTTTTTTAACATCGCGAACAATCCGCGTCCACCCCGCACGCGATGGCTGTGGACGAGATTCTGACATCAGAAATCGCTTATGTTTTTTAGTCATAGCGATGGCATTATTTAATTATTAACAATGAAGTTATGCTTTTGCTAAAACCTCGATGATGTGCCGTTTGAATTCGCCTTGCACTACCCTCCGCACCCTGTAGCCATGAGTGTGCCTGGAGTACAGCGTCCACTAGGAATCAACACTTTGTTATGTCCATTAGCATTGCTCCATGCTTACTGCTGTACTATGGACTCGGTGCTGCTGCACACAATGGTGAGCCTTGCCATGCATGTCACGCTCCGTGCAGCACCCACAAGCATCCTCCTTATGGCTGCCTGCAGTGACATGATGCAGCCCACATGCTAGTAAGTAAAACCACTGATGAGGCAACTGCATGCTTTAGTGTACACTGCATGGGCGGTAAGTGCAGCACTTGGGCAAAAACATGCTTGCTTTAGCACCTATCGGCACTTCTCACATGCACGCTGTATAAAACTGATATCTTCCCCGCCCCCCGCCCTAGTATGGCTGCTTTAATCTGTCTTCTACATGCTTACACATGATGAGTCACAAGACTTAACTGATATGTTCCCCGTCCCCCGCCCTAGTTTGGCTGCTTTAGTGCATCTTTTACATGCGTACACATGACGAGTCAGAAGACTTAAGGAATCTGTTCAACTGCCTTGCCCTTTTGTTTGCAGGTTATCCCCCACACCATCTTTGTGCACACGTCTTAAAGTACTGTCTAACCCATTGCATTAAGAATCTCATTAGGTCTAGTTCAGTCTATGTGGACTTATTTCTAGCATTGGTACATTACAAATTGGTACAGTTCTTCATGCACATTTGCTTGCGGGTTAATTCCTCACAAATGCAGTGCAAGGTGCTAACATAACTAGTTCTGCCTCTTGAGCTCACCTTAAAGCCTTTGACATATGTATGCTTTCAAAATGATTACAAGCATATGATTATTGATGCACATAAAGTAACTTGATAAAATGTACTAAAATCTTAAAATCCGGCGCCTTGGACATTTAGATCCACCTCTTTCCAAGGCGCCGAATTTAGGCAGCATACACAGCATGCACAGCACGAGGCGCCAGCCTTAACCTAGTACCCTATATCCCTCTTTTTCACACTTTTTTTTACCTCGCCGAAATCACTTTCTTAACTTATAGCGGCATAAAGTAAACTATATTAAAGCGCTTTGAGCACTCGTAAGCTAAAGAACGTGCAGCAAGATGACGAGTTCCGAATTTCGCGCACCAATGACGCTTAAATTTAATATACATCTTCTTCGCAACATCTTTATAACATCGCAAATTATCCGCGTCCATCCCGCACGCGATGGCTGCGGACGAGCTTCTGACGTCAGAAATCGCTCTTGCTTTCCAGACATGGCGATGGCATTCTAAGAATATTTAAAATGACATAATACATTTGCCAAGCCTCACTGATGTTCCGTCAAAATTCACCCAGCACAACCCCCCGGACCCTGCAGCCATGCCTGTGCCTGGAGTACAGCGTCCAGTAGCAAGACACACTTTGTGCCCATTAGCATTGCTCCGTGCTCACTGCTGTACTACGGACTCGGTGCTGCTGCACACAATGGTGAGCCTTGCCATGCATGTCATGCTCCTTGCAGCACGCACAAGCATCCTCCTGCTCGCTGCTTGCAGTGCCATGATGCAGCCCATGACGAACAAACATGCTGGTAAGTTACACTACTAATGATGCAACTGCATGCTTTAGTGTACACTGCATGGGCGGTAAGTGCAACACTTAGGCAAAAGCACGCTTGCTCTAGCACCTATCAGCACTTCTCACATCCACGCTGTATATAACTGATATGTTCCCTGCCGCCCGCACTAGCATGGCTGCTTCAGTGCACCTTTTGCATGCTTACACGTAGATGAGTCACTTAAAAGTCTTAGTGTACACTGCATGGGTTGTATGTGCAACACTTAGGCAAAAGCACGCTTGCTCTTGCACCTATCAGCACTTCTCACATGCACGCTGTAAATAACTGATATGTTGCTTTCTCCCCGCCCTAGTACGGCTGATTCTGTGCATCTTTTGCATGCTTACATATGATGAGTCATTAGATTTAACCGATATGATCCCCGCCCCCCGCCCTAGTATGGCTGCTTCAGTGCATCTTTTGCATGCTTACACATGATGAGTCGCAAGACTTTATGAATTTGTCCAACTGCCTTGTCCTTTTGTTTGCAGTTTATCCCCCACACCATCTTTGTGCACACGTCTTAGAGAACTGTCTTACACATTGCATTAAGAATCTCTAGGTTCAAATTCAATCTACGAGGACTGATTTCCAGCATTGGTTCATTACAAATTGTTACATCAATCTTCATGCACATTTGATTGCATGTTAATTCCTAACAACCCAATGCAAGGTGCTAACATAACTATTTCTGCCTCTTGAGCTCAACTTCAATTTTGACACATGTATGCTTCAACATGATAACAAGCATAAGGTAATTGATGCACATAAAGGAAATCCATAAGATGTGCTCAAAACTTCAAATATCTGGCGCCTTGGACATTTGAATCCCCTTCTTTCCAAGGCGCCGAAGTTTAGGCAGCATACACAGCATGCACAGCACGAGGCGCCGGCCTTAACCTAGTACCCTGTTCTACTCTTTTTCACTCTATTTTGACCTCGCCAAAATCACTTTATTAAATCATAGCGGCATAAATTAATCTATATTAAAGCGCTTTGAGCACTCGTGAGCTCAAGAACGTGCAGCGAAATGACGAGTTCCGAATTTTGCGCACCAATGACGCTTAAATTTAACATACACCTTCTTTTAAACATGTTTTTAACATCGCAAACAATCCGCGTCCACCCCACACGTGTTGGCTGCGGACGAGCTTCTGACGTCAGAAATCGGTCTTGCTTTCCAGATTTAACGATGTCATTCTTAAAATATTAACAATGAATGAATGCGTTTACTAAGCCTAGCTGATGTGCCGTCAGAATTCGCCCCGCACTGCCCACCGGACCCTGCAGCCATGCCTGGAGTACAGCGTCCAATAGCAAACAATACCTGTTATGTCCATTAGCATTGCTACATGGTTACTGCTGTACTAAGGACTCGGTGCTGCTACACACAATGGTGAGCCTTGCCGAGCTGCACGCACAAGCATCCTCCTGCTCGCTGCCAGCAATGACATGATGCAGCTCATGATGAACAACCATGCTTGTACAAGAAACCACTGATGAGGCAACTCAACTTAATGTACACTGCATGGGCTGTAAGTGCACCACTTAAGAAAAAGCACGCTTGCTCTTGCACCTATTAGCACTTCTCACATGCACGCTGTATATAACTGATATTTCCCCGCCCCCCGCCCTGGTATTGCTGCTTAAGTGCATCTTTTGCATGCTTACACGTGGATGAGTCACTTACAAGCCTTAGTGTACTCTGCATGGTTTGTAAGTGTAACACTTAGGCAAAAGCACGCTTGCTCTTGCACCTATCAGCACTTCTCACATGCACACTGTCAATAACTGATATGTTGCTTTCTCTCCGCCCTAGTACGGCTGATTTTTTTGCATCTTTTGCATGCTTACATACGTTGAGTCATTAGATTTAACCGATATGTTCCCCGTCCCCCGCCCTAGCATGGCTGATTCAGTGCATCTTTTGCATGCTTACACATGATGAGTCACAAGGCTTTAGAAATCTGTCCAACTGCCTTGTCCTTTTGTTTGCAGGTTATCCCCCACACCATCTTTGTGCACACGTCTTTGAGAACTGTCTCACCCATTGCATTAATAATCTTGTTAGATCATCATTGCTCCATGCTTACTGCTGTAAAATGGACATGGACATGGAAAAAGAAAAAAAAAAAAGAACTTGAACACAACATGCACATGAGCTCTCCAACAAACTCACAACGCCAGAAGCATCCAAAGGGACTTGGAATTGCCCTCGCAACACGAACGAAACGAGTGACCCCGTCCCCACGCGTCGGGGCACATGTCATGACTAACAGCACATCCTCCCAACTTCTTACATGTATAAACACCCGATTCGACAGGATGGAAGAGTGGTTCGCTATGTATGCGAGGGAACAACAAAGACTTACTTCATCCCTCAGTCATGTCTCACACATTGCTTCGGATGCACAAACACGTGTTCAACATCTTGAACGAGAAATTCATGATGTCAAACAGCACCAGACATCCTCGTCTCGGGGGAGCGAGCCAGACAAAGCGTTCCGATGGTGTGAAGATACACAACGAGACACTTTTGATTTTGAAAGCATTTCGGGCAACGCCTACATTAAGGCTCCTAACAATATCTCTGCTACCCCACAGACCATCGCCCAAACTATCAACACCAACAAGACTGTGATCCAACGAAAGAAACCAAACAACTCATTTCGAGTACTTGTTGGCCCAAGAGGCCGTGAGGGCACCCTCGCCGTCAACAATTTTCTCCCGATAGCACAACAAAGAGCACCATCGGGCTACAAAGTCCAGCGAGAAAAGACTGTGATGACCATGCAACGAGAAAAGGCTGTACGCACAATTAACTCTGCGGTCCGACATGTACTGTCAACCCAACCAACACTACAAGGCCTTACTACCCACATTGGCAGCAATGGTTGCAGCCTGTTCCTCTCACACGCGAATAGGAGAGATGCAATGGATCACACCAAAACAGACTCACCTGCCTTCGAATACCCTGTCTGGGAACATGATCCATTTTTCAAGACCATGCACAATTTTCGAGGCGGCTTTGACTACCAACACACTGAAAACCTAGATCACACACACATTTTGTCTCTCATTCAAGCCTCTTTACCAACCACATTCGACACACAGATGGTTGACACAAATGACAGACACAACCAACGTGCCCAATCATCACGGAGGCCAACTTCAAACAGAAACAACAACAACAACAATAACAACAACAACAACAATGTCCCAATTTAGGGAGTCAGCCTTCAGTCAAAGCTTCGGCTCTTAGCATTAAATTGCGATGGAATACCAGAGAACCCTGAATCTTTGAAGATGGAAGAGCTCATCCTCAATCTCCAACAACACCATGTAATAGCACTTTCCGAAACAAGAACTAGTGACATGAATCGGATTCTCCAATTTATGCCACACCATGTTCTTGTTGGAAACACATACATACCTTCAACAAGTAATGGACGCAAAGGGCAAGGAGTTGCATTGATAGTATCCAAGGCTATTGCAGACTACTTTACTATTTTAAACATCTCGGAAACAACTCAAACAGTATATGCACGTTGTGACTCATTATTTCTCGGGAAAGAACAACCTGTGGTTTTTGCAGTGACGTATATTGCTCCGGAACGAAGCGAAGACAGACACAATATTGCCTCCCAATACCTCCACCTGGGACAAGAGCTACAGCACTACCTATTATACTATTCCCCACATCTTGTTCTCTGCGGGGATTTTAATGCTCATATTGGTAGCAGTGATGAAATTACTGATGCCCATTTTGATATTTTAAATGCATGTCCAATCCTTTTCTCTAAGCGAAAGGCTCAATGTCTCCATGTGAATAGGGCGGGACAATATTTAATCCGCCTGGCTTCTACGTTAGGCTTAACCTTAACCACAGGCAGAGTACCTGGGGATAAAGGGCAACCAACATTTGTTGGTTATAACAAGACATGTAATAGTAGACCTGACCACATACTTACGTCCAGATCAATGTTTCTTCACATCAAATGGACAAATATTACTGTACCCAAACTTTTAGACCATTGCTATCTTTCTGTATCTTTATCGATGACCTCCAATATCCCAGGTGTTGATATGCGATTGCATCGAAATCCCTTATATGGTCCCCACCCCAATTTCTTGAAATGGAAACCAGAAAGGAGTAATGACTTTGTCAATTTTCTAAAGCAGGACACCCTTGCACAACAAAGGTTCTATCATGCGATTGAGTCTCAAAATATTGAATGTACGTGGTCTGAACTTAAAAACTGGATCCTACGTGCAGCTGTTCAATCTGGAATGACCACGGCAGGAATTCAAAATTGGTCACCTCCCAACAATACACCTAAAAAAGCAGAGTGGTTTGACAGTTTTTGTTTCCACAAAAAACAGGCGTATCTGAATGCTGCTTTATATGGGGCAGATTCCTACACAAAAACTCAGTTATTCCATGAGTATAGATCTTACGCCCAGCATTGCAAAAGGCGTTATCTTAACACAAAGCGGCGCATTTTTCTGCACAAACTATTTGACAACGATCCAACCGTCCACAGAATGCTTAAGAAACCTGCTGAAAAACATGTCACTCCTGTATCCGAAGATGCCTGGTCTTCACACCTCCATGCTGTATTTCGGCGCACACCCTCTTGTTGTGATGAAGAAGGTGTTGAGAAGGGAGAAGCAGTAGAACAGCCCCAACAAGCTACAGCTATTGAATCACGTGAGTCTTTTGTCCACCTTGGTGCCAATGAACAGAGACACAATTGTCTGCAACAGGAGTCATCTTCGCTATTAGGTATACCTACTGAAACAGAACTCTTCAATTTGGTCTCCAAACATATTTCTTCGATGCCGACCAACTCTTCACCAGGCTTTGATATCATTTCCCCTGCCTTCATTAAGAACGCCTACAAACGTGTGCCCAGGCATCAAGGTAGAGGGACAGAGAACATACATATACTGGCACCATATATAACTTCCTTCTTCCATTTACTTCTTCAGAAAACACGTATCCCAAATGCATGGAAGGAAGCCAAGCTTACCCCCATTCATAAAAAGGGCCCTGTCATTTCTCCAAAAAATTATAGGATGATAGCCGTGAGTGCTCCCATCTATCGACTGTACACGAACGTCCTAAGATCTATCATCCAAGACTGGTGTATCCACCACAGGAAGATACCTGACACACAATTCGGTTTTTATCCAGGACGAAGCACTCTTCAACCAATCTTTGTTCTTCGACATCTGAAACACGCAGCCCAAAAGACCCAAACTGATACTTCCAGGTTATTTTCGGCGTTCATTGACTTTCAGCAGGCATATGATTCTATTCCCCGCAATAAATTGTGGAACCATCTATATCGTTGTCAGATGCCCCCACACCTCATTCTTATCCTCCAAGACCTATACCACATGGATGAATACACTCTGCTAGATGGAGACAAAATGGCAAGTGTTCGTCCACTGTATGGTGTGAAGCAAGGGTGCCCACTCTCACCTCTCCTTTTTGCTATTTATCTCAATGATATTGACAGCGTGGCTGATGGCGTCCCGGGTGCTTTGACTGCCATCCCCAATTTCACGGTGACCCATTTACTTTTTGCGGATGATCTGGCTTTTGTGGCCAATAGACAACCCAATTTACAAGCACTTCTTAACAACTTAAAGGAATATGCCATGAAGAAATCATTGGTTGTCAACACACAGAAGTCACAAGTCGTGTGTTTCAATTCCAGATCTACCAATCTCCCTTCCTTTTTCTATGATGGATCACCGTTGCCTTACACAGACCATTTCAAATATTTGGGAATGATGTTTGATAAGAATCTTAATCTCTCAGCAGCAGCAGATGCAGCCCTACAGCCTTTCATGAACGGGACCTTCAAAATACAACGCTTTGCTCAGGAGTACAATCTAGCCAACCGACTTCATGCCCTCATCTGGTTACTTAAGACTTACTCCATTCCTGCGGGTATGTATGCAAGCCAGATTTGGGCAACTCCCTTTCTCAAACAAGGTAAAGAAATGGACAGCCCTCTACAAAAATGGCTTCTTGCTACACTCAAAAGATGGCTAGGTGTGAGAGATACAACCCCCTCTTGGTCCGTGCTGAGAGAATGCGGGTTGGAGCCTCTACAATTCAATTGGTTCCGAGCAGCCATTCGCCTGTATAATTCTTTTACTCAATGCAGTAGCCTTACTGTCAGAAAAGTATTACAGGCAGACATTCGTTTATCTTCTTCTTCATCTGATTGCTGGTCTGCCCACATATTCACTGCCATGGATGGCTTGGATAATTCTGGTCAATTCAAACACAACATGATGAATTGCGAACCAATTAACCTACGACAATTTGTAGTAGACCTCAGATCCAGGCAGGCTCAATATTGGACTCAGTTCTCCAACCCCACTCCCAGACACCAGAACAGCAAACATCTTACTTATCATCAATGGTGCGCGCTACCCATTCGCCGCATTGTAGCTGCCCATGCCCCTTATCAGGTTCCCAAATATTTCTTCCTTGCCCTCCCCAAAGATGTCCTTCGCAATGTTGCACGCTTTAGGCTCCGCGTCCACACCCTTCGATGTGAAACATCTACTTGGATTCAGGGCTCTTCCTCTCAATGTGATTTATGTCAAGATGTAGACAGTATTCAAGATGAAAAACATGTCATTTTTCATTGTACTCACCCCCATGTTGTTGCTTTGCGTGCTAAATATGCCTTTTTATTCAATAACCAAGACGCCCAACATGTTCATGATTTTCTACTTCAAGATAATAATAAACTTTTCGATTTTCTTCATGAAATTGTTACTTTCTATGAACAGGCTAGCAGTCGCACGTTTTGACTGAAGGCCTCTCTTTCCTGTAACCCTGTAACCCTGTAAAATGGACATGGTGCTGTTGCACACAATGGTGAGCTTTGCTATGCATGTCATGCTCCTCGCAGCACGCACAAGCATCACCCTGCCGGCTGCTTGCAGTAACATGATGCAGCCCTTGATGAACAAACATTCTGGTAAGGAACACCACTGAGGAGGCAACTGCATGCCATAGTGTACACTGCTTGGGTGGTAAGTGCAACATTTTGGCAAAAGCATGCTAGCAAGCGCTTGCTCTAGCACCTATCAGCACTTCTCACATCCACGCTGTATATAACTGATATGTTTCCCGCCCCCCGCCCTAGCATGGCTGCTTCAGTGCATCTTTTGCATGCTTACACATGTTGAGTCACAAGGCTTTAGAAATCTGTCCAACTGTCTTGTCCTTTTGTTTGCAGGTTATCCCCCACACTATTTGTGCACACATCTTAGAGAACTGTCTCACTCATTGCATTAATGATCTTTTTAGGTCAGGTTCAGTCTATGAGGACTGATTTCTAGCATTTGTAAATTACAAATTGATACAGTTCTCCATGCACATTTGCCTGCGGGTAAGTTCCTCACAAATGCAAAGTGCTAACATAAATATTTCTGCCTCTTGCTCAACTTAAACGCTCAACATGAAGCCTTTGACACGTGTATGCTTTCAGATGATTTACAAGCACGATAAATGATGCACAAGTTAATTGATAAAATGTACCCAAAACTTTAAATATCCGCCGGAATATCCGCCGGAATACGGCGCCTTGGACATTTAAATCCCCTTCTTTCCAAGGCGCCGAAGTTTAGGCAGCCTACACAGCATGCACAGCACGAGGCGCCGGCCTTAACCTAGTACCCTGGAGCACTCTTTTTCACTCTTTTTTGACCTCGCCGAAATCGCTTTATTAAGTTATAGTGGCATAAAGTTAACTATAATAAAGCGCTTTGAGCACTCGTGAGCTCAAGAACGTGCAGCGAGATGACGAGTTCCGAATTGTGTGCACCAATGACGCTTAAATTTAACATACAACTTCTTTACAACATGTATTTAACATCGCAAACAATCCACGTCCACCCCACACGCGTTGGCTGCGGACGAGCTTCTGACGTCAGAAATCGCTCTTGCTTTCCAGACATATCGATGACATTCTTAAATTATTGACAATTACGTTATGCAATTGCTAAACCTCGCTGATGTGACGTCAGAACTCGCCTTGCACTGCCCTCCGGACCCTGCAGCCATGCCTGGAGTACAACATCCAGTAGCAATCAACAGTTTTTTTATGTTTATAAGCATTGCTCCATGCTTACTGCTGTACTATGGACATGGTGCTGCTGCACACAATGGTGAGCTTTGCCATGCATGTCACGCTCCTTGCAGCACGCACAAGCATCATCCTACTGGCTGCTTGCAGTAACATGATGCAGCCCGTGATGAACAAACATGCTGGTAAGTTTCACCACTGATGAGGCAACTGCATGCCTTAGTGTACACTGCTTGGGTGGTAAGTGCAACATTTAGGCAAAAGCATGCTAGCAAGTGCTTGCTCTAGCACCTATCAGCACTTCTCACATCCACGCTGTATATAACTGATATGTTCCCCGCCCCCCGCCCTAGCATGGCAACTTCAGTGCATCTTTTGCATGCTTACACATGATGGCTCACAAGGCTTTAGAAATCTGTCCAACTGCCTAGTCCTTCTGTTTGCAGGTTATCCCCCACACCATCTTTGTGCACACGTCTTAGAGAACTGTCTCACCCGTTGCATTAATAATCTTGTTAGGTCAGGTTCACTCTATGAGGACTGATTTCTAGCATTTGTAAATTACAAATTGGTACAGTTTCCATGCACATTTGCTTGCGGGTGAGTTCCTCACAAATGCAAGGTGCTAACATAACTGATGCTAACATAACTGATGCTAACATAACTGATATGTTCCCCGCCCCCCGCCCTAGTATGGCTGCTTCAGTGCATCTTTTGCATGCTTGCATGAAGAGTCACAAGACTTAAGGAATCTGTTCAGCTGCCTTGTCCTTTTGTTTGCAAGTTATCCGCCACACCATCTTTGTGCACACGTCTTAGAGAACTGTCTTACCCATTGCATTAAGAATCTTGTTAGGTCAAGTTCAGCCTATGAGGACTGATTTCTAGCATTTGTAAATTTCAAATTGGTACAGTTACCATGCACATTTGCTTGCGGGTTCTTCACAAATGCAAGGTGCTAACATAACTATTTTTGCCTCTTGCTCAACTGAAACGCTCAACATGAAGCCTTTGACACTTGTATGCTTTCAGATGATTTACAAGCATGATAAATGATGCACACAAAGTTAATTGATAAAATGTACCTAAAACTTAAAATATCCGGCGCCTTGGACATTTCAATCCCCTTCTTTCCAAGGCGCCGAAGTTTAGGCAGCATACACAGCATGCACAGCACGAGGCGCCGGCCTTAACCTAGTACCCCTAGGCACTCTTTTTCACTCTTTTTTTGAACTCGCCAAAATCGCTTTCTTAAGTTACAACGGAATAAAGTGAACTATATTAAAGCACTTTGAGCACTCGTAAGCTCAAGAACGTGCAGCGAGATGACGAGTTCCGAATTTCGCGCACCAATGACGCTTAATTTTTAACATACATCTTCTTAACAACATCTTTATAACATCGCAAACAATATGCGTTCATCCCGCGCGCGTTGGCTGCGGACGAGCTTCTGACGTCAGAAATCACTCTTGCTTTCTAGACATGGCGATATCATTCTTTAATTTTTAACAATGACGTAATTTGTTTGATAAGCCTCGTTGATGTGCCGTCAGAATTCGCCCAGCACTGCCCTCCGGACCCTGCAGCCATCCCTGGAGTACAGCGTCCAGTAGCAATCAACGCTTTCTTATGTCCATAAGCATTGCTCCTTGCTTACTGCTGTACTATGGACTCGGTGCAGCTGCACACAATGGTGAGCTTTGCCATGCACGTCACGCTCCGTGCAGCACGCACAAGCAACCTCATGCTGGCTGCCTGCAGTGATATGATGCAGCCCTTGATGAACAAACATGCTGGTCATAGAAACCACTGTTGAGACAACCACATGCCTCAGTGTACAGTGCATGGGCGGAAAGTGCAGCACTTAGGCAAAAGCATGCTTGCTCTAGCACCTATTAGCACTTCTAACATGCACGTAGTATATAACTGATATGCTCCCCGCCCCCCGCCCTGGTATGACTGCTTCAGTGCATCTTTTGCATGCTTACACATGATGAGTCACAAGACTTGACTGATATGTTCCCCGCCCCTTGCCCTAGTATGGTTGCTTCAGTGCATCTTCTGCATGCTTGTAGATGATGAGCCAAATGACTTACTTGATATGTTCCTAGCCCCCTGCCATAGTTTGGCTGCTTCAGTGCATCTTTTGCATGCTTACACATGATGAGTCGCAAGACTGGAATGCACCTGTTGAACTGCCTTGTCCTTTTTTTAGCACGTTATCCCCCACACCATCTTTGTGCACACGTCTTAGAGAAATGTCTTACCCATTGCATTGAGGATCCAGTTAGGTCAGGTTTGGTCTATGAGGACTGATTTCTAGCATTGGCACATTACAAATTGGTACAGTTCTTCATGTTCATTTGCTTGAGGGTTAGTTCCTTACATATTTTTGCATTAATGCAATGCAAAATGCTAACATAACTATTTCTGCCTTTTGAGCTCAACTAAAAGCCTTCAACATATGTATGCTTTCAAAATGATTACTAGCATATAATTATGATGCACATAAAGTTATTTGGTAAAATGTACTCGAAACTTAAAATCCGGCGCCTTGGACATTATGATCCCCTTCTTTCCAAGGCGGCATAGCGTAGCGCAGCGTAGCATGACGCCGGACGCTAACACGCTACCCTAAGGCACTCTTTTTCACACTTTTTCAAACTCGCCGAAATCGCCTTCTGAACTTGCAGTGGCATAAAATGAACTATATAAAAGCGCTTTTAGCACTCGCAAGCTCAGAAACGTGCAGCAAAATGACGAGTTTCATTTTCCGCGCACCAATGGCGCTTAAACTTAACAAACATCTTTAATGCAATTCAATTTAAACATCGCAAGCAACCTGCGTCCACCAGCGCTCCAGCACTTCAACACCCCAGCACATCCAGCACTGCAGCAACGCTAATATGCGTTTATGCGTGAATGTTAGTATTATATTTACGAAATCCGACTTATGGCATAAGCGCTAAAATGCTTAGCCAAGCGCACTTCTATTTTCGCTGCCACCTGGGGACCCAGGTTCGAACCTCACTAACTCCACCATGAAGAACAACTCTTTTTGCAACACCATACCTTAGCCCTTGAGCTTTAACACTTAGACATAAGTTGCATTTACTCTGGTTTCCCTTGAGCCAAAGCACTGAAGCTTAATGTGCACTTGCTCCACTTTCAGCACTTAGGCATATTTTGCACATATTATACTCTCAGCACTTGGGCATAATTTGCACTTGCTCTACTTTCAGCTCTTAGGCACTTATTGTTTAGAATGCACAACATAGTACATCACTTGCACCTTTGCAAGAACGAGTTTCATTCCAAGTCTAGTAGTACGTTACTTGCACTTTTGCACAAATGAGGTTTACTTACGTCTTCCCCCCTCCCCCCTACACACTGCGTCTTGAAAACGCATTGCATTTAAAAGTTACCAAGCTTGCAATAGCTAGGCATTTGCCACAAAAGGCCAATTGTGTGCTCAACATGCTCTACCTATGGCAAACGTGCAGCTCCAAAGTGCTTTCTTGTCGTATGCACATTCTCCTTTAGTGTTCAACAAGCAAAAGCCACACTTGTGGGAACTCTCCAGCCTTCACCTGAAATAGTTGCGATACATAGCATACATAATCATATAAAGTAATAAAAATTTTACAACAACAATCTTAAACAAACCCGGCGCCTTGGTCCACCCTGAACCCATTCTTTCCAAGGCGCCAAAGTTTAGGCAGCATACACAGCATGCACAGCACAAGGCGCCGGCCTTAACCTAGTACCCTATATCCCTCTTTTTCACACTTTTTTTTACCTCGCCGAAACCACTATTTGATATTACAGCGGCATAAAGAAAACTATATTAAAGTGCTTTGAGCACTCGTAAGCTCAAGAACTTGCAGCGAGATGACGAGTTCCGAATTTCGCGCACCAAAGACGCTTAAATTTAATATACATCTTCTTCGCAACATCTTTATAACATCACAAACAATCTGCGTCCACCTTGCACACGTTGGCTGCGGACGAGCTTCTGACGTCAGAAATCGCTCTTGCTTTCTGGACGTAGCGATGGCATTCTTAGAATATTTACAATGATGTAATGCATTTGCTAAGCCTCACTGATGTTCCGTCAAAATTCACCCAGTACAAACCCCCGGACCCTGCAGCCATGCTTGTGCCTGGAGTACAGCGTCCAGTAGCAATACACACTTTGTGCCCATTAGCATTGCTCCATGCTTACTGCCGTACTATGGACATGGTGCTGCTGCACACAATGGTGAGCTTTGCCATGCATGTCACGCTCCTTGCAGCACGCACAAGCATCATCCTACTGGCTGCTTGCAGTAACATGATGCAGCCCGTGATGAACAAACATGCTGGTAAGTATCACCACTGATGAGGCAACTGCATGCCTTAGTGTACACTGCATGGGTGGTAAGTGCAACACTTAGGCAAAAGCATGCTTGCTCTAGCACCTATCAGCACTTCTCACATCCACGCTGTATATAACTGATATGTTCCCCGCCCCCCGCCCTTGCATGGCTGCTTCAGTGCATCTTTTGCATGCTTACACATGATGGGTCACAAGGCTTTAGAAATCTGTTCAACTGCCTTGTCCTCTTGTTTGCAGGTTATCCCCCACACCATCTTTGTGCACACGTCTTAGAGAACTGTCTCACCCATTGCATTAATAATCTTGTTAGGTCAGGTTCAGTCTATGAGGACTGATTTCTAGCATTTGTAAATCACAAATTGGTACAGTTTCCATGCACATTTGCTTGCGGGTGAGTTCCTCACAAATGCAAGGTGCTAACATAACTAATGCTAGCATAACTGATGCTAACATTACTGATATGTTCCCCGCCCCCCGCCCTAGCATGGCTGCTTCAGTGCATCTTTTGCATGCTTACACATGATGTGTCACAAGGCTTTAGAAATCTGTTCAACTGCCTTGTCCTTTTGTTTGCACGTTATCCCCCACACCATCTTTTTGCACACGTCTTAGAGAATTGTCTCACCCATTGCATTAATAATCTTGTTAGGTCAGGTTCTGTCTATGAGGACTGATTTCTAGCATTTGTAAGTTACAAATTGGTACAGTTTCCATGCACATTTGCTTGCGGATGAGTTCCTCACAAATGCAAGGTGCTAACATAACTGATGCTAACATAACTGATGCTAACATAACTGATATGTTCCCCGCCCCCCGCCCTAGCATGGCTGCTTCAGTGCATATTTTGCATGCTTGCACATGACGAGTCACAAGGCTTCCTAAATCTGTTTAACTGCCTTGTCCTTTTGTTTATAGGTTATCCCCCACACCATCTTTGTGCACACGTCTTAAAAAACTGTCTCACCCATTGCATTAATAATCTTGTTAGGTCGGGTTCAGTCTATGAGGACTTATTTCTAGCATTTGTAAATTACTTTTTGTGTTACAATGGTAAGCGAAGCCTACCCAGGGCCCGCCTCATGCTTAGCGCAAGAGCTCATGAGGTCCCTGGTTCGAACCCTGGTGACGACACTTTGGCAAAATCTTCCCCGAAGGTCTTTAGACCACTGGCCGCGGGTTGGACTCCCTCATTAAGTGACTAACACGTGAGACCTTTGGGTGGGGCAGTGTTCAGCTCACGAGGCCACGAGCTCAGGAGGGTGGGGGAGAATGTAACAATCATATAAGGCTTACAAATGCCTTCCGTTGCATCCCGGGCAATGCCTTTTCATAAGTGTTACATATTGGTACAATTCTCCATGCACATTTGCTTGCGGGTAAGTTCCTCACAAATGCAAGGTGCTAACATAAATATTTCTGCCTCAAGCTCAACTTAAACGCTCAACATGAAGCCTTTGACACGTGTATGCTTTCTGATGATTTACAAGCATGATACATGATGCACACAAAGTTAATTGATAAAATGTACCCAAAAATTTAAATATCCGGTCAACATCACACAACAGTGCTGGAGTTGGCCAGCACCATATGTAGCTGCTCCAAGTGCCTTGGGTCCAGCGGGCAAGAAGGTTGAGGGGAGGGGGCAGCGGTGAGGGAAATCTGGCACGGTCAAATGTTTGCACGGAGGTTGAAATCAAAGCAACGTCGGCCTAAATATTTCTTTTTAAAATTTTGTATAAGTTGCTTGTCAATGTACAGTCGTGAGCTTCACAAAAAATCGCTAAGTGCTGCACAACTGAAAATCCAGGGAGGCTCTACCCCCCTTCCTTCACATCAGCATTAGTCCTATATTGCTCCTGATCAATGCTGTTAGGTTTGTATGGCCAGCAGCTCACTGCAGCTGCCCTTGCATGCATGTTTTTAAGAGCCTCAGAAAAAACTCTCTTTCTGCCAGCTTGCTGCACCCCAGCTCATAATTATAGGTGCAAATGAATTTGGATGTAATCAAAAATGAAAAGCTGTAGGAAAACAGGCACCCCTGTACGGGCCAAAATGCCAGAAATGAGCAATGACAATCCACGGCCCCCCTTTAACCACTGGCCCCCGTGACACCCCCCGTGGAGCACCCCTGGACCCCCCGTACGGGGGGGGGTTGTGCAGTAGGGTGGCGTCCAACGCTAGCGTAGTGCCTGCATTCATCGCGGGTTTGTGAAGTGTTACACATAGACTGAACCTGACCTAATGAGATTCTTAATGCAATGTCTTAGACAGTTCTTTAAAACGTGCGCAAAAAGATGGTTTGGGGAAAACATGCAAACAAAAGGACAAGGCAGTTGAACATATTCCTTAAGTCTTCTGACTCGTCATGTGTAAGCATGCAAAAGATGCACTAAAGCAGCCATACTAGGGCAGGGGGCGGGGAAGATATCAGTTATGTACAACGTGCATGTGAGAAGTGCTGATAGGTGCTGAAGCAAGCATGCTTTTGCCTAAGTGCTGCACATACCGCCCATGCAGTGTACACTTAGGCATGCAGTTGCCTCATCAGTAATTTTTCTTAACAGAATGTTTGTTCATCAAGGGCTGCATCATGTCACTGCAGGCAGCCATCAGGGGGATGCTTATGCGTGCTGCAAGGAGCGTGACATGCATGGCAAAGCCCACCATTGCGTGCAGCAGCACCAAGTCCATGGTACAGCAGTAAGCATGGAGCAATGCTAACGGACATAACAAAGTGTTGATTGCTACTGTACGCTATTCTCCAGGCATGGCTGTAGGGTCCGGAGGGCAGTGCTGGGTGAATTCTGACGGCACATCAGAAAGGCTTAGTGAACACATTTCTTCATTGTTAAAATTTTTATTATGAAATCGCTACGTCTGGAAAGCAAGAGCGAATTCTGACGTCAGAAGCTCGTCCGCAGCCAACGCTTGCGGGGTTGACGCGAATTGTTTGCGATGTTAAAATAAAGTTGTAAAGAAGACGTATATCAAATTTAAGCTTCATTGGTGCGCGGAATTCGGAACTCGTCATCTTGCTGCACGTTCTTGAGCTTACGAGTGCTCAAAGCGCTTTAATTTAGTAAAATTTATGCCGCTGTGAGTTCAAAAAGTGATTTCGGCGAGTTCGAAAAAGTGTGAAAAAGAGTGCTCTAGGGTACTAGGTTAAGGGAGGCGCCTCGTGCTGTGCATGCTGTGTATGCTGCCTAAATTCGGTGCCTTGGAAAGAAGGGGATTCAAATGTCCAAGGCGCCGGATATTTTAAGTTTTGAGTGCATTTTATGAATTTAATATATGTGCATCATGTATCATATGCTTGTAATCACTCTGAAGCATACATGCGTCGAAGGCATAAAGTTGAGCTCAAGAGGCAGACGTAGTTATGTTAGCACCTTGCATTGCATTTGTGAAGAACTCACCCGCAAGCAAATGTGCATGAAGAACTCTACCAATTTGTAATGTACCAATGCTAGAAATCAGCCCTCATAGACTGAACTTGACCTAACAAGATCATTAATGCAATGGGTAAAACAGTCCTCTAAGACGTTTGCACAAAGATGGTGTGGGGGATAACCTGCAAACAAAAGGACAAGGCAGTTAAACAGGTTTCTTAAGTCTTGTGACTCATCATTTAAGCATGCAAAAGGTGCACTGAAGCAGCCATACTAGGGTGGGGGGCGGGGAACATATTAGTTAAGCCTTATGACTTATCATGTGTACACATGCAAAAGATGCAGCCATACTAGGGCGGGGGGCGGGGAACATATCAGATATATACAGCGTACATGTGAGAAGTGCTGATAGGTGCTAGAGCAAGTGTGCTTCCTTTCGCCCAAGTGTTGCACTTACCGCCAATGTAGTGTACACTTAGGCATGCATTTGCCTTATCAGTGGTTTCTAATACCAGCATGTTTGTTCATCAAGGGCTGTATCATATTGCTACACGCAGCCAGCAGGAGGTTGCTTGTGCGTGCTGCAAGGAGCGTGACATCATTATCATTGAAGTCATTTGGCTCATCATGTGTACGCATGCAAAAGATGCACTGAAGCAACCATACTAGGGCGGGGGGCGGGGAACATGTCAGTTATTTACAACGTGAATGTGAGAAGTGCTGATAGGTGCTAGAGCAAGCGTGCTTTTGCCTAAGTGCTGCACTTACTGCCCATGCAGTGTACACTTAGGCATGCAGTTGCCTTTTCAGTGGTTTCTAATACCAGCATGTTTGTTCATCAAGGGCTGCATCATGTCACTGCAGGCAGCGTGCAAGAGGATGCTTGTGCGTGCTGCGGAGCATGGCATGCAAGGCAAGGGTCACCATTGTGTGCAGCAGCACCAAGTCCATAGTACAGAAGAAAGCATGGAGCAATGCTAATGGACATAACAAAGTGTTGATTGCTACTGGACGCTGTACTCTAGGCATGGTTGTAGGGTTCGGAAGGCAGTGCTGGGCGAATTCTGACGGCGCATCAGCAAGACTTAGCAAACGAGTTACGTCATTGTTATTAGTTTAATTATAACATCGCTATGTCTGGAAAGCAAGAGCAATTTCTGACGTCAGAATCTCGTCCGCAGCCAACGCGTGCAGGGTTGACGCGGATTGTTTGCGATGTTAAATACATGTTGCAAAGAAGATGTGTGTTAAATTTAAGCGTCATTGGTGCGCAAAATTCGGAACTCATCATCTCGCTGCATCTTCTTGAGCTTACGAGCGCTCAAAGTGCTTTAATATAATGTACATTATGCCGTTATTGATTAAGAAAGCGATTTCGGCGTGGTCGAAAAAGAGTGAAAAAGAGTAAATATGGGTACTAGGTTAAGGCCGGCGCCTCGTGCTGTGCATGCTGTGTAGGCTGCTTAAACTTCGGCGCCTTGGAAAGAGTGGGATTAGGGCGGACCAAGGCGCCGGGTTTGTTTTAGATTGTTATTTTAAGGTTGTTATTAATTCATATGATTATGTATGTCATATGTTGCAATTATTTCAGGTGAAGGCTGTAGGATTGCCACAAGCGTGGCTTTTGCTTGTTGATCATTAAAGAATGTGCATATGGCAAGAAAGCACTTTGAGCTGCATGTTTGCCATAGAGCACGTTGAGCACACAATTGGCCTTTTGTGGCAAATGCCTAGCCATTGCAAGCTTGGTAACTTTTAAATGCAAAATATTTTCAAGACTTTGTGTAGTGGGGGAAGGGGAGACGTAATTAAACCTCATTTGTGCAAAAGTGCAAGTGACGTACTATTGGACTTGGAATGGTACTCGTCTGTGCAAAGGTGCAAGTGATGTACTATGTTGTGCATTGTAAACGAAAAGTGCCGAAGTGCTGAAAGTAGAATATGTGCAAACTATGCCTAAGTACTGAAAGTGGAGCAAATGCAAATAAATGTAAAGTGCTTTGGCTCAAGGGAAAGCAGAGTAAGTGCAAATCAAGTCTAAGTGCTGAAGCTCAAGGGCTAATGGTGTGACAAAAGAGTCTTTCTTCGTGAGTGGAGTTAGTGAGATTCGAACCTGGGTCCCCGAGGATGCAGCAAGAGGTCAAGTGCGCTAGGCTACGCGTTTTAGCGCTTATGCCACGAGCCGGATTTCGTGCTTATATAATAGTAACTATCGCGCAAAAACGGTGCGGAGCTCATCTACGGCGTGCACATGCATCCCCGCTGCTCAACAAACGCGCGATACCTATACCAAAACATATACCAAAGCATATACCTATACCAAAAGCATTACGTCATTGTTAATAATTTAATGTTGTTGTCGCTTCGTCTGCAAAGCAAAAGCGAATTCTGACGTCAGAAGCTCGTCCGCAGCCAATGCGTGCGGGGTGGACGTGCATTGTTTGCGATGTTAAAAACATAATTTAAAGAAGATATATGTTAAAATTCAGCATCATTGGTGCGCGAATTTCGGAACTCATCATCTTGCTGCACGTTCTTGAGCTTACGAGCGCTCAAAGCGCTTAACTTAAGTTTACTTAATGCCGCTGTAAGTTCAGAAGGCGATTTCGGCGAGGTAAAAAAAGTGTGATGAAAAGTGTGCCCAAGGGTAGCGTGTTAGCGCCCCGCGCCTCGTGCTGTGCATGCTGTGCATGCCGTCCAAAATTTGGCGCCTTGGAAAAAGAAGGGGATTCAAATGTCCAAGGCGCCAGATATTTGAAGTTTTGAGCACATCTTATGGATTTCCTTTATGTGCATCAATTACCTTATGCTTGTTATCATGTTGAAGCATACATGTGTCAAAATTGAAGTTGAGCTCAAGAGGCAGAAATAGTTATGTTAGCACCTTGCATTGCGTTGTTAGGAATTAACATGCAATCAAATGTGCATGAAGATTGATGTAACAATTTGTAATGAACCAATGCTGGAAATCAGTCCTCGTAGATTGAATTTGAACCTAGAGATTCTTAATGCAATGTGTAAGACAGTTCTCTAAGACGTGTGCACAAAGATGGTGTGGGGGATAAACTGCAAACAAAAGGACAAGGCATTTGGACAGATTCATAAAGTCTTGCGACTCATCATGTGTAAGCATGCAAAAGATGCACTGAAGCAGCCATACTAGGGCGGGGGGCGGGGAACATATCGGTTAAATCTAATGACTCATCATATGTAAGCATGCAAAAGATGCACAGAATCAGCCGTACTAGGGCGGGGAGAAAGCAACATATCAGTTATTTACAGCGTGCATGTGAGAAGTGCTGATAGGTGCAAGAGCAAGCGTGCTTTTGCCTAAGTCACTGTCCCCACAGGACCCGCTTTTACAGCGCTTTTACCCTTAAAAGCGCAAGCGCTGCCACGCGGGGGTAGTCAAAACAGCCATGGATTTGACCAATTTTGATCGAGGAGTGCACGTAGGCGCTTGTAGTCACCTCGGCACTCGTCGGACTTGCGAGAAAGGCCTTAAATGTGCCATCAGAAGTGCGAGGCATGCAAAAGCGCGCTTTTGTGTGCCAAAAGCGCGCTTTCAGGGCCAAAAGCGCGAAGACAAAGCGCGCATGCACAACGGAAAACCTTCAAAAATTCTCTTGATTCTGTATATTCATGTTGCCAAGCACCTTTGGACGTAGTTTCATGGCCCTGCCAATCCAATCACCAGCTGAATTGCGTTTTTCCAGCAAACTGGACAGACACGCGCTTTCAACGCTGAAAGTGCAAGCTTTTATTTTTGAAAGCGCTGTACAAAACGCGCAGGATGTGCCTGAGTCCGCGGTGCAGAAATGCAAATGTGGCCCTCCAGTGCTTCTGATGTTGCCTCGCATCAGTGTCTCGTGCTGATGCTAACATTAGCTCTCTGAGCGAATGCGTGCGAACTTGTTTCTGGAGGCAGTGGCAGCAAATGCGCTTTCATGTCCCAAAGTGCGCTTTTACGGTTTGAAAGCGCACTTGAAAGTGCGTACAAAGCGCATACAAAGTGCATACAAAGTGCGTACAAAGCGCGTTCAGTCCCGAAAGCGCACTTTGTCAGAGCGCGCTTGTTTGGAGCAAGAAAGCGCGCGTTTTGTAGACAGAAAGCGCTCAAGTTTCGGTAAAAACTGCTGCTGTGCAACACACAAGCGAATTTTCAATGAATGTCACGCATGCGCCTTTCTGGTAGTAACACAATTTACAGTTATTTTATCTCGAACAGGTCAATGTTGCTTCGTGATTGAGTGATTGACCCCCGTGCAAATGATAGACCGTGCCAGAACTCCCTCTCCGCTCCTCCCTCTCCTCAATCCCCTTGCCCCTGGAGCCAAGGAGCAGCTGGAGCAGCTACACATGGCGCTGGCTCCAGCATCAGCTGCTGGTTTTGGCAACTGCGCAGCATGCTCAGTCTCACTGCTGCATGCACACTGCCCGCTGCCCTCCACAGGATGCTCACTGCACAGGCGGGCACTGAGCATGATGGAGTATGCACCACTTGCATCTGCAGATGCTGTGCATGTGCATGCAGGGAAAATAGAAGGTGAGCAGGAGAAGCAACCCCCCTGAAAATTACCACCACTCGCTCCTGTCACACATGCACGCACGCACACAACACATGCACGCATGCACGCGCGCACGCTGATACACACACACCACATATAGACATACACACATTCACACACAATCACACAACCACACACACACAACCACACACACACACACACGCACACAACACACACGCACACAACACACGCACACACACACATATACACACACACACACACACACACACACACACACACACACACACACACACACACACACACACACACACACACACACACACACACACACACACACACACACACACACACACACACACATGTTTGCGTGTGCACACATCAGAGTGAACGTAAGATCACGAAATGGAAGAGCTGTACGCTGCAGGTGGCGCATGAGTTTGCTCACTTGTGCATGCGGGCATGCATGTGCACGAACTAACACACACACATGCTTGCGTGCGCACACCTCACTTGTGCATGCAGGCATGCATGTGCACAAACTCACACACGGACACAAACACACACGCACACACACACACACATACACGCACAAACACCTCACTTGTGCATGCAGGCATGCATGAATGCATGTGCACAAACTCACACACGCACACACACACACACAGTTACACACACATATACACGCCTCACTTGTGCATGCAAGCATGCATGTGCACAAATTGACACACACACACACACCTCACTTGTGCATGCATGCATGCATGCATGAATGCATGTGCACAAACTCGCACACACACATATTTATACACACACATATACACACACACACGCGCGCACACACACCTCACTTGTGCATGCAGGCATGCATGTGCACAAACTGACACACGCGCGCGCACGCGCACGCGCACACACACACACACATACACACACACACACACACACACACACACACACACACACACACACACACACACACACACACACACATGCCCGTGTACACGCATAGGACTGCACGCAACGTCACTAACGCCATCAAGTTGAAGATAGCCTGGGACATGGGCTGGAGACCTAGCCCAGATTCCGAGACAAAACAGCCAAGCAATGCTGGAGACAAAGTTTACTCTTGATGGTTTTGTTTGCAGCCTGCTCCTCCGCCGATAGGAGGTGGCGCAGCAGAGTCCTCAGGCATCCCTGACCCAGTAAGTGCATATGATGAGCCTGATTGGCTTACTTTGCAGGTAGTTGTGATTGTCAAAACACTAGAATGCGACTTCATGCAAGGCACAGTGATCTAAAAAATGATGTTGCCCACCTTCTTAACAGGAAAGCTTGTGCAGTAATCATGAACTTTGCGTAATGATTCTCATGAGACAGAGTTTACTCATGATGGTTTTGTTTGCAGTCTGCGCCTCCGATAACAGGAGCTGGAGCGGCAGAGTCCTCAGGCAACCCTGCCACAGTAAGTGCATGCAATGAGCTTGCTTGGCTGATTGTGCAGGCAGTTTTGAAAATTGTTGATAATATTTGATAGTTTCGTGAAAACACTCGAATGCGACCTCATGCAAGGCATAGTGATATGGAAAATTGGTGTTGCCCATCTTCTTCATTGGTAAGCTTGTGCAGATATCATGAGCTTTGTGTAATGATTTTCTTGAGGCAGAGTTTACTCATGATGATTTTGCAGCCTGCTCCTCCGCCGTCAGGAGCTGGAGCAGCAGAGTCATCGGCCCCGCTGCAAACTGAGTATGCTGAGTGGTTGAGGGTGCCTAAACTGGTGCTTCTGCATCAAAAAAGTGAGGGTGGGGCTCTAGGATTGAGCCATGGGCATTTTAGGTCATTTTTTACCACTTCCAGGAAAATGGGTGCCAAAACGCCTGCTCTGGCCCAAATTTTGCCAATATTTTGGCTCTCAGATAGGTTTTAGCCCAATCCTGATCCTTTGGAGTGAAAAAAAGGGGGGCAAAATTTGGTCCGGAGCACTTAGAGCATGGTCACCTGTGCGCACCTGCTAGGCAAAAGTGGTGCGAACGGGGAAACCAGGCAAGCACTGTATTTGGCCACAACCTGAGTATGAGGACTTGTTCAGCATGCTGTCCAGGTATGCCTGCCGAGTTTGGGGGCCCAGGTGAGCAGGGAGTGGCTCCTGGCGAGCAGTGACAGCTGGGCGTTTGACCGAAAAACTCCGCTCTGGTCAGCCCGCCTGAGCGTGTGCTCACTTGATAGACGCATGCTTTTGCACCTGAAGATGAAATTTGAAAACTTAGACTTACGTGTGAGAGCCTCCAGGCCGATCGTTTTCAAAATTGTTTTTAAATATTTTATCTGTCCCAGCAAAAGTGTCGCGACTCCAGATGGTGCAGAGGTTGGTCTGGAGTTTTTACTCGCCATTTTCCCTGCCAAAATTGAGGTCCGGGGAGCGATTTTCTGGACCCCCGCCCCAGCACCCCGGACCTCCCAGGATGTGCTCCTGATTAAGTGCCCAGCCATCGCTGCTGGTCAGGTAAGCTGAGGGGGGGCTTCCTGGAGACCCCATTTTGGCAGGAGTTTTGCTTGATTTCAGGCCCCACACCCTGGGCACCCCCCGGCACAAACTGAGTATGCAGAGTTGCTGAGATAGGTCTAGACAAAGGTCCTGCATACTCAGAATCATCTGGTTGCAGTGGGACATTAACTCAAACCTACTTGGCTAACCTGACTAGGCCATATCAGAATAGGATTTTTTAGTGGACCATGAGCACGCTTTCCTGACTGTCCACTTCAGGAATGCCCCTTGCCATCCACACAGAATAACCTTCAGGGCACTGGAGGAAGTGGTCACGACACGCATGAAGGCGAGGATTGGGACTGGGCAGCTGTGGCGGAGGAAGGGGTGAGTGGCAGAGATTTGGTTCTAAAATTGTGATTATGTGTCATCATCGAAGTATTCTTCAAAATAGGGTTTCTTGAATTGGAGGGAATTGTCAAATAATGCAATCGTAGGAAGTGTGGGCACTAATGAATTTGAAGGCGCACACGCGCACGCGCACGCGCGCGCACACACACACACACGCACGCGCACACACACACACACACACACACACACACACACACACACACACACACACACACACACACACACACACACACACACACACACACACACACACACACACACACACACACACACACACACACACACACACACACACACACACACACGCACGCACACGCGTACGCACACATACACGCACGCACACACACACACACACACACACACACACACACACACACACACACACACACACACACACACACACACACACACACACACACACACACACACACACACCACTCAGGTAATGCATTTTTTTCGAAGTGGCCTTCGAAAGGGTTCGAAGTGCACTTCAAACGTCGAATGGAAAAATTTTGCATTCGAAATGCTGGGTGTTCGAAGAAAATTTCTAATGAAAAGAAGTCACTTCTAATGTTCGAAGTGCCACTTCGAACCATTCTGAGAGGAGTTCTAATTTGGGTTTCTAACGTTAGAAATGCATTTCTAATGTTCTAAATACCACTTCTAAACCCCTGGAGGCCGCTCAGGCCCCCCTCCACTCCCAAGGGAAGGCATATTGAAGGCGTCCATTCCCTGCATATTTTACGTCATTTTAGTCGTAAAATTGCTGAAGTGTTGAATCCAAACCGCTCTCACAAGTTTGATCCGTCTCCCTGCCCCTGCAAGCGCGCCCTTCACGAGCGCACACCTGCAGCGACGGACACAGCATGCTTTCTTAAGAGCCTCGATGGTGCAGGTGCAGCGCAAGCGAACGGAGAGAAGGAGCAAGTGGAGTGGTAATTTCATCGATATCGAGGGCCCGGGGGTTGCTTCTCCAGCTCGGGCCTCCCCTGCATGTGCAATCACGGAAGCAACAGATGTTAGTGATGCAAACTTCATCATGCTTAGTGCCCATCTGTGCAGGGAGCATCATGGAGGAGGGCAGGGGGCACTGCGCATGCTGCAGTCAGGCTGAGCAGCTGCAGCCACCAATACCAAACAGAGCTGCAGCTGGCCAGCACCATACGTAGCTGCTCCAATTGCCTCCAGGGTCTAGCTGGCAAGGGGGCTGATGAGAGGGGACAGCGGTGGGGGAGCTCTGGCACGGTCAAACATTTGCACGGAGGTCGAAACCATAAGCAATGTTGGCATCAATATTGTGTTAAATTTTTAAAATTGTTGCTTACCAAAGTACAGCCGTGAGTTCCACAAAAACATTGTGTGTTGCACAACCGAAACATCTAAAGTGGCTCTACCCCCCTTCACGCCCAGTAGGGCCCTTAATGTCACCTTATTATTATGAGAACCACAGGCCTCCTTGGGAGTGGGGTCATTTCTCAGATGAGAAGTGGCTTCTCCCGTTCGAAGCCACACTTCTCATGGCAAAAAGTCACTTCGAACATGAGAAATGCAGGCTTTTCCCGGAGGGGGGTCACTTCGAACATGAGAAGTGGATTTCTCATGTTCTAAGTGCCACTTCGAATGGTGAGAAGTCACTTCGAATGTGAGAAATGGAAAACTTGCCACAGGGGTGAAAATCGATTTCTAATGATGAGAAGTGATTTCTTATGTTCTAAACACACTTCTAATGTAAAGAAACCACTCCTAACATGAGAAATGCAGGCTTTTCCATGAGAGGGGGCACTTCTCATATGAGAAGTGGATTTCTCATGTTCTAAGTGCCACTTCGAACGGTGAGAAGTCACTTCGAATGTGAGAAATGGAAAGCTTGCCACAGGGGTGAAAATCGATTTCTAATGATAAGAAGTGATTTCTTATGTTCTAAATACACTTCTAATGTAAAGAAACCACTCCTAACACGAGAAATGCAGGCTTTTCCAGGAGGGGGGGCACTTCTCATATGAGAAGTGGATTTCTCATGTTCTAAGTGCCACTTCGAACGGTGAGAAGTCACTTCGAATGTGAGAAATGGAAAGCTTGCCACAGGGGTGAAAATCGATTTCTAATGATAAGAAGTGATTTCTTATGTTCTAAATACACTTCTAATGTAAAGAAACCACTCCTAACATGAGAAATGCAGGCTTTTCCAGGAGGGGGGGCACTTCTCATATGAGAAATGGATTTCTCATGTTCTAAGTGCCACTTCGAACGGTGAGAAGTCACTTCGAATGTGAGAAATGGAAAGCTTGCCACAGGGGTGAAAATCGATTTCTAATGATAAGAAGTGATTTCTTATGTTCTAAATACACTTCTAATGTAAAGAAATCACTCCTAACATGAGAATTGCAGGCTTTTCCAGGAGAGGGGGCACTTCGAACATGAGAAGTGGATTTCTAATGTTCTAAGTGCCACTTCGAACGGTGAGAAGTCACTTCGAATGTGAGAAATGGAAAGTTTGCCACAGGGGTGAAAATCTATTTCTAATGATGAGAAGTGACATCTTATGTTCTAAGTACTCTTCTATTGGCAAGAAATCACTTCTCACTGAGAAATGCTGGCTTTTCCAGGGTGGAGGTCATTTCTCATATGAGAAGTGCACTTCGAACCATGAGAAGTGGACTTCGAAAAAAACCGTTTTCGTGAGTGCACACACACACACACACACACACACACACACACACACACACACACACACACACACACACACACACACACACACACACACACACACACACACACACACACACACACACACACACACACACACACACACACACACACACACGCACGCACGCACACGCACGCACGCACGCATGCACACGCACGCACGCATGCACACACACACACGCACACACACACACACACACACACACACACACACACACACACACACACACACACACACACACACACACACGTGCACATACACACACACACACACACACACACACACACTGTTTGAATGTAGGAGAAGGAGCAAAAGCGTGCCATGGAGGAGCGCAAGAAAGAAAGAGCAAAGAGGAAGAGGGAGGCAGTAGAGGGGAGTGGTGTGTCCAAGGAGGCTTCTAAGATAGGACAGAAGAAGGGAGGCAATGGCAAGGGGGAAGGGAGAGAAGGGGGGAGTGGGAAACAGACAGGCAGCAGACGCAAGCCTGGAGGCAAAGGTAGGGGTGGAACCTTGCGCACCATCAGCAATGAGAGTGAGACAGAGGAGGATGAGGAGGTGCACGCGGTGAATGAAGACTCCGAGGGGCTAGATCAAAGTGGCGAGGAGGAGCAGCAGCCAAACGCATTGGGAGTCAGCTCTCGTGGGAGGCATAGGAAGCCCAATAGCCTGCTCCAGCATATGTAGTCAGAAGGGGGCAGTTCGTGGCGGTCAAGGGCCCTTAGGGGGTACTGGTGTGACAGTTGACTTTTCAGCAAACATATTTAGCATGCTCTGCTCATTTGCCCTTGGACACATCTTATACGTTTGATTACATGTTGTGTTTGTTGACATCTTGTGTTGGCACTATGTGCTGAAAAGTAAAGGTTGGCAGGAGAACCTTTAGACCACGCGCTTTTATTAAAGGGCAATAAAAGCGCTCTTGAAAGAGCTAGTAAAAGCGCGGATTTACAGCCGGGACAGCGCTTTGAGAGAGCGCTTTTACAGCGCTTTCAGTGCGCTTTCCACGCGCTTTTATAAAAGCGCCTAGAAAGCGCTGTAAAAGCGCACAGAAAGCGCTCTAGAAAGCGCAAATTTTCAGCCGGGACAGCGCTTTGAGAGAGCGCTTTTACAGCGCTTTCCACGCGCTTTCCACGCGCTTTTATAAAAGCGCGTGGAAAGCGCACTAAAAGCGCACTAAAAGCGCACTGAAAGCGCTGTAAAAGCGCAGTCTCGTGGGGACAGTGAGTGTTGCACATACAACCCATGCAGTGTACACTAAGGCTTTTAAGTGACTCATCTACGTGTAAGCATGCAAAAGGTGCACTGAAGCAGCCATGCTAGTGCGGGCGGAAGGGAACATATCAGTTATATACAGCGTGGATGTGAGAAGTGCTGATAGGTGCTAGAGCAAGCGTGCTTTTGCCTAAGTGTTGCACTTACCACCCATGCAGTGTACACTAAGGCATGCAGTTGCATCATTAGTAGTGTAACTTACCAGCATGTTTGTTCGTCATGGGCTGCATCATGTCACTGCAGGCAGCCATCAGGAGGATGCTTGTGCGTGCTGCAAGGAGCATGACATGCATGGCAAGGCTCACCATTGTGTGCAGCAGCACCGAGTCCGTAGTACAGCAGTGAGCACGGAGCAATGCTAATGGGCACAAAGTGTGTCTTGCTACTGGACGCTGTACTCCAGGCACAGGCATGGCTGCAGGGTCCGGGGGGTTGTGCTGGGTGAATTTTGACGGAACATCAGTGAGGCTTGGCAAATGTATTATGTCATTTTAAATATTCTTAGAATGCCATCGCCACGTCTGGAAAGCAAGAGCGATTTCTGACGTCAGAAGCTCGTCCGCAGCCATCGCGTGCGGGATGGACGCGGATTATTTGCGATATTATAAAGATGTTGCGAAGAAGATGTATATTAAATTTAAGCGTCATTGGTGCGCGAAATTCGGAACTCTTCATCTTGCTGCACGTTCTTTAGCTTACGTGTGCTCAAAGCGCTTTAATATAGTTTACTTTATGCCGCTATAAGTTAAGAAAGCGATTTCGGCGAGGTAAAAAAAGTGTGAAAAAGAGGGATATAGGGTACTAGGTTAAGGCCGGCGCCTCGTGCTGTGCATGCTGTGTATGCTGCCTAAATTCGGCGCCTTGGAAAGAGGGAGATTTATAGGTCCAAGGCGCCGTTATTTTTGTTTGAAAATCAGTCTGTTTATTTTTAATTAGTTTAGTTATTTGATTACTTCAGGTTTAAATTTAATATAAATTTTATTGTCCTTTTTTTGAAAGGGACCTAAGTTTCCAATTTTTTGTCTTTATCTTACAAATCCTTCCTTATCTTAAAATTTTTTTCGCTTTTTAAAGTAGATTTACTTATCTTTTTTTCATGTACACCTTTTTTACATGTCTTCTCCCTTGTTTTTTTATATAAAGGTTTTTTTTCCCTTCAATTAGCTATCATCCTTCCTTCTAAAAGCCTCATTTGCACTTATCATTCAATTTTGAGAAGTGGGCAACATTTGGGTAGCAATTGCAGGACATTTTATCTTAGGCCTCTTACCTTGATTAAATCAAGCATTTCTTTCCTTCATCAAAAGGATATCCCTCTATTGCACTTATTCTGAATCTTAGAGAGGAATGTCCAAAGGTTGTAGAAAATTGCAAAGTAATCATATTCAGATTGACAATTGAAGAGAAAGCACACACAAAGACATCCACCAAAATAGAGGAGTGCAAGTTGGTTGTATGAGTCAATTCTTACGCTTCCTTCCTTTGAACCAGAACCGCATAGGTGCACCCTTGAGGATATTGTACCCTTTTGACGGCATAGTTGCCATGAAAGATGCAATTGTTCTTCTTTCTAACGTGCTTGCCGCGTGCTGTGTCATTGACGATTGGACCACCGTGACCTTGAAAGCATCCCACCCATACTGACGAACATCATCCCGCATTCCCTTTACAGGTTTGCTTCTGTGCCCTCTCATACGTGCTTCTAAATCCTGAGTCTGACCTACATAAATTTTATCATTGACTTGGCAGCGACTAAGGTACACGGAATGAGAGCAGTCCTCATTAGGCTCACTTGAGGTTCCATCTGGTTGTCATGCGGAGGTTGAGGCCTCTCCATCAGCTCCGCGCTTTCCTACGTAAAAATAAAGAGGGAGAGAAACGAAATACAACATGTCAAGGATTATTGTTGTTGTGGAAACCATGCATAGCTGCTTGGACATACACCTTTAGGAATGCACCAAACATTTAGGCACAAATTGCATTGCAATGCAAGGAGTTTGGAGTCATTTATCAAATTTGTGGATGTAGGAATTCCTCAGATGATTGATGGTTTAAGGACTACCAACCTTCTGAGGAATTTCTGCATTCGCAAATTTGCTGAAATAAAAGCACCCTTTATTGCCATTACTCACTCTTTTTGTCCATATCCTTGAGCACAGCTTGGGCTTGCTCCTCTGTAAAGTCCTGCACATGAAGGTGTATGAGAGAAAAATACAATGACAAGCGAGGCGTGCATTGAGCAACTTGCATGGTTAGAAGCAAAAAGCATGCATGCAACACATAAAGGGGAAATTTCTGTGACCTCTTATTATAATAGGTATGCAAATGCTTCCAAACAAGGTGTGCAAAATTCAGTCCAAAAAGGTACAAAACAGAAATTGTTCATGCTGTCAAACAGTGTGCAAACCACAAATATGCAAAGCATGACGCAATAGCCTACTTACCAGTAGGTTGTCCACCTCCTTATGGACCTCGTACACGACAACCAGCTTGGCTGCCGTGTTCAAGCGCAGGGAGTTATCCCCCACAAGGGTGAGCCATTTCGACATGGCAGCCGCGCGAGGGGTTGTGAAGGAGATCTCTGCTTGGGGGTCAAGCTGGTTTATTGTGTATGCCCAATTCACTGCGAGTGTGCATGGGCGAGATGAAATGATTTAATTTAATTGTTTGGGTGAGCTGTAAGCAAGGCAAGCATACATGGGAATGAAGGCACTTGCAAGGCATGGAAAGGCAATTGTCTTGCAAGGCAAGCATACAATAAATCTTGCTTGGCACTTGTTTAGTTTGGCACTCTTACGTCTGAAGCAAGGCTGACATGGAAAGCAAGGCAAGCAAATGAAAGCACGGATTGAAAGGCAAGTCATGCAAGGCAAGACATGCATGTCTTTCCATATGGAAAGACAATAATGAAGCAAGGCAAGGCAATCAAAGCAAAGCAAGCATAGAAATAAAATAGTGTACACTTACTGGGCACTGGCTCGTGCTCGGTACGCCTGTAGCGCTTGCACTCAGTGTTGAACCGGCCGTTGTGAAGCAGCACGGCTTGCAGCTGAGCGTAGGATGGAAACTCGTAAGCCTCCAGCTCAGGCACAGAGGACAGGTACTGACCATCTAGGCCGTCCTCAGTGCCGTCTGGCTTGAAGGTGGGGATCCAAGAACTGGTCCCCATCATGTGGATTTGTGCACAAGAGGCCTTGTAGATGCGGGAGCCAGAGCGTGGCGCACTGCGTGGCGAGTCTCGAGCCTGCTGGCTGAGCCTCTTCAGGAGAGACATGCTGTCCTGTAAGGACAAATGAACACAAAGGAAAGACACTGGTGAGATGGAGGAAGGAGCAGTTCCGGAAGGAGAGGGCGCGTGTCACTTTACAGCAAAGCTGGAGCAAATGACCAAGCCACGCAGATGCAAGCACGACACACGGTGCATTGCTGTTGCATGTTGCACGGGTGGAGCGGAGCACAAAGCAGCATGAACAACACGGTGCATCAGGGCACACGAGCTCAAACATCAAGAGCACACAGCACGTGTGCCCATACAGCGAGAGCAAACTGCATAAGAAAACAAAGGCAGTAAATGGAAAAGACTTACCTCCTCATCATCGACGCGTGGTGCCGTGCGCGTGGCAGTTGGCGTTACGGGTTCAGCAGAGGAAATCTGTCGTTTGGGGGGCATGGTAACGATATGAATATAGTAAAATTTGTATAACAAGTTTTGTACAACTTGCGCAATTTGTACGTGCTTCAATTGCCTAATTTGATCCACATGCTCGAAGCGTGCGCCTTTCGTATGACAATACTGTTTCCTGCAGTATTATTCCGACACTGCTGTTTCAGTCTCGGAGGACACATCGTCTTGCAGGCCATCTGTTGACGGAGCTTAGAGGATTTTGTTTCAGCATGAGAGGTAGTGCATGTTGCTTGCTGGGCGGAAAGATGTATGGAGCCATAACACAGTAAGGTGCAGGGCTGCTTCACAGGCTTGTTGGTCATGGACTGCATGATTGTGCATACATTAGTTGTGCTGTACAGCAAAATGCACGATGCAATGCACATGTGCATACATTAGTTATGATGTACAGCAATATGCACAATGCTATGCACATATGCGTTTGTCATGAGCGTGTGAGTATGCATGCGTTTTGCGTAAGCAGCAGTGTGTGGAACTTGGAACGTGCTGTCCTGTAACATTATTGTACCATTATGTCATGCTTTTCCTGCATATATATATCTCTCCCCTGCCTAGCTAGCGCAGTAAATAGGACAGCTATATATCATGTAGCTTTCCTCTTGTGAATATGCTGGACCCGCTTTTTTTCCCTTGTGATTGATGAAGCTTTGATCCTAGTTTAGAGCATGCTTTAGCGCATGATTTAGCATGAGAGGTAGTGCATGTTGCTGGCAGGGTGAAAGGTGCATGGAGCTTTAATAAAGTTAGGTATAAGAGCTGGTAGTGACTTTTGCCTTTAGGTGAGCATCTGCATGATTGTGTAGACAATATTTGCTTAGAACAATTAGCTGCTGGGCATGTCTTTTTGCGACTTTTGGTTTGAAGGCAGACAATGCAGACAATGCAGAATGTTTGAAGGCTTAGAACTCAAGTATTTCATCTATCATGTTGTCTCCTTTATATGTGATGACTTGCCTTCATTTTTTGTTTGACGTTACTTATTTCTTGCGTTTTATATCCAAAATATTTAAACTTATAAGAAGGCCGTAAGGGAGATGCATAAGAAGTCATTACAGTTTGTTACATGAAGAATGTGAAAATAGCATGTTTATAATTTGCTCATGACAAGAAGGAAAATGCTGAAGCCATGAAAAGAAGGAAGCAGAACCTTAAAGGCGGCCTTGGTAGCAAAGCTCTGACTGCGGGTCTGATTGTAAAGTCAGATCCCGTATGCTACCAAAAGTTTGATAGTGGTGCTGACAGCAAATAAGAGACTGCGGAAAAGGCTTGGCATAGCAGGGCTTGAAATGAGCTTAGCCACGCCAATGCTATTGCAAAAGCGTGTTACCAGGGACCACCACGTGGAGGTGCTCATTGCGGTCCCCACACCTGCGAGCAAGGCTAAAGAAGAAGGAAACCATGCACAAAATGGTATGCATTGAGTTTAAAAAGGGTTGTGAGGCATGGTGATAGGCAAGCATGAAGAAACACCTGCGAGCAAAACTGTTGAAGAAAGGAAAGAAGAAATGGGAAAGGTAGGCATTAACTATTTTCTAATCGTGACAATTAAGTATCGGTAAGGCAAGCATGGTAGGTTCGGGAAATCAAGCAAAGGTGTAAATAATTACAAAGGCTAATAAAACATGAAGTTGATAGCTCTCATGCATGTAAAATTTGAAGAAAAAGAAATAGAGGGAATGCATGGCTAAAAAAGAAATGAGGAAGTTTAGCTGTACAGCATGTTGAAAAACATGTTGAAGCGTTGGAAATGAGCTTAACAGTTGATTCCTGAGATCTTGACGGGCTTAAAAATCTCTGGAGTTAACTTTCCACAAATTGTCAGTAAAGAGGCTCTGGTGACACGTGAGAACAAAACATACATTTGCCCTGCTTCAAAAGCACTTTCTGCGTCAATAATGACGGGCCTCGATATGGTAAGCCCTTGTGCTTTGTGAGCAGTCATGGCATAGCCAAGCATCAAAGGAAAAGTGTACTTAAAATATCTGACCTCGTTGAAAATAACGCTTTCGGAAATTGTGCGTTTGAAGGTAATTACCTCTCCACTGTTCATTTTCACTGAAATTGCGTCAAGATGGTCTTCCTGCATGTGAAGCTCAACAATAGTGCCTGCATCTCCATTCGAAGCTGTGTTTGTGTTTGTCGTTAAAAAAACTGGAGCTCCGATAGCAACATGTGTAAGCTTGTGGAAACCCTTCTTTTTCAAGAAACTTGAAATAGCTTGAGGTGCAGCGTTCAGCTCCTGCCTTTCTTTGTTGGCAAAAAAATCAAGGGGGACTAGCAATACTTGGGGACCATACAAGTGCTTGATAATGGATTGGTTGTATGTATCAACATCACGATCGTGCGTGCACAAAACAGTTGACAAATCAGAAGCATCAGCTCCGGCACCAGGAGTTGGAGCTGCATGCAAGGCAACCTCCTCTTTTGAGATACGCATGCAAGCAGAAAGGGTCGAGTCAATCTGATTTTGTGTGGGTATTTGTTTGCGAATCACGTTGCAAAATTGAGCAAAGGCTGGATCAGCATTGTGGCGCACGGAGCCCTCAATGTCAAACTTTTCAGTCTCATTCCAAAAAATTGATGATGTCAAGTGGCATTTCTTACAAATAGTGCTGCCATCATCGTTCATAGTCACTTTGTGCGCACAAACAGGTGGTAGCTGCATGGTGTTTCATAAGACAAATGTTTTGCATTTGTGACCAAGACAGGACATGTTGTGCAAGCGATGCAAATATCATGCATGACTTACTTGAAAAAGGTCTCCAGTGAGGATGATCAGCTTGTTGTCCAACAATTCCTGCATGTCTTTGTAAACAGAGGCAGACTTTATCCTCATCATGACATAGTAAAGTTGATCATGTGTCAGCATGCTCATCTCATCTATAATGAAAACATCAGTCTCCCGGATCAAAATCATGTCTCCCCCAAACGATGCCCAAGGTCTGAGACTGCGTAGAGATTTAACTTCCAAGCCAAAGGCGCTGTGTATAGTTCGCCCAAATACGCTCAAGTTTCTTGCTGCGCGTGCTGTTGTTGCAGAAATGGAAACCATGCGACCTGTCTCTCTGTACTTGTGCGTCAAACATTTAAGCAAGTGTGATTTCCCTGCCCCCCCAGCGCCTGATAGAGCAACGATTCCTGCGCGCTTGTTGTAAATGGAGTCAAAAATAGGTTGTTGATGGGGCATGCAGCCTGCACGAGCAACATCTTCAAATTCTGTGCGCTGACGGGCAGATTCGATTGACTCAGGGATAGCTTCATGAAAAGTGACCAATTCTCCAGCATCAACTTCAGGGCCTGCATTTCCACCTTGCTGCTGAAAATCAGGAATTTTCTTTTGCAAAGCCTCAAGGATAGCCGTTGAATTGGATTGATCCCACATATTGCGGGCCATGTAAGCATCAATGAGCTCTTCTAACACCTAAAAGCAAGAAAATGGTGGCATGTTGGCGAGCATGCTTAGGACTTGTCAAAATGCACAGCAATGCTAGTGACACTCACTTCAGACTCGTTGCCTGCAGGAACATAGCCGTCAAGCACACATTGTTGGTAGTACGAGTCCACGCCTTCATCCAAGAGTTGTTCTAGAGTCCTGAAATGCTTCTTTGACAGCAAAAAGTTGAAAAAAAAAGTCCTCTGTTGCATGCACTGAAAGGCATCAAGACACAAATGAATGTTAGCAAGGTTTGAATTGCAGCTTCCTACACCCTTTGCATTCGATGCATCCTCACTGGGATGTGGGTCGTTGAAGTGTACAAGTCCCTGGCGTGGCACAAGAAAATTGTTCAAGTCATCTTGCAGGATCTCTGTGCCTTGCAGCTTTGCAGGAAGGTCTTTCTCAAGTTGAAATTTTTTTAAGTAATCAGTGAAAGTCATGGTTTCTAATAAAGCAGGGCGTGTTCCATACTTTTCAAACGTCGAGCTTATATTGGCTCTTCTTGCCTTTGGGTTGGACAGTTGTACCTGCAAGCGAGTGTCTGTTTGTGAAAGGAGCCATTGTTTTGAAAGCAATAAATGTGTGCATACATGTGGATTTTACCATCTTTGTCCCTGGCCGGGAGCTGTTGATGAAGGTGACTTTTGTGGAAGTCTCGACAACAGAAATCCCCAGCATTGCAAGTGCAGCATCACAAGGTGAAACAGGCTTTGTCAAGATCATTCCAGACATGAGCTTCCTTTGGGGAGCGCTCATCTCTGTCAAGCCCAAATTCAAAGCACATGCCCCATCCCATGAGAGAGCACCAGTGCGCTCTGCCTGCAATGACAGGAACACTGTTAGGTGCGTAGCAAATTCCCATTCTACAATAACACAGAGTGTCTCAATTTTTTACCTTCATGGTATATTTCAATAAGTAGTATGAGAGCGATGTGTTGCAAACAAGCTGACAGTTTGTGTGGCCTACAAGGGCAAAAGATGTCAAATTTGCATCCCTGCCTTTGACGGAGCTCGATGCAAGGATGATTTTTTAAAGACAAGACAAACCTCCCCACAATGCTGCCACTGCTGGGTGATATGGCACGACATTTGCACAATCCTCATTGGGGCGGTGGTAAGCCCATCGCAGGTGGGTCCCGCTTTGAGTGGCTCTGCGAGCTGGATGCACGCTCATTGGAAATCCTTGGTTGCAAGAGCCACTTTCGCAACAAGCAGTAGGGCGGCATGTGTGGAATTGCTTTCTACAAACAGTGTATGGTAGATCATCCTCATCAGCATTGGCAGGCTTTTCACAACGTGTGTAATCATGGGGCGGCAAGTGCTCGCAACCAGGTTTTACAATGCCTGGAATGGAAGCAGTGATTTCAGACTCAACAACAACCCTGCTTTCAGGCTCGAGCCAAAGCATAATATGTGCATGGAGCGACCTGTGAGAGTTTATAAAGAAAGATATGTGACAAAGCATATGCATGAGAAGCAATCAAGAGCATCTATTACTTACCCTCGGTTTTGGCACGCGTACCGTCTGACGTAGTGGTTAACCCTGCCCAGCAGTCCAGGCAAAGGGTTGCCTTCTGCATCCTTGCAGCAAATGTAATCTTTCAAAAAGGTTGAGCACCTTTGGTGGAAGAGCCTAGCGTTCTCCACAGGAGCATACTACGAGTGCATGCAGGGAAAACACGTCTTCTGTAATTGACATCATTGATATGCCAAGACCAAGTTTGGATGTAAGATAAGCGTTGCACGTACAGTGTAAAGATGAGGCGTATCCGGGTCAAACCATTGCTTCAAGAAAAAACTTTCCATGTTGGAGACCTCATAGAAGCGTGTCGGACTGACTTCATCAGCTGTGAGGGTCAAAAACAAATCTGGCATGCCGTAGCTTTCAACCATGCACTGCAAATCCTTCAATGCTGACCAGTACCACGTGGGCGAACCCGCAAAATCTCCGGGAACCTTGCATTTAGCTACACTTTCATACACTTCATCCTCACTCGCTTCTGGGAACCTTTTTTTGAAAGAGGCAATATCACTTTCTAACGCTTGGCAGCTATACTTGGTGGCCATCATGTGGCACTGCAAAAGGAAAGTGCACATCTGATGTAGGATGCACAAAATGCAAACACCACATGACCAACAGCAAATGACGTGCAAAAGCTGATTGGCAAACCTGCTGGATCTGGTATGCCAAGAGCAAGTACGGCTGATACAAAGTAAAGAGAGTAAAAGCAGTTTTCATACGATACTCCCAGTAATTGTGGAGGTGATATTTGTTGCCGTCGTCTCTTCCATCATAGGAGCCCTGCACGTTAGACAGGCTTGGTGTAAAAGGAGAATGCTAAAGTTCAACACTCGTGTTGCAAAACAAGAGCACAACACACCGTTCCATGTGGAAACAGATGCGGAAACAGACACATCTCTAGGTTTATGCATTGCTGAATACTTGTCCGGAGAAAAGGCAAGGGAGCTTCAGGATTCCTTTGAGAGGCAACAACATCAATATCCTGTAGCCTATCAGGATTGACTGCCAAAGGGCCGGTCCTTGTGACACTTGTGCTCGGTGGGTCAAGAGAAGCATTAGGGATGGATAGATGGACTTGTGAGATATTTTGAGTTGAAAAGTTTGCCTGCAAATCAGCGGGAATAACTTCTGGTGCATACACAGAGGCTGTAGCAGCATGTACATCAATCGCCCCAGAAGAGCCATCTGCAAAGAAAGAGAGGAGTGAGCAAAACCAGTGCATGCAAGTATACAAAACAGTTTGCATAATTTACCTCGAAGGAGAGCGTTTCCTGCACTGTTGTTTTGCCTGCGTTGCACACTTCCAACATGTTCTGTGTATTCAGCTCGAGGAACATGTGCACGTGAACGATTCGGAAGCATGGAGGAGCCCATTGGCATGTGAAAGGCAAGGCCCATGTGCCTTGGTCGCGATTCATCTACACCACGTGGGTCTCTTTGCTCTTCTCTCTCCACAATTCTTCGAGTATCGTTGCTTGTTAGTATAGGGATACCATTGGTAGGATTTTCGCGTTCTAGCATCGTGGTAAAGCGTTGAATAATAGGGTTGCACAACTTCATAATGCCCAAAATCTGGAACAATTCATCGGTTGCACGCCTTAAGTACACTCTACTGTTGGAAGCATAATGGATGAGTGGGCCGCACAGAGAAGACATGCTACTGACTCCACCAGTGGCAAAAGCATTCATGCGCTTGCAGTATTGGACAGTTGTGTCCACAATGCTCATTAATTGCATAGTAGGAGGGTCTTGGTTCAAGATGGCAGTTTTGTAGGGGTCGGGCTCAGGAACAACATATTTAGCACGAGCAAGGCCCTTGGCTGAAATTTTGCCATCCTCTGCAAGAGAAATAATGAATTTTAGTATGCAATGCATAAGGGTGGGCAGAAGGAACTTCTACAAACAGTTTGCACCTCCTGTTTGACTGCAAGTATGACATGTCCAGAATTTGCTTTCAATGCTAGTTGGCATGCCCGGTTCCACAGTCATGCTCTGTTGGGGAAAAAGGTGTAGCTGGTTAGAGTCAAAGTTATGCAGAAGTGCAAGGGTCGCAAGGGCAAAGCGTACCTGGAGCAAATGCGGGTAAGCAAGTGCGGCTGGAGTCTTTTTGCCAGTAGGCCAATGAGTGAGGTTGCGAGGAGAAAATGTGGTGATTGGATTTATAGATGTAACACCACAGTTTGCACAAGCTCTCATATGGTCTGGATGAAAAGTGTTCTTGCAAATAGCATCCCAATGAGGTTTTTTACTAAAGACAAATTCCCAAGTTTTAAGAGATGGTAAGCCCTGTGCTCGTTTAAGAGCATGTGCTTCTTCCTGCAATAGAGTGTTTATTGCTTCAATGAAGGGGTAAAATAATTCAAACACAAAGGAAAACAAAAGCCACACCTTTTGCACACTTGTCAATGGTTGTGGAGGTAATGCTTGAGGTGAAGAGGTAGAAGTAGAGGCTCGAGAGGTTGACGCAGTTCTATCCATCCGTTGCATGGCATTGTTAATAACATTAAACTACAAGCAAGTATACAGGAACATAGGAAAAAATACCTTTTTCAGCAACGTTTGTAGTTTGGCATTTGCAAGCTGAGTAGGCAAAGATGTAGCTCTGCAAAGGGGGACGGGTTTATACTAAGAGGCGAGCATTGGCTTGATAAACAAGGTGAAGGACAGAAAATGTAGGGAGGGAGGGTTAAAACCTAGCTAGAAACTCTATGCAATCTCTTAACACAGGTTTTTCTTTTTGCTATATGGCATGTGCAAGCTGAGGAGGCACAAATGTAGCTTTGCTAAGGGGGAGGGGTGCATACTTAGAGGCGAGCACTGGCTTGATAAACAAGGAGAAGGATTGTTGACAGCGAATGCTAGGTAGCTGTATACAGAGATGTGTTTTGGCTAGTGCATATGCATGCCGAATAGGCATAGATGTAGTTGAGCTATAGGGGGGAGGGTTATGAGGGTGAAGGCTGTATAGCATGTGCAAGCTTGATAAACAAGATGATGGTCAGTTGACAGAAATGGAGGATTGCAGCTTGGCATGTGCAGGTAATAATGATTGGCCTTGAAATGCAAGATATGTAGGGAGGGAGGGGGGTACCTAAGTAGAATCTCTTTGCAATGATAGTAAGAAAGCTCAAAAAATAACTTACCGATGATGGAAAGCGGCTGATGTGCGTGGCCAAGTGATTGCTTGTCATTTGCGCCGTGGGTGGGGCAGGCAAATTGGCAATGGACCTCGGGAACATGGTGATAGGGATAACCTGTGAACAAAAGGTCAAGGCATAGAGACATCAATTCAGTGCAAGGCTTGTGACAGATGCCAAAAAAACATGTGCATGCGTGCGCTTACTGAGGCAGATGTAAGCGCTAAAAACAGGAACATGACAGCTTTAACAACTGCTTCTCTGTATGCCCCAGCATGTGCCACTGGAATGGCAGCAATCTTGGCAACCTCAGCCATGAAAGGTGGCAATCGCACACAAGTGCTGAGCCATATGTGGTGAATTGCAGGGGAGTCTGAGAACAGGCGTGCCACACCCATGCACGAATTGTAAAGCACGGTTGTGGCAACTGCTGACGCTGCATCTGGGAGGATGGAACTCAAAGCCATGTTCATGCAAAGGACAGCTGCCTGTGCAATGACAGCAATACACTGCTGACAACGTCTCCAGTCAGGCCCGTTGTGCGGACACGGCATGTTTGTTGGTTCTTAAAGCTGCAACAAAGCTCTCCCAGCGAGGGGGAACAGTCAAACTAGAGCTAGAAAACAAGATGTGCGGGATTCTCGAAGAAGTTCGATTACAGAATGGAGTTCTATTTTTATATGTAATACGGAGATTATTGCGCGAAGGTGAAGTAACTGTTGGACTTGGTGCGCTGTGCAGAGATGCCTGAAATTGACGATTGGTTAATAGCAGCGATGTATGTTTAATACATTGTCTTGTCCGTACGAAAATTGTGAGGCTGAACGTATGGCTAAGTAAAAAGCTTGGGAAAAAGTGCTTGCTCCTCTGCCTGCAAGTAGCACAGGCCTTTTATTTAACGCGCTTAAGTTTGTTCTAAGTTATGACAGCGATTTCGGTGATGTCGGAAAAGGTGTGATTCGACGAGTGATGATGGGTACTAGGTTAAGGCCGGCGCCTCGTGATGTGCATGCTGTGTAGGCTGCCTAAACTTCGGCGCCTTGGAAAGAGGTGGATCCAAATGTCCAAGGCGCCGGGTATTTTAAGTTTTGAGTACATTTTATGAATTTACATGATGTGCATCATTAATCATATGCTTGTAATCAATTTGAAAGCATACATTTGTCGAAGGCTTCAAGTTGAGCTCAAGAGGCAAAATAATTATGTTAGCACCCTACATTGCATTGTGAGAAACTAACCCACAGGCAAGTGTGCATGAAGAATTGTACCAATTTGTAATGTACCAATGCTGGAAATCAGTCCTCATTGACTGAACCTGACCTAATGAGATTCTTAATGCAACGGGTCAGACATATCTTTAACACGTGTGCACAAAGAATGTGTGGGGGATAACCTGCAATCAAAGGACAAAAACAAGGCAGTTGAACATATCCCTTGAGTCTTGTGACTCATCATGTAAGCATGCAAAAGATGCACTGAAGCAGACATACGAGGGCGGGGGGCGGGGAACATATCAGCTACGTCTAGTAACTCATTACGTGTAAGCATACAAAACATGCACTGAAGCAGCCATACTAGGGCGGGGGGCGGGGAACATACAATGTGTTATATACAATGTGCATGTGTTATATACAATGTGCATGTGAGAATTGCTAATTGGTGCTAGAGCAAGCATGCTCTTGCCTAAGTGCTGCAATTACCGCCCATGCAGTGTACACTTAGGCATGCAGTTGCCTCATTAGTGGTATCTATTGCCAACATGTTTTTTCATCAAGGGCTGCATCATGTCACTGCAAGCAACCAGCAAGAGGATGCTTGTGCGCGCTGCACGGAGCATGGCATGCATGGCAAGGCTCACCATTGTGTGCAACACCACTGAGGCTGCAGTACAGCAGTAAGCATGGAGCAATGCTAATGGACATAACAGCGTGTTGATTGCTATTGGACGCTGTACTCCAGGCATGGCTGTAGGGTCCGGAGGGCTGTGCTGGGCGAATTTTGACGGCACATCAGCGAAGCTTAGCAAACGAATTACGCCATTGTTATTAGTTTAAAAATGCCATCGCTATGTCTGGAAAGCAAGAGCGATTTCTGACGTCAGAAGCTTGTCCGCAGCCAACGCGTGTGGGGTGGACTCGGATTGTTTGCGATGTTAAATACATGTTGCAAAGAAGATGTATGTTCAATTTAAGCGTCATTGGTACGGAAAATTCGGAACTCGTCATCTCGCTGCACGTTCTTGAGCTTACGAGTGCACAAAGCGCTTTTCTAGTGTTTACTTTATGCCGCTATAAGTTAAGAAAGGGATTTCGGCGAGGTAAAAAAAGAGTGAAAAAGAGTGCCCCAGGGTACTAGGTAAAGGCCGGCGCCTCGTGCTGTGCATGCTGTGAAGCTCGCTAAAATACGGCGCCTTGGAAAGAGGTGGATCTAAATGTCCAAGGCGCCAGCTTGTTTAAGCACTGTTACTACTGCTTTTCATCAATGCATTTGAGAGGAAGTAACCCTCATGCAAATGTGCATGAAGAACTGTTCCAATTAGTGTACCAATGCAAAATCAGGCACAAACTGAACCTGACCTAACGAGATTCTTACTGCAATGGATAAGGCAGTTGTCTAAGACGTGTGCACAAAGATGTAGTGGGGGAAAACGTGCAAACAAAAGGACAAGGCAGTTGGACAGATTCCAGAAGTCTTGTGACTTATCATGTGTAAGCATGCAAAAGATGCACTAAAGCAGCCATACTAGGGCGGGGGACGGGGAACATATCAGTTAAGTCCTGTGACTCATCATGTGTAAGCATGCAAAAGATGCACTGAAGCAGCCATACTAGGGCGGGGGCGGGGAACATATCAGTTATATACAACATGCATATGAGAAGTGCTGGTAGGTGCTAGAGCAAGCGTGCTTTTGCCTAAGTGCTGCACTTACTGCCCATGCAGTGTACACTAAGGCATGCAGTTGCCTCATCAGTGGTTTTAATTACCAACATGTTTGTTCATCAAGGGCTGCATCATGTCACTGCAGGCAGCGAGCAGGAGGATGCTTGTGCGTGTGCTTCACGGAGCGTGGCATGCATGGCAAGGCTCATCAATGTGTGCCGCAGCACCGGGTCCGTAGTACAGCAGAAAGCACGGAGCAATGCTAATGGACATAACAGCGTGTTGATTGCTATTGGACGCTGTACTCCAGGCATGGCTGTAGGGTCCGGAGGGCTGTGCTGGGCGAATTTTGACGGCACATCAGCGAAGCTTAGCAAACGAATTACGCCATTGTTATTAGTTTAAAAATGCCATCGCTATGTCTGGAAAGCAAGAGCGATTTCTGACGTCAGAAGCTTGTCCGCAGCCAACGCGTGTGGGGTGGACTCGGATTGTTTGCGATGTTAAATACATGTTGCAAAGAAGATGTATGTTCAATTTAAGCGTCATTGGTACGGAAAATTCGGAACTCGTCATCTCGCTGCACGTTCTTGAGCTTACGAGTGCACAAAGCGCTTTTCTAGTGTTTACTTTATGCCGCTATAAGTTAAGAAAGGGATTTCGGCGAGGTAAAAAAAGAGTGAAAAAGAGTGCCCCAGGGTACTAGGTAAAGGCCGGCGCCTCGTGCTGTGCATGCTGTGAAGCTCGCTAAAATACGGCGCCTTGGAAAGAGGTGGATCTAAATGTCCAAGGCGCCAGCTTGTTTAAGCACTGTTACTACTGCTTTTCATCAATGCATTTGAGAGGAAGTAACCCTCATGCAAATGTGCATGAAGAACTGTTCCAATTAGTGTACCAATGCAAAATCAGGCACAAACTGAACCTGACCTAACGAGATTCTTACTGCAATGGATAAGGCAGTTGTCTAAGACGTGTGCACAAAGATGTAGTGGGGGAAAACGTGCAAACAAAAGGACAAGGCAGTTGGACAGATTCCAGAAGTCTTGTGACTTATCATGTGTAAGCATGCAAAAGATGCACTAAAGCAGCCATACTAGGGCGGGGGACGGGGAACATATCAGTTAAGTCCTGTGACTCATCATGTGTAAGCATGCAAAAGATGCACTGAAGCAGCCATACTAGGGCGGGGGCGGGGAACATATCAGTTATATACAACATGCATATGAGAAGTGCTGGTAGGTGCTAGAGCAAGCGTGCTTTTGCCTAAGTGCTGCACTTACTGCCCATGCAGTGTACACTAAGGCATGCAGTTGCCTCATCAGTGGTTTTAATTACCAACATGTTTGTTCATCAAGGGCTGCATCATGTCACTGCAGGCAGCGAGCAGGAGGATGCTTGTGCGTGTGCTTCACGGAGCGTGGCATGCATGGCAAGGCTCATCAATGTGTGCCGCAGCACCGGGTCCGTAGTACAGCAGAAAGCACGGAGCAATGCTAATGGACATAACAGCGTGTTGATTGCTATTGGACGCTGTACTCCAGGCATGGCTGTAGGGTCCGGAGGGCTGTGCTGGGCGAATTTTGACGGCACATCAGCGAAGCTTAGCAAACGAATTACGCCATTGTTATTAGTTTAAAAATGCCATCGCTATGTCTGGAAAGCAAGAGCGATTTCTGACGTCAGAAGCTTGTCCGCAGCCAACGCGTGTGGGGTGGACTCGGATTGTTTGCGATGTTAAATACATGTTGCAAAGAAGATGTATGTTCAATTTAAGCGTCATTGGTACGGAAAATTCGGAACTCGTCATCTCGCTGCACGTTCTTGAGCTTACGAGTGCACAAAGCGCTTTTCTAGTGTTTACTTTATGCCGCTATAAGTTAAGAAAGGGATTTCGGCGAGGTAAAAAAAGAGTGAAAAAGAGTGCCCCAGGGTACTAGGTAAAGGCCGGCGCCTCGTGCTGTGCATGCTGTGAAGCTCGCTAAAATACGGCGCCTTGGAAAGAAGGGGATTCAAATGTCCAAGGCGCCGGATATTTAAAGTTTTGGGTACATTTTATCAATTAACTTTGTGTGCATCATTTATCATGCTTGTAAGTCATCTGTAAGCATACGTGTGTCAAAGGCTTCATGTTGAGCGTTTAAGTTGAGCTTGAGGAAGAAATAGTTATGTTAGCACCTTGCATTTGTGAGAAACTTACCCGCAAGCAAATATGCATGGAGAAATGTACAAATTTGTAATTTACAGATGTTATAAATCAGTCCTCATAGCCTGAACCTGACCTAACAAGATCATTTATGCAATGGGTGAGACAGGTCTCGAAGATGTGTGCACAAAGATGGTGTGGGGGATAACCTGCAAACAAAAGGACAAGGCAGTTAGATTTCTAAAGCCTTGTGACTCATCATGTGCAAGCATGCAAAAGATGCACTGAAGCAGCCATGCTAGGGCGGGGGGCGGGGAACATATCAGTTATGTTAGCATCAGTTATGTTAGCACCTTGCATTTGTGAGGAACTTTCCCGCAAGCTAATGTGCATGGAAACTGTACCAAATTGTAATTTACAGATGCTATAAATTAGTCCTCATAGACTGAACCTAACCTTACAAGATAATTAATGCAATGGGTGAGACAGTTCTCTAAGACGTGTGCACAAAGATGTTGTGGGGGATAACCTGCAAACAAAAGGACAAGGCAGTTAGATAGATTTCTAAAGCCTTGTGACTCATCATGTGTAAGCATGCAAAAGATGCACTGAAGCAGCCATGCTAGGGCGGGGGGCGGGGAACATATCAGTTATGTTAGCATCAGTTATGCTAGCATCAGTTATGTTAGCATTAGTTTTGTTAGCACCTTGCATTTGTGAGGAACTTTCCCGCAGGCAAATGTGCATGAAGAACTGTACCAATTTGTAATTTACAAATGCTAGAAATCAGTCCTCATAGCCTTAACCTGACCTAACAAGATTATCAATGCAAAGGGTGAGACAGTTCTCTAAGACGTGTGCACAAAGATGGTGTGGGGTATAGTCTCCAAACAAAAGGACAAGGCAGTTGAACAAATTCATTAGGTCTTTTGACTCATCGTGTGTAAGCATGCAAAAGATGCACTGAAGCAGCCATGCTAGGGCGGGGGGCGGGGAACATATCAGTTAAGTCTTGTGACTTATCATGTGTAATCATGCAAAAGATGCACTGAAGCAGCCATGCTAGGGCGGGGGCGGGGAACATATCAGTTATATACAACATGCATATGAGAAGTGCTGGTAGGTGCTAGAGCAAGCGTGCTTTTGCCTAAGTGCTGCACTTACTGCCCATGCAGTGTACACTAAGGCATGCAGTTGCCTCATCAGTGGTTTTAATTACCAACATGTTTGTTCATCAAGGGCTGCATCATGTCACTGCAGGCAGCGAGCAGGAGGATGCTTGTGCGTGTGCTTCACGGAGCGTGGCATGCATGGCAAGGCTCATCAATGTGTGCCGCAGCACCGGGTCCGTAGTACAGCAGAAAGCACGGAGCAATGCTAATGGACATAACAGCGTGTTGATTGCTATTGGACGCTGTACTCCAGGCATGGCTGTAGGGTCCGGAGGGCTGTGCTGGGCGAATTTTGACGGCACATCAGCGAAGCTTAGCAAACGAATTACGCCATTGTTATTAGTTTAAAAATGCCATCGCTATGTCTGGAAAGCAAGAGCGATTTCTGACGTCAGAAGCTTGTCCGCAGCCAACGCGTGTGGGGTGGACTCGGATTGTTTGCGATGTTAAATACATGTTGCAAAGAAGATGTATGTTCAATTTAAGCGTCATTGGTACGGAAAATTCGGAACTCGTCATCTCGCTGCACGTTCTTGAGCTTACGAGTGCACAAAGCGCTTTTCTAGTGTTTACTTTATGCCGCTATAAGTTAAGAAAGGGATTTCGGCGAGGTAAAAAAAGAGTGAAAAAGAGTGCCCCAGGGTACTAGGTAAAGGCCGGCGCCTCGTGCTGTGCATGCTGTGAAGCTCGCTAAAATACGGCGCCTTGGAAAGAGGTGGATCTAAATGTCCAAGGCGCCAGCTTGTTTAAGCACTGTTACTACTGCTTTTCATCAATGCATTTGAGAGGAAGTAACCCTCATGCAAATGTGCATGAAGAACTGTTCCAATTAGTGTACCAATGCAAAATCAGGCACAAACTGAACCTGACCTAACGAGATTCTTACTGCAATGGATAAGGCAGTTGTCTAAGACGTGTGCACAAAGATGTAGTGGGGGAAAACGTGCAAACAAAAGGACAAGGCAGTTGGACAGATTCCAGAAGTCTTGTGACTTATCATGTGTAAGCATGCAAAAGATGCACTAAAGCAGCCATACTAGGGCGGGGGACGGGGAACATATCAGTTAAGTCCTGTGACTCATCATGTGTAAGCATGCAAAAGATGCACTGAAGCAGCCATACTAGGGCGGGGGCGGGGAACATATCAGTTATATACAACATGCATATGAGAAGTGCTGGTAGGTGCTAGAGCAAGCGTGCTTTTGCCTAAGTGCTGCACTTACTGCCCATGCAGTGTACACTAAGGCATGCAGTTGCCTCATCAGTGGTTTTAATTACCAACATGTTTGTTCATCAAGGGCTGCATCATGTCACTGCAGGCAGCGAGCAGGAGGATGCTTGTGCGTGTGCTTCACGGAGCGTGGCATGCATGGCAAGGCTCATCAATGTGTGCCGCAGCACCGGGTCCGTAGTACAGCAGAAAGCACGGAGCAATGCTAATGGACATAACAGCGTGTTGATTGCTATTGGACGCTGTACTCCAGGCATGGCTGTAGGGTCCGGAGGGCTGTGCTGGGCGAATTTTGACGGCACATCAGCGAAGCTTAGCAAACGAATTACGCCATTGTTATTAGTTTAAAAATGCCATCGCTATGTCTGGAAAGCAAGAGCGATTTCTGACGTCAGAAGCTTGTCCGCAGCCAACGCGTGTGGGGTGGACTCGGATTGTTTGCGATGTTAAATACATGTTGCAAAGAAGATGTATGTTCAATTTAAGCGTCATTGGTACGGAAAATTCGGAACTCGTCATCTCGCTGCACGTTCTTGAGCTTACGAGTGCACAAAGCGCTTTTCTAGTGTTTACTTTATGCCGCTATAAGTTAAGAAAGGGATTTCGGCGAGGTAAAAAAAGAGTGAAAAAGAGTGCCCCAGGGTACTAGGTAAAGGCCGGCGCCTCGTGCTGTGCATGCTGTGAAGCTCGCTAAAATACGGCGCCTTGGAAAGAGGTGGATCTAAATGTCCAAGGCGCCAGCTTGTTTAAGCACTGTTACTACTGCTTTTCATCAATGCATTTGAGAGGAAGTAACCCTCATGCAAATGTGCATGAAGAACTGTTCCAATTAGTGTACCAATGCAAAATCAGGCACAAACTGAACCTGACCTAACGAGATTCTTACTGCAATGGATAAGGCAGTTGTCTAAGACGTGTGCACAAAGATGTAGTGGGGGAAAACGTGCAAACAAAAGGACAAGGCAGTTGGACAGATTCCAGAAGTCTTGTGACTTATCATGTGTAAGCATGCAAAAGATGCACTAAAGCAGCCATACTAGGGCGGGGGACGGGGAACATATCAGTTAAGTCCTGTGACTCATCATGTGTAAGCATGCAAAAGATGCACTGAAGCAGCCATACTAGGGCGGGGGCGGGGAACATATCAGTTATATACAACATGCATATGAGAAGTGCTGGTAGGTGCTAGAGCAAGCGTGCTTTTGCCTAAGTGCTGCACTTACTGCCCATGCAGTGTACACTAAGGCATGCAGTTGCCTCATCAGTGGTTTTAATTACCAACATGTTTGTTCATCAAGGGCTGCATCATGTCACTGCAGGCAGCGAGCAGGAGGATGCTTGTGCGTGTGCTGCACGGAGCGTGGCATGCATGGCAAGGCTCATCAATGTGTGCCGCAGCACCGGGTCCGTAGTACAGCAGAAAGCACGGAGCAATGCTAATGGACATAACAGCGTGTTGATTGCTTTTGGACGCTGTACTCCAGGCATGGCTGCAGGGTCCGGAGGGCTGTGCTGGGCGAATTCTGACGGCACATCAGCGAAGCTTAAAAAACGCATAACGTCATTGTTTATATTTTAAGAATGCCATCGCCACTTCTGGAAAGCAAGAGCGATTCCTGACGTCAGAAGCTCGTCCGCAGCCAAAGCGTGCGGGGTGGACGCGGATTGTTTGCGATGTTAATAAATATTTTAAAGAAGATGTATATTAAATTTAAGTGTCATTGGTGCACGGAATTCGGAACTCGTCATCTCGCTGCACGTTCTTGAGCTTACGAGTGGTCAAAGCGCTTTAATACAGTTTACTTTATGCCAATGTACGTTAAGAAAGCGATTTTGGCGTGGTCAAAAAAAGAGTGAAAAGGAGTGCCTTAGGGTACTAGGTTAAGGCCGGCGCCTCGTGCTGTGCATGCTGTGTAGGTCGCTAAAATACGGCGCCTTGGAAAGAAGGGGATTCAAATGTCCAAGGCGCCGGATATTTAAAGTTTTGGGTACATTTTATCAATTAACTTTGTGTGCATCATTTATCATGCTTGTAAGTCATCTGTAAGCATACATGTGTCAAAGGCTTCATGTTGAGCGTTTAAGTTGAGCTTGAGGAAGAAATAGTTATGTTAGCACCTTGCATTTGTGAGAAACTTACCCGCAAGCAAATATGCATGGAGAAATGTACAAATTTGTAATTTACAGATGTTATAAATCAGTCCTCATAGCCTGAACCTGACCTAACAAGATCATTTATGCAATGGGTGAGACAGGTCTCGAAGATGTGTGCACAAAGATGGTGTGGGGGATAACCTGCAAACAAAAGGACAAGGCAGTTAGATTTCTAAAGCCTTGTGACTCATCATGTGCAAGCATGCAAAAGATGCACTGAAGCAGCCATGCTAGGGCGGGGGGCGGGGAACATATCAGTTATGTTAGCATCAGTTATGTTAGCACCTTGCATTTGTGAGGAACTTTCCCGCAAGCTAATGTGCATGGAAACTGTACCAAATTGTAATTTACAGATGCTATAAATTAGTCCTCATAGACTGAACCTAACCTTACAAGATAATTAATGCAATGGGTGAGACAGTTCTCTAAGACGTGTGCACAAAGATGTTGTGGGGGATAACCTGCAAACAAAAGGACAAGGCAATTAGATAGATTTCTAAAGCCTTGTGACTCATCATGTGTAAGCATGCAAAAGATGCACTGAAGCAGCCATGCTAGGGCGGGGGGCGGGGAACATATCAGTTATGTTAGCATCAGTTATGCTAGCATCAGTTATGTTAGCATTAGTTTTGTTAGCACCTTGCATTTGTGAGGAACTTTCCCGCAGGCAAATGTGCATGAAGAACTGTACCAATTTGTAATTTACAAATGCTAGAAATCAGTCCTCATAGCCTTAACCTGACCTAACAAGATTATCAATGCAATGGGTGAGACAGTTCTCTAAGACGTGTGCACAAAGATGGTGTGGGGTATAGTCTCCAAACAAAAGGACAAGGCAGTTGAACAAATTCATTAGGTCTTTTGACTCATCGTGTGTAAGCATGCAAAAGATGCACTGAAGCAGCCATGCTAGGGCGGGGGGCGGGGAACATATCAGTTAAGTCTTGTGACTTATCATGTGTAATCATGCAAAAGATGCACTGAAGCAGCCATGCTAGGGCGGGGGGCGGGGAACATATCAGTTACATACAACGTGGATGTGAGAAGTGCTGATAGGTGCTAGAGCAAGCATGCTTTTGCCTAAGTGTTGCACTTACCACCCATGCAGTGTACACTAAAGCATGCACTTTGCCTCGTCAGTGGTGTTACTTACCAGCATGTTTGTTCGTCAAGGGCTGCATCATGTTACTGCAAGCAGCCAGCAGGATGATGCTTTTGCGTGCTGCAAGGAGCGTGACATGCATGGCAAAGCTCACCATTGTGTGCAGCAGCACCAAGTCCATAGCACAGCAGTAAGCACGGAGCAGTGCTAATGGATATAACGAAGTGTTGATTGCTATTGGACGCTGTACTCCAAACATGGCTGTAGGGTCCGGAGGGCTGTGCTGGGCGAATTCTGACGGAACATCAGCGAAGCTTAGCAAAATCATAACGTCATTGTTAATAATATAAGAATGTTATCGCTACGTCTGGAAAGCAAGAGCGATTTCTGACGTCAGAGTCTCGTCCGCAGCCAACGCGTGCAGGGTGGACGCGGATTATTTGCGATGTTATTAAAATGTTGCGAAGAAGATGTATATTAAATTTAAGCGTCATTGGTGCGCAAAATTCGGAACTCATCATCTCGCTGCACGTTCTTGAGCTTACGAGTGGTCAAAGCGCTTTAAAATAGTAAACTTTATATCGCTGTAAGGTTAGAAGTTGATTTCTGCAAGTTATAAAACGTGTGACTTTAGTGTGAACTTGTGTACTAGGTTAAGGCTGGCGCCTCGTGCTGTGCATGCTGTGTATGCTGCCTAAACTTCAGCACCTTGGAAAGAGGTGGATTCAAATGTCCAAGGCGCCGGATATTTGAAGTTTTGAGTACATTTTATCAATTTACTTTATGTATATCATTAATTATTAATCATTGATCATTGATCACATGCTTGTAATCATTTTGAAAACATACATGTATTTAAGGATTTAAGCTGAGCTCAAGAGGCAGAAATGGATATGTTAACAACTTGCAGTGCATTTGTGAGGAACTTACATGCAAGCAAATGAGCATAAAGAACTATACCAACTTGTAATGTACCAATGCTAGAAATCAGACCTTATAGACTGAACCTGACCTTACAAGATTCTTATTGCAATGGGTAGGACAGTTTTTTAAGACCTGTGCACAAAGATGGCGTGGGGTATAACCTGCAAACCAAAGGACAAGGCAGTTGGACAGATTCCATTAGTCTTGTGACTTATCATGTGTAATCATGCTTATGCAAAAGATGCACTGAAGCAGCCATATTAGGGCGGGGGGCGGGGAACATATCAGTTATTTACAGCGTGCATGTGAGAAGTGCTAATAGGTGCAAGAGCAAGCTTGCTTTTCCCTAAGTGTTGCACTAACAACCCATGCAATGTACACTAAGGCTTGTAAGTGACTCATCCACATGCAAAAGATGCACTTAAGCAGCAATACCAGGGCGGGGGGGGGACATATCAGTTATATACAGCGTGCATGTTAGAAGTGCTAAAAAGTGCAAGAGCAAGCATGCTTTTGCCTATGTGTTGCACTTACCACCCATGCAGTGTACACAAAGGCTTGTTGTTGCCTCATCATTGGCTCCTATTACCAGCATGTTTGTTCATCAAGGGCTTCATCATTACTGCAGGCAGCGAGCAGGAGGATGCTTGTGCGTGCTGCACGGAGCGTGACATGCATGGCAAGGCTCACCATTGTGTGCAACAGCACCGAGTCCGTAGTACAGCAGTAAGCACGGAGCAATGCTAATGGGCACAAAGTGTGTATTGCTACTGGACGCTGTACTCCAGGCACAAGCATGGCTGCAGGGTCCGGGGGTTTGTACTGGGTGAATTTTGACGGAACATCAGTGAGGCTTAGCAAATGCATTACATCATTGTAAATATTCTAAGAATGCCATCGCTACGTCCAGAAAGCAAGAGCGATTTCTGACGTCAGAAGCTCGTCCGCAGCCAACGTGTGCAAGGTGGACGCGGATTGTTTGCGATGTTAAATTCATGTTTCAAAGAAAATGTATGTTAAATTTAAGCGTCATTGGTGCGCGAAATTCGGAACTCATCATTTCGATGCACGTTCTTGAGCTTACGAGTGTTCAAAGCGCTTTAAAATAGTTAACTTTATAGCGCTGTAAGGTTAGAAAGTGATTTCGGCGAGTTAAAAAACGTGTGACTTTAGTGTGAACTTGTATATTAGGTTAAGGCCGGCGCCTCGTGCTGTGCATGCTGTGTAGGCTGCCTAAACTTCGGCGCCTTGGAAAGAATGGGTTCAAGGTGGACCAAGGCGCCGGGTTTGTTTAAGATTGTTGTTATAAAATTGTTATTACTTCATATGACTATGTATGCTATATATCGCAACTATTTCAGGTGAAGGCTGGAGAGTTGCCACAAGTGTGGCTTTTGCTTGTTGAACACTAAAGGAGAATGTGTATACGACAAGAAAGCACTTTGGAGCTGCACGTTTGCCATAAGTAGAGCATGTTGAGCACACAATTGGCCTTTTGTGGCAAATGCCTAGCTATTGCAAGCTTGGTAACTTTTAAATGCAATGCGTTTTCAAGACGCAGTGTGTAGGGGGGAGGGGGGGAGACGTAAGTAAACCTCATTTGTGCAAAAGTGCAAGTAACGTACTACTGGACTTGGAATGAAACTCGTTCTTGCAAAGGTGTAAGTGATGTACTTTGTTGTGCATTCTAAACAATAAGTGCCTAAGAGCTGAAACTAGAGCAAGTGCAAATTATGCCCAAGTGCTGAGAGTATAATATGTGCAAAATATGCATAAGTGATGAAAGTGGAGCAAGTGCACATTAAGCTTCAGTGCTTTGGCTCAAGGGAAACCAGAGTAAATGCAACTTATGTCTAAGTGCTAAAGCTCAAGGGCTAAGATATGGTGTTACAAAAAGAGTTTTTCTTTATGTGGTTAGTGAGGTTCGAACCTGGGTCCCCAGGTGGCAGCAAAATTAGAAGTGCGCTTGGCTAAGCATTTTAGCGCTTATGCCGCGAGTCGGATTTCGTAAATATAATACTAACATTCACGCATAAACGGTGCGGAGCTCATCCACGGCGTGCACGCGCATCCCCGCTGCTCAACAAACGCGCGATATCTTTTTTATTATTGCACTTATTAGCGTTGCTGCAGTGCTGGATGTGCTGGGGTGTTGAAATGCTAGAGCGCTGGTGGACGCAGGTTGCTTGCGATGTTTAAATTGAATTGCATTAAAGATGTTTGTTAAGTTTAAGCGGCATTGGTGCGCGGAAAATGAAACTCGTCATTTTGCTGCACGTTTCTGAGCTTGCGAGTGCTCAAAGCGCTTTTATATAGTTCATTTTATGCCACTGCAAGTTCAGAAGGCGATTTCGGCGAGTTTGAAAAAGTGTGAAAAAGAGTGCCTTAGGGTATCGTGTTAGCGTCCGGCGTCATGCTACGCTGCGCTACGCTATGCCGCCTTGGAAAGAAAGTGATTTTATCGTCCAAGGCGCTAGATAAATGGCAAGTGGGTGTTTAAAGGTATTTTTAGGGACCAATTTTTTTTGTATATATTAGTCTTTTAAAGTGTTTTTGCTTAGTTTAGTAATAATAGCTTGTGTTTAGCTTGCAATAGCTTAGCTTAATTCGGATTGTTTTTGACTATAAATCATTTTAAACCCAAAGATTTAACAAGATTTTGCTTAGAAAAGCCGAACTTAGATTAAGCTCACTGGCTTGCTTATATTTGATAAATTTTAAGCTTATTTTGAAAACTTAAAGCATGAATACCTTATTGAAGAGTAACAAGAAAATTATTGCATCTATTTCCATAGCTATTTAATTCCTTTTATTCTTACCAATGTGAAAAGAGTTTTTAATATTGAAGGATTTTGTTTGTTCAAGAACCTGTAGTGTATGGAGGGGCAAATATATAATGAGGTTACAGTTGTCATTCACATGCATTAAATGAAAAGCAAGATATCGAACACATGTCATGAGAACAAGCAAGTAAAAATATTACAAAGTAATGTTAATGCATAATGAGAGCAAGCAAGATTAACATTTCAAAGTCATGCTAATGTCATGTTCATGTCATTAACGTTTCTTTTTCCTCCCAAGGAATATCCAGCGCATGGGAGCCCCTTTTAGAATGTTATGACCTTTTTCTGGTACAGTTGCATTATACACACGAATGTTTGTTAGTTCAAGCTTGCTAGCTTCTTGCTGTGAAAGACCTGAACCCACTGCTTGGAGCTCAAAAGAATCCCACCCATATTCCAACACATCAGCACGCATTCGTCTAGCAGGGCGACTCTTATGGCCCCTCATACGCTCATCAACATTTGTGGCTTGGCCCACATACACCTTATTATTTACCTTGCATCTAACAATGTATACAGAGTGCTGAGATGATATAGCTAAGGTCTCACTATGTGTTGTCTGTAGTCAGGTAGAGTCCTCCTCCTCATGCTTGCCTAAAAGGAAAAGAAGTGTAATAGGATAAATGCAAGAGTAGGTTTAAAGGATGGTTTAGAGATAGGTTTGCGTGGTTTTGTTGATAACATTGCATAAGCTTTGTTCTATGTTCGTTGTAAAAGGCATAGTGTCATGTTTGAACATAGAAGACACATTAAATATGCACACCTTTGAAAGAAAGGAAAGAAAAACTTTGTAGAAAGGAAACTCTTTTGCACACGTAAGCATAAGCTTAACTCATTGATGGAAAAAGACATGAACTTACGTTTTTGTGTGGCAGCAGCAGTGTTCAGCTTCTCAAGCAGGTCTTGAGCAGTTTCCTCAGAGAACTCCTGTTGAAGGCAGAGGTGAATTGCATTGAGTATTTCCTTAAAAAAGAAGAATAAGAGCTGTTAGGGCAGAGATGTTTAAATGCAACCATTTAGAGCCACATTTGTTTGTTCAACATAAGTTTGCTGAGTTGCATCAATTGTTTAGCTTCAATTCAATAGAGGTAAGTGCAGCACATTTATTTCAAATAAAGTAAACAAGGTATGTTTCTTGCTGAGACTCTTATTAAAAGCAGCAAATTTCAAGTCTGAATATATGTGCGCAAATATAATAAGCGCAATGTTATTGAGCATCAGAGTTGAGCAAGAAATTTTTCAAAGCAAAACATTGAGCGTGAAGGCACATATAAGTTACACATAGGATTTAACACTCACGAGAAGATTGTCCATGGCGTTGTGTACGTCATGGATGACCATCAGTTTTGCTGCTGTGACCAGACGAATGCCACTTTTTTGTGGCACTAGGTTCAGCCATTTAGCCATGGTTGACTTCTTGGCAGTGCGGAAGGTGATGTTAGCGCCGGGGCAGAGGTTGTTGATGACGAAAGCCCAGTTTACTGCTCAGCAAACATTAGGAAGGACAAAAATACATTGATATGCAATTAATAAATGAAGCAAGCAAGCAGTTGAGGAAGTAAAACATGCAATGCACTGACCATGAGGGAATGCAATTCAAGTGTGCATGCAAAGCTGTGAGCAATAATTGCATAAACATATGTAGTGATAAAGCACACAGTGGAGAGTCTACTTGGCTTTACACAACCTGGTTGCATATGCAGTTGCTACAGGAACACGGATTGCATACTTGCAAGGAGTAGGGTCCTCGTTCTGCTTGTGGTGGCGCTTGCAGTCCCCATCGAACCTGCCGTTATGCTGGATAGCTTCTTGAAGGAATTTGTAGGACGGGAAGTCGAAGTCCTTGACCTCCTCAAGGGTTGACAGGTACGACCCGTGCAAGCCTGCATCTTCTTGGCCAAACGCAGGTATCCATGACGAGTTGCAGATGAGGTGGAGTTGGGGCTTGGTGGGGTGGTAGATGCGGGATGCCTTGTTGGAGGTCGCACTAGGAGGGGTGCTACTAACCTGACGACTGAACTTCCTGATGAGGTTTAGGTGCTCCTGCAAGTGCATGTGTACGGGATGGATACGTTGTGTGGCGAGATGTGGGAGTTATTCATAAGGCTTGCAAGACAAATCAAGAGCAAAGGAGGCATTGGTGAACAGTACAGCCTGGCTGTGCACGCGCTGTTGGTGCAAGTGGTGTTCGTGCGCACGGTTGCGTTGATTGCACGCGCCGTTTGTGCAAGTGGTGCAAGCGGTGTAAGTGCAAGCGGAGAGGGGAAGATGTTGGATGTGCAGAGAAGTATAAAGCAAGCGGCAAGCAGCAAGCGACATCAAGCACGGCAGGCAGCAAGCAGCGGATGAATGTTGAAAAAAACTTACGTCCTGCTCCTCGTCAGACTTTGGTGTGGGCGTGCTTTTGGGGGGCGGGGTGACGGGGTCAGCGGCGTTGGTGTTCTGCTTCTTGGGTAGGGAGGGAGGGGGGAGACATAAGTAAGCATGATACGTGCAAAAGTGCAAGCATGCACGGGCTCAAGTTTGCAACAAAAGTAACGGGGGGAGTGCAAGCATGCACGGGTACAAGTATGCAACATAAGTAGGGGGGGAGGGGGGAGACATAAGTAAGCATGATACGCGCAAAAGTGCAAGCATGCACGTGCCCAAGTATGCAACATAAGTAGGGTGGGAGGAGGGAGACATAAGTAAGCATCATACGTGCATAAGTGCAAGCATGCACGGGCCCAAGTTTGCAACAAAAGTAAGGGGGGGAGGGGGGAGACATAAGTAAGCATCAAATGTTCAAAAGTGCAAGCTTGCACTGGCCCAAGTATGCAACAAAAGTAGGGAGGGAAGGGGGGAGACGTAAGTAAGCATCATATGTGCAAAAGTGCAGGTGATGTTATGTAGAACAAGTGCAAATCGTGTTGAAGTGGTGCGGCAAAAAGATTGACCCCACGGGAATCGAACCCTGCACCCCAGGGGCGATACTTCAGACCAAAAGCACTAGACTACGCGCTTACGCGCACTTGCCGATAAAGGGATTTCAAACGATTACATAAGTAAATTTTACGCATGTGCGTTGCCATGTTACGAGCTCTTCCGCAGCTTGCACAGCGCATCCCGGCTGCTCAACATGTGTGCGATGTTTGTTTTCTAGTGTTGCGATACTGCACTTTTTTTGTCAGAAATAACGCACAGCACATCGGGGAGTTAGCTTTGTTTGCGAGGTCCGGAGCGCGCTGCCAAGTGCAAACCGTTTTCTCGATTGCGTTTAACATTGTGGTGAATTTAGAAGGCAAACAGCAAAACGTGTGACATGGGGTGTGACGGGGTGCACTAGGTTACATCCCGGCGCTCATGCTACGCTGTGCTACGCTGAAGCGCCTTGGAAAGAGGTGGATCTAAATGTCCAAGGCGCCGGATTTGAAGTTTTGAGTACACTTTACGAATTTACTTTTTGTGCATCATTAATCATATGCTTGTAATCATATTGAAGCATACATATGTCAAAGGCTTTAAGGTGAGCTCAAGAGGAAGAACTAGTTATGTTAGGACCTCGCACTGCATTTTTGATGAGTTGACCCGCAAGCTAATGTACATGAAGAACTGTACCAATTTGCAATGTACCAATGCTAGAAGTCAGTCCTCATAGACTGAACCTGACCTAATGAGATTCTTAATGCAATGGGTTAGACAGTTCTTTAAGACGTGTGCACAAAGACGGTGTGGGGGATAACCTGCAAACAAAAGGACAAGGCAGTTAAAAAGATTCCTGAAGTCTTCTGACTCGTCATGCGTAAGCATGTAAAAGATGCACTGAAGCAGCCATACTAGGGCGGGGGGCGAGGAACATATCAGTTAAGTCTTATGACTCATCATGTGTAAGCATGTAGAAGATGCATTAAAGCAGCCATATTAGGGCGGGGGGCGGGGAAGATATCAGTTATATACAGCGTGCATGTGAGAAGTGCCAATAGGTGCTACAGCAAGCATTTGTTTGCCTAAGTGCTGCACCTACCGCCCATGCAGTGTAGAATAAGGCATGCCTCATCTGTGGTTTCTATTCCCAGGATGTTTGTTCATCAAGGGCTGCATCATGTCATTGCACGCAGCGAGCAGGAGGATGCTTGTGCGTGCTGCATGGAGCGTGACATGCATGGCAAAGCCCACCATTGTCTGCAAGAGCACCAAGTCCATAGTACAGCAGTAAGCATGGAGCAATGCTAATGGACATAACAAAGTGTTGATTCCTACTGGACGCTGTACTCCTGGGACAGGCATGGCTGCAGGGTCCGGAGGGCAGTGCAAGGCGAATTCTGACGGGACATCAGCGAGGTTTAGCAAAATCATAACGTAATTGTTAATAATTAAAGAATGCCATCGCTATGACTGAAAAACATGAGCGATTTCTGACGTCAGAAGCTCGTCCGCAGCCAACGCGTGCAAAGTGGACGCGGATTGTTTGCGATGTTAAATTCATGTTGCAAAGAAGATGTATATTAAATTTAAGCGCCATTGGTGCACGAAATTCGGAACTCGTCATCTCGCTGCACGTTCTTGAGCTTATGAGTGGTCAAAGCGCTTTAATATAGTTTACTTAATGCCACTGTAAGTTAAGAAACCGATTTCGGCGAGGTGAAAAAGGTGTGATTCGACGAGTGATGATGGGTACTAGGTTAAGGCCGGCACCTCGTGCTGTGCATGCTGTGTAGCTCGCTAAATACGGCGCCTTGGAAAGAAGGGGATCTAAATGTCAAAGGCGCCGGATATTTAAAGTTTTGGGTACACATTATCAATTAACTTTGTGTGCATCCATTATCATGCTTGTAAATCATCTGAAAGCATACACGTGTCAATGGCATCATGTTGAGCGTTCAAGTGGAGCAAGAGGCAGAAATATGTATGTTAGCACCTTGCATTTGTGAGGAACTTACCCGCAAGCAAATGTGCATGGAGAGCTGTACCAATTTGTAATTTACAAATGCTAAAAATCATTCCTCATAGACTGAACTTGACCCAACAAGATTATCAATGCAATGGGTAAGACAGTTCTCTAAGACGTGTGCACAAAGATGGTGAGGGGTATAACATGCAAACAAAAGGACAAGGCAGTTGGATAGATTTCTAAAGCCTTGTGACTCATCATGTGTAACCATGCAAAAGATGCACTGAAGCAGCCATGCTAGGGCGGGGGGCGGGGAACATTTCAGTTATGTTAGCATCAGTTATGCTAGCATCAGTTATGCTAGCATCAGTTATATTAGCATCAATTATGTTAGCACCTTGCATTTGTGAGGAACTTACCCGCAGGCAAATGTGCATGGAGAACTGTACCAATTTGTAATCTATAAATGCTAGAAATCAGTCCTCATAGACTGAACCTGACCTAACATGATTATCAATGCAATGGGTGAGACAGTTCTCTAAGACTTGTGCACAAAGATGGTGTGGGGTATAGCCTGCAAACAAAAGGAAAAGGCAGTTGAACAGATTCATTAGGACTTTTGACTCATCGTGTGTAAGCATGCAGAAGATGCACTGAAGCAGCCATACTGGGGCGTGGGGCGGGGACCACATCAGTAAAGTCTTGTGACTCATCATGTGTAAGCATGCAAAAGATGCACTGAAGCAGCCATGCTAGGGCGGGGGGCGGGGAACATATCAGTTACATACAGCGTGGATGTGAGAAGTGCTGATAGGTGCTAGAGCAAGCATGCTTTGCCTAAGTGTTGCACTTACCACCCATGCAGTGTACACTAAGGCATACAGTTGCCTCATCAGTGGTGTTACTTACCAACGTGTTTGTTCATCAAGGGCTGCATCATGTTATTGCAAGCAGCCAGCAGGATGATGCTTTTGCGTGCTGCAAGGAGCGTGACATGCATGGCAAAGCTCACCATTGTGTGCATCAGCACCGAGTCCGTAGTACAACTGTAAGCATGGAGCAATGCTAATAGACATAACAAAGTGTTGATTGCTACTGGACGCTGTACTCCAGGCATGGCTGTAGGGTCCGGAGGGCTGTGCTGGGCAAACTTTGTCGGCACATCTTCGAAGCTTAGCAAACGCATGACGTCATTGTTGATATTTTAAGAATGCCATCGCTACATCTGGAAAGCAAGAGCGATTTCTGACGTCAGAAGCTCGTCCGCAGCCAACGCGTGCGGGTTGGACGCGGATTGTTTGCGATGTTAAAACCATGTTTTGGTGAAGATGTATGTTAAATTTAAGCGTCATTGGTGCGCAAATTTCGGAACTCATCATCTCGCTGCACATTCTTGAGCTTACGAGCGCTCAAAGTGCTTTAATATAGTTTACTTAATGCCGCTGTTTGTTCAGAAAGCGATTTCGGCGAGTTAAAAAAAGTGTGAAAAAGAGGGATGTAGGGTACTAGGTTAAGGCCGGCGCCTCGTGCTGTGCATGCTGTGTATGCTGCCTAGATTCGGCGCCTTGGAAAGAAGGGGATTTAAATGTCCAAGGCGCTAGATAATTCATGCTTTTAGTTCATCTTATGGTTCAAGATTAATACTAATTATATGATGATGTATATTGCAATAATTCCGGGTGAAGGCTGAAGGACTGCCACAGGCGTGGCTTTTGCTTATTGATCAAGCAAGAAAGCATTTTTGGTATTTAGAGCTGCATGTTTGCCTTTTGTAGAGCATGTTGAGCACATAATGGACCATTTGTTGCAACCGCCTAGCCAGCTAGTGCAAGCTTCCTTATTTCGAAAGACAACGTGTTTTGAAGACTAGGTGTGTAGGGGCGGAGGAGGGGAGACGTAAGTAAACCTCATTTGTGCCAAAGTGCAAGTGATGTAGTGGTAAAAGTAGAGCAAGTGCAAATTATGCGTGAGTGCCGAAAGAAGAACAATTGCAACATATGCCTTAGTGTTGAAGGAAAAGCAAGTGCAATTATGCCTAAGTGCTCATAGTAAAGCAAGTGATGCCTAAGTGTTGGCAGTAGAGCAATTGCAAATTGCTTAAGTGCTCATAGTGGAGCAAGTGCAAATTGTGCCTGAGTGCTCATAATTGAGCAAGTGCAAATTATGCCTAAGTGCTGAAAGTAGAGCAAGTGCAAATTGTGCCTAAGTGCCCAGAGTAGAGCAAGTGCAAATTGTGCCTAAGTGCCCAGAGTAGAGCAAGTGCAAATTATGCCTGAGTGCTGAGGCTCGAGGCAGAGGTTATGGTGCGACAAAAACACGTTTGGTGCAGGAATCGAACCCAGGTCCTCAATAATTCAGCGAAGTGACGCATTGCACTAGACTACGCGCCAAAGCAATCATGACACAACTCTATTTTTGTATGATTATAATATTGAAATTCCATCAAGAGGATCATGTAATCATGAGCTTAGCCACGGCGTGCACGCGCATCCTCGCTGCTCAACAAGTGCTCGATGACTTGCAAAGTGATGCATAAGTTACGGTACAGAAATAGAGGCACAGTAAGTGCTTAAAGCTCGTTGGGCTAGAATGCATGTCATAAAGTAGGGGGGGAGGGGGGGAACATAAGTAAGCATCATTTGTGCAATTGTACAGCATAAGCATGCATGGGCCTAAGTATGCAACATAAATAGGGAAGGGAGGGGGGAGACATAAGCAAGCATCATATGTGCAAAAGTGCAAGCATGCATGGGCCCAAGTATGCAACATAAGTAGGGGGGGAGGGGGGAGACATAAGTAAGCATCATACGTGCAAAAGTGCAAGCATGCATGGGCCCAAGTATGCAACATAAGTAGGGAGGGAGGGGGGAGACATAAGTAAGCATCATATGTGCAAAAGTGCAGGTAATGTTATGTAGAGCAAATGCAAATCGTGTTGAAGTGGTGCGGTAAAAAGATTGACCCCACGGGAATCGAACCCTGCACCCCAAGGGTGCAACTTCAGACCAAAAGCGCTAGACTACGCGCTTACGCGCACTTGCCGCTAAAGGGATTTCAAACGATTACATAAGTAAATTTTACGCATGTGCGTTGCCATGTTACGAGCTCTTCCGCAGCTTGCACAGCGCATCCCGGCTGCTCAACATGTGTGCGATGTTTGTTTTCTAGTGTTGCGATACTGCACTTTTTTTGTCAGAAATAACGCACAGCACATCGGGGAGTTAGCTTTGTTTGCGAGGTCCGGAGCGCGCTGCCAAGTGCAAACCGTTTTCTCGATTGCGTTTAACATTGTGGTGAATTTAGAAGGCGAACAGCAAAACGTGTGACATGGGGTGTGACGGGGTGTTATAGGTTACATCCCGGCGCTCATGCTACGCTGTGCTACGCTGAAGCGCCTTGGAAAGAAGGGGATTTAAATGTCCAAGGCGCCGGATATTTAAAGTTTTGGGTACATTTTATCAATTAACTTTGTGTGCATCATTTATCATGCTTGTAAATCATCTGAAAGCATACACGTGTCAAAGGCTTCATGTTGAGCGTTTGAGTTGAGCTTGAGGCAGAAATAGTTATGTTAGCACCTTGCATTTGTGAGGAACTTACCCGCAAGCAAATGGGCATGGAGAACTGTACCAATTTGTAATTTATAAATGCTAGAAAGAAGTCCTCATAGACTGAACCTAACCTAACAAGATTATTAATGCAATGGGTGATACAGTTCTCTAAGACGTGTGCACAAAGATGGTGTGGGGGAAAACCTGCAAATAAAAGGACAAGGCAGTTGGACAGATTTCTAAAGCCTTGTGACCCGTCATGTGTAAGCATGCAAAAGATGCACTGAAGCAGCCATGCTAGGGCGGGGGGCGGGAAACATGTCAGTTATATACAGCGTGCTTGTGAGAAGTGCTGATAGGTGCTAGAGCAAGCATGCTTTTGCTGAAGTGTTGCCTCATCAGTAATGGCATGCTATAACATGCTACGCTGCGCTACGCTATGGCGCCTTGGAAAGAGGTGGATCTAAATGTCCAAGGCGCCGGATTTTAAGTTTTGAGTACACTTTATGAATTTACTTTTTTGTGCATCATTTGCTTGTGCTTGTAATCATATTGAAGCATACATATATCAAAGGCTGTAAGGTGAGCTCAAGAGGTAGAACTAGTTATGTTAGCACCTTGCACTGCATTTGTGAGGAATTTACCTGCGAGCAAATGTGCATGAAGAATTGTACCAATGTGTAACGTACCAATGCTAGAAATCAGTCCCCATAGACTGAACCTGACCTAATGAGATTCTTAATGCAATGGGTTAGACAGTTCTTTAAGACGTGTGCACAAAGATGGTGTGGGAGATAACCTGCAAACAAAAGGACAAGGCAGTTGGATAGATTTCAAAAGCCTTGTGACTCATCGTGTGTAAGCATGCAAAAGATGCACTGAAGCAGCCATACTGGGGCGGGGGGCAGGGAAGGAATTGAGATAACATATCAGTTACATACAGCGTGGATGTGAGAAGTGCTGATAGGTGCTAGAGCAAGCATGCTTTTGCCTGAGTGTTGCACTTACCACCCATGTGTACAATAAGGCATGCAGTTGCCTCATCAGTGGTTTTACTTCAACATAGCAGTTAAGTCTTGTGACTCATCATGTGTAAGCATGCAAAAGATGCACTGAAGCAGCCATGCTAGGGCGGGGGGCGGGGAAGGAACTGATATAACATATCAGTTATATACAGCGTGGATGTGAGAAGTGCTGATAGGTGCTAGAGCAAGCATGCTTTTGCCTAAGTGCTGCACTTACCGCCCATGCAGTGTACACTAAAGCATGCAGTTGCCTCATCAGTGGTTTTACTTACTAGCATGTTCGTTCATCAAGGGCTGCATCATGTCACTGCAAGCAACCATCAGGAGGATGCTTGTGTGTGCTGCAAGGAGCGTGACATGCATGGCAAAGCCCACCATTGTGTGCGGCAGCACCAAGTCCATAGTACAGCAGTAAGCATGGAGCAATGCTAATGGACATAACAAAGTGTTGATTCCTGCTGGACGCTGTACTCCAGGCACAGGCATGGCTGCAGGTCAGTGCAAGGCGAATTCTGACGGCACATCAGCGAGGTTTAGCAAACGCATAACGTCATTGTTAATAATTAAAGAATGCCATCGCTATGACTAAAAAACATGAGCGATTCCTGCATCAAAAGCTCGTCCGCAGCCAACGCGTGTAAGGTGGACGCGGATTGCTTGCGATGTTAAAAACATGTTTCAAAGAAGGTGTATGTTAAATCTAAGCGTCATTGGTGTGCGAAATTCAAAACTCGTCATCTCGCTGCACGTTCTTGAGCTTACGAGTGCACAAAGCGCTTTTCTAGTGTTTACTTTATGCCGCTATAAGTTAAGAAAGCGATTTAGGCGAGTCCAAAAAAGATTGAAAAAGAGTGCCTAGGGGTACTAGGTTAAGGCCGGCGCCTCGTGCTGTGCATGCTGTGTAGCTCGCTAAAATACGGCGCCTTGGAAAGAGAAGGATTGTATGGGTCCAAGGCGCCGGGTTATTTAAGATTTTTATTAATTTATATGATTATATCTTTATTTCAATTATTCCAGGTGAACACTGGAGGGTTGCAACAGGCGTGGCTTTTGCTTGTTGAACAAACGAGGAATGCGCACATGACAAGAAAGCACTATAGGCATATCTGGAGCTGCATTTTTGCCTTATGTAGAGCATATTGAGCACACAATGGACCTTATGTGGCAAACGTGTTACGTCCCGCAGTGGAATCCAGCGTGATGGCCTTCCAAGTATAAGCAGTTAAGCAATTAGGGATTATATTGCTCTGGGAGTCGAACCCAGCCTATGACCCGGTCACTGCTTTATACTCAGAAGGTGTGATCTCACTCCAACTCCATATTACATCCTCAATATTCTTTAAGCTACTACTCTGTACGTAGTATTCCCCCCCATCTGGCTAAGCCGTCCTCGGCGCCAGAAGGGTAGCTACAGCAATGACCAATCCCCGCCCTTGTCTCTCACAGAAGGACTCGCGCTAGTACCAGCGCTAGGCCATAGGCTCTCTCTCTAAGTGGCTAGCAAAGGCTCCGACATCGCCTTGCTTGTAGACTGCTTCTTATAATTCTAATTAGGTCCTTAACCTCGTCAGCGCCTCCTGTTTTAGTCCCTCAGGGGAATACATCCCAACCACTCATATTGGCTTAATGGGCAAGCCTTATTCCACCTTGTTACTCCGTACTAGGCTTTGCAATTCCGTGACTAGCAGATTCTCTTCAGGCTCCCATGTGTTGTGTTCCTCACCATAACCTTTCCACTTCACCAAAAACACGTAGATCTTCTTGCGGCCCTTTTTCGCCACACAGTGATCTAACAAGCGCTTGACTTCATACAATGGCTCTCCTTCCAGCCACTGCACAGGAGGAGGTGGCACCACGTGCCTCTTCCCTCGGAGATCAGCACTGCCTACATAAGGCTTAGTAAGACTAACATGGAACACATTTTGAATTCTATTCCACTCTTCCGGCAGGCGCAACTTCACAGCCGCTTTACCTACCATGTACTTCACTTCAAAGGGTCCCATGTATACCGGCATAAGCTTTTTCACTCCAGGCCCAGTTTGTTTGATGTTCTTGGTGCTAAGAATTACCAGATCTCCTGTTTTGTACTTCACTTCTCTTCTATGTTCATCCTCTACCCTCCTCATTTTCTGTTGTGCAGCTTCCATGCAGCGTCGTGCTTGCTGAACACTTCTGGTAATACCCTCAGCATACTCAGAGGCTCTCGGAACTTTACTGGGCAACTGCACGGTAGCGGGAGTCAAAGGATGTTGACCATAATTCAAGAAAAAGGGTGTATTTTGCACTGATTCCTGCCAGGAGTTGTTGATGGCGAACTCAGCACATGCCAACTTCTCATCCCAATCATCTTGTGCGTAGCCCACATAAGCTCTCAACATCTCTTCCAGAGTCCTGTTAGTGCGCTTGGTTTGTCCATCTGTCTGGGGGTGGAAAGCACTGGACATCCTCTTGTCCATGCCCAGCAACTCACACACCGAGTCCCAAAAGATGTTGTTGAATTGCGGGCCCCGATCTGAAATCAGCGACATAGGTAATCCATGTAACCTCACGACATTGTCTACAAAAATCTTGGCAAAGCTTTTGGCATCCAGTCCTGCCTCAGTAGTTGGCACAAAATGTGCCATTTTGCTCAACCTGTGTACAAACACCATGATTGTATCATGGCCAGCAGCCGTGACAGGCAGTTTCACAATGAGATCCATAGACACACTCTCCCATCTTCTCCTGGGGATGGAAAGGGGCTGTATTTTTCCACCATACATTTTGGTACTGACCTTTTGTTTTTGGCAGGCATCACAATGGCGTACATAGTCTTCCACATCAGACTTAATTCCATACCAGTAAAAGTCACGAGACACTAAGTGGTAAGTTTTGGTAATGCCCACATGGCCACTCAGCGTGCTGTCATGGCATAGCTCAAGGATCCGCCTTTTCAACAACGGGCTGTTGGGTACCACCACTCTTCCCTTGTAGTACCAAATGCCATCTCGGCGTTCCAAACCCCTTGTTATTTGCGCCTGGAGAACAAAGGATCTGACTGGTACGCGGCTTGAATATCTTCCTTCAGTTGGCAAGAGGAGTTAGCTCTCCGACCACAACCAGGCGTCCCCGGTGTAAGTGGCGTGGGTTCCTCCCCCCCACCTAGCTGCTCTGCTCCTCCCGAGTGAGCTTGGCTTCCGGTGGAAAGCGGCGGCGATTGAGTCGGAGGGTCAACGCTTAGTGCCCGGGCCCTTGGGCTCCCGAGTATGAGGGGCTGCCTCCGCAGCGTCATCTCAGGAGGGATCTCTCCCGACTCGCTTGCTCCAGGCGGCGGGGGCAACTGCTCTCCAGCAGACCTCCCCAACCCCAGCGCTCGCTTTTGCCCTCGAGTCATGATAGCCGCCACAACTCCCAAAGCCCCTACACAGATCACAGTCTCCGGCGTAGCAGGGTCATACAACAATGGATTGCTGCTCACTGGGTCTGCCACATTTGTCTCCCCTTTAGCATACTTTGATGATAAATGGAAAGCGTGACAAAAATTCCATCCACCGTGCTTGTCTTCTAGAAAGGTTTGGCTGGGTTTGCAGGTGGGTGAGCGGGTGGTGATCTGTGATAAGCTCGCACTTGACAGCACCCTCCAGGTGGCACCGCCAAACTTGTAGGGCATGGATCAGACCAAGCAACTCCTGCTCACCAGTTAATTGAACTCTGCTGGGGAAAATTTGGTGCTGGTATATGCAATCACACGTCCGTCCTGCATGAGTACTCCTCCTGTTCCCACTACAGATGCATCAGTGTGCACTTGGAACTTCTTGTTCAGATCTGGGATAGCGAGCACTGGCGCACTGATCATCCTTTTCTTAATTTCCTGGAATGCTTCAGCCACCGTAGTTTTGATACGCTTGACAGATCCATCAGTTTGAACCTTCTCTTGCACGTATTCTATAGACCCTAAGTTGTTCCAATCAATGACTTTGCTGGCCTTTTTGCTCTTGTTTTTCCCCTTTCCACTTTGGCCACACAATGCCGTAAGGGGTGCCACTACTGTGCTAAAGTGCGCCACAAATTTTCGGAAATAATTGGCGAGCCCTAAAAAGGCCTGCAACTCCTTCAAGCACTTGGGCAGCGGCCATTTCTCGATCACAGCTATTTTTGCAGGGTCCACGGAGATGCCATCTTTGCCTACTACATGCCCCAAAAAATGCAGCTTAGGTTTGTTGAGCTCACACTTGCTCAGCTTTGCTTTGAGCTCATGCTTCCGCAGCAGTTCTAGGACAATCCGTAGATGTTGTTCATGCTCTTCTGGGGTGCGGGACATCACCAAGATATCATCCAAATACACCAAGACAAATTTTCCAATATACTCTCGAAAGAGCATGTTCATAGCCCGTTGAAATGTTGCAGGAGCGTTTGTCAACCCAAAGCATAGTACCTTAAACTGGAACTGACCAAAAGGCGTGATCATCGCCGTCTTAGGCTTGTCCTCATCATTAATCCTGATTCGGTGGTATCCACTCTGCAAGTCCAGAGAAGAGAAAATCGTGCAGCCTTGCAGCTTGTCTAACAGGTCATCAATGCGGGGCAAAGGGTACCTATCCCGCACTGTGATTTTGTTCAACGCCCTATAATCGATGCACATGTGGAGAGAACCATCTTTCTTTTGAACAAAAAGTACTGGAGCACCATAAGGGGACAAGCTCGGCTCAATGAGGCCCTTCTTTAATCCATCCTCAATCCGTTTGTGAACTTCCAGCTCCTCTTCTCTAGTTAACCGGAAAGGCCTTTTGTAAGTGGGCAACAGTCCATCAATCAACTTAATTGTATGATTAACATCAAACCGGTGGGGCGGGCACTGAGTGATAGGCTCAAATACATGCTTACAATCCTCCACAATTTGCTTCACTTTTGACTGAGCTAGTAAGCCCGTGATTTCTTCCGGCACTTCATTGCTGGCACCTGTAGACATCAAGCTACGCTCTTCCACATCGTTGTTTTGCACCAACATGAGCCAACTGGTTGCACCCGCTTTGGTTTGCTTTGCTGCTTGTTTTGCGGATAAAAAGTCACTTCGTACTGCCTCTTGGATCCGAGCACAAGATGTTGTGTGCATTTTTCTTCCACTTTGCCTGCCTGTCCTTTTGCAACTCATCTTTGAAGCCGTGCATTTACAGTTTGCCTCTTGCACAGTCCAGCACAGCTCCAAATCTTTTGAGAGAATCCATGCCCACAATTAAATCCACACCTTGCTACATGTCTGGCATGATTTTTGCACTAAGCGAAGTTTTGTTCCTCTTTGCCTCACTTGTTGGAGTACACCACTTTGCAACCTTGTTTGTTCCTCTGTAGAAGTAAAGTGCCACCACACTCATTGCTCACTGAGAAATGTTCTCCATTAGCCACCTTGATGCTCATTGTATTTGCCAGTGTGCGAGAGTCAGTGGTAAATTCCCTCTCTCCATCACATTGCTGACCAATTTTTCATTCGAGCAGGTTACAGCTCCAATGCCAAAGAGCACACATTAAGCCAATGGGTCCATCATCATCCAAATTCCCAATTTTTTCTTTGTTCCACAAATATGTATGCACACTTGCATTCAATCATAATAAGCCAACAACACATCCGGATGACGCTTTTGCTCCTCATGTGAGCCATCAAGTTTTGTGATGAAGTTGCAAGAGAACCACCATGTTCCAATTTCAATTGTTTTCAGTAGTGGGGCCACTTCACCATCATGGCATGCATTGGCATGGACTGCACAACTTTCTTGAAGGCAACGAGAATCGTCCAAGTAATCCCACAACATAAGACTGCGCACAGATGTACATAAATTGAATCCGCGCAGAGACGCATAAAACATCCTTTCTGGTTTGTCCTCACAGACCTCCAGCAATCATAGGTGCGCCCAGAACACCACAAAAATACAGAGTCCACTCTGAGCCACTAGAGCAAAATCAGCATTAGACCACTCCTAGTTCACCACAGCCCTCCGTCTGTACATTGGTCAGGCGACTCCTCGCCTCTTGCCATCCGGCATCTCATCCAGTGGCCCAATCCAGGGCATGGCATCGACAACTAAGGGCCCAATCCAGGGCAGCATCAACAACTCATGGCCCAATCCAGGGCAGCAGAAGAAATTCAAAGCCCACTGGGCATGGCATCAGCAAATCAGATATGTGCTTGTGCATGAATTGTGACTACGAGAAAGCCCTCAGGGAGAGTTGCATGCAATTGCACGCCTGTGCGCATGGAGAGCAAGAAAGCAACCCATGCAAATGAGCATTCGCCCAAGCATGTACTTACCTGTGCCTCCTGTGCTGTGTACAAATGACCCTTGCTGCTGACAAGCAGACCTCTAAAGTGCTTGAGACTGTCATGGGGGGAGAGACAATGACTGCGACCAGCTGAATCCTCCAGCACACCCAAAGGGAGCGACATCAAAACTCATGAAATATTGGATAAATTTGCAGTTAAGTTGCGGGGCGAAAATTAGAAGAGAAACTGCAACTCGAAATGCCATGAAGGTCTTGACGCCCAGCGTCCCAGCAAATGGAGCAAGTGGAAAGTTGCAGCAGCAAAAAGAAGGAGCGAGTGCCATGGACAAGGGGCACCGGCGTGGAAATTTCGAGAAAGCTGCAAATTCAGGACGGACGGACAAGAGCCAGCGAGCCCTTTCCTCCGGTGACGTAGGTGACAAGCAAATGGAATTAAGATAATCAAGAATGCCTGTGCGATAAGGAAGGAGGGAGGAGAAGAAGCCAGAGAGGGAACCGCTCAAGTTCGTACAAGTATGGAAATATCTCCATCACCGCGCGAGGGGAACAGTGCGGACCACTGCCCAGCTGATGGGATGCATTTCCTGCAAGGCTGGTGGAAGAGAGGCGACAGAGCGGGGCGGGGCAGCGCGAGAAGCTTGCAGCCACTCGAGATCTCGCTAAAGTACTCACTCGACAATGAATCTCACCTACCTACCTCAGCGTCACCTCACCTGACCCGATCAAGTCATGCAGCATCACTTACCAGCTCTGCACGCTCAGTACCTCCTATCGTGTCCAGGAAAACACCAAGAGCTTCGCTACCACTGTTACGTCCCGCAGTGGAATCCAGCGTGATGGCCTTCCAAGTATAAGCAGTTAAGCAATTAGGGATTATATTGCTCTGGGAGTCGAACCCAGCCTATGACCCGGTCACTGCTTTATACTCAGAAGGTGTGATCTCACTCCAACTCCATATTACATCCTCAATATTCTTTAAGCTACTACTCTGTACGTAGCAAAACGTCTAGCCAGGCTAGTGCAAACTTGTTAATTCTAAATGCAAAGTGTTTTCAAGATGCATTGTGTAGGGGCGGAGGGGGGGAGACATAAGTAAACCTCAATTGTGCAAAAGTGCAAGTGATGTGCACATAAACGTTAAGTTCTAAAAATAGAGCAAGTGCAAATTATGCTTAAGTGCTGAAAGAAGAACAAGTGCAACATATGCCTAAGTGCTCATAGTGAAGCAAGTGATGCCTAAGTGTTGGCAGTAGAGCAATTGCAAATTATGCTCAAGTGCTCAGAATTGAGCAAGTGCAAATTATGCCTAAGTGCTGAAAGTAGAGCAAGCGCAAATTGTGCCTAAGTGCTCAGAGTAAAGCAAGTGCAAATTATGCCTAAGTACTGAGGCCTCAAGGCAGAGGTTACGGTGCGACAAAAACAGGTTCGGCGGAGGGAATCGAACCCAGGTCCCCTATGTTTCAGCGAGATGCTCATTGCACTAGACTACGAGCCTAAGCGCTCATCCCACGCACCGAGTTTCATATGTATATAATATTAAGATCTTACGCTTGAGCGGATCTGTAATCATGAGCTTATCCACGGCGTGCACGCGCATCCTCGCTGCTCAACAAGTGCGCTATGTCTCTTTATTGTTGCATTTCTAAGCGATGCCTTTTTTGCAGAAAGTTTGGGGCTCAACTGCAACATGTTCGAAGTTGCAGTAATTTATGTCAGTCTTAATGGAATGATTCGCCTCTGTTGCTTATGCGAATCTTTGTGAACCCTTGCTGTGTTTTCGGTGTCTTTTATTAATTGGAAGTCGAGACCCTGTGTAAGGATGATTCAGTAGCTAATCTGTCCAGCACTGCGCCAGCTGTTGAGGTCCTCCAGTGGTGAGTGCGTGGCTCCAGATAACGCTACACTTGGTAGCACCTTTTCGACCCTGCAGGCCTTTGTACGTGACGTGCCCAGCATTGCTTCACCTGCCCCTCGGGGGGTGCTCCTTCCCTACGGGGTTGTGTTCCTTCCCTACGGGGTTGTGTCCCGCTACCTCGTAGCGTGTGCCGTCCCTTGGACGTGAAAGTCACGTTGTGGCGTGATTTCTGTTGCTGTGTAGATGTCCTCTACCTCAACCCATCCCAGCGCGTCTGTGCTCTCGCACCCAATTGCGGACTGGAGCGCGGACAACCCTGTCGTGCAGAGGAGGTTCCTTCTCTTCCTTCACGCCATCTTCTTTTGGCAGCATCAGCATCCCATCACGGGGGAATCCGGCTATGGCCCCTTGCCCGCGACGTGGCTCATGATGAAGAACGGCGTGGTACTCGTCGATTTCCTGGTAAAGTGGGTTTGGGGCTACGAAAGGGCCTGGATTACGTCTCCCATTCAGAGAGAGGAGGATGGCTATTTGCCTATGCCTGATGACCCAAGCCAAGGCATACCTTTTGCTTCTGAAATTCTATCAGTCTATGAATGCTACAAGTTCCTGCAAAAGATGCCTTTTGCAAAGCAGCTGCGCAATGCGTACCTAGCACATGTCACTGTGAACCACCCGCAACTATGCTTTGGCCCCTCATGTCTGTATGGCTTAGTGCAAGCTGCTGATGGAAGGAACTATACTGTGTCACGACAGTCCACTGTGCCCTTTAACTTTAAGCGTGCCATCCTGCAGCCACACATGTTTGAGGGTTGGCCCTTTGTGAGAGGCCTTGAGCAAGTGCATGAGAGTATTTTTGATGGAGTAGTGCTCCCTGCTGCACCACGTGCACCTGCTGGCGCTGTCCCAATGCAGCACTCCATGCTTGCCCAACCTTCTGGCTCTGCTGCACGCACACATGATTCGGACATGCATGGGCAATCAATGATGCCATCTGGTAGCGCTGCTGCACCATCTGCATCCAATGCTGCACCCTCCTCATCTGAGCAGCCACCGAAGAGGAAGCGCACTGCATTTCAAAGTCTTCCTGATGTGCGGCAGTTTTGCATGGCAATCAAAACCTGGAAGAATGAGAGTTACAAGGCCAGGCGCATTGCTGCACAGGAAGAGAAGCAAAAGGAACAAAAGAAAAGCTTCCGTTCTGCAAGGCAGGGGGGAAGCGGTAGTAGTTAGGTCCACTCGTGCCCCAGGGCGGAGTTGATAACTTGACTCTGTCCTAGCTTGTGTGTCACTGTGGATAAGTGTTTAAGGTGTGAAACTTGTCATTGCAGAATCCGGAACATCTTTTTTTGTACAATTGAGCTCTGTGTTGATTGATTGCTGAGCTATGTGTGCACGCTAATTTTGCGAGAAGCTGACCTTGAGACTATATTGCAGATCTCTGCGTGTGTTTATCTTGAGTTACCTGGACTTGCTTTCCTCACATATTAATGTTTGAACTTGAATTGTAACACCTTAACCATGAGTGACCCGGCCTTTGTCCAACAGTAACAAGCCGCTGCTACCTTTGTCCAACAGCAACAAGCAGCTGCTGCCCAACAAAACAATGTAGGATCCATTAACTTGACACCACAAGAGCTACAAGACATGTTAGCTTGTGTTGGTAACCAAGCAGCCCAACAAGCTGTTGCTGCTGTGCAAGCTAATCAAGCAAGTCATGCTCAGCCTCCAAGTGCTTTGCCAAAAAACATTTTGAACTTAGTGAAGCCACCCCCCTATGAGAACAAAGAAAAGTCAGGCAAATTCATTCACTTTGAAAGGGGAGTGCGCCAATTTATTAGAGTGCAAGGGCTGCAGCCAGAAGTGAGGATTGATCACAACCAACAGTGCCGCATAGTAGTGGAAATCTGCTGTGTAGGTGAAGCTCTGTCCTATATCCATAGGCTAGCTGAAGTACTGCCAAGAACTCACAGCTTCTGGACCTATGAGGGTTTGCTGGAGATGCTTAAGCAGCATTTCACGCATGATGAGGAAACAGATGAGGCTAGGAAAGCCATGGACAAGTTGAAGCTTACAAAAGGCATGAGTGCTCGCACATATGTGCAAAAGTTTAACAGCCTGCTTGATGATGTACCAAACATGTCCATGCGTGATATCCTTTTTGCTTTCAACAAAGGCTTGCCTCATGAGCTGCAAGTGTGGCTACGCCATGATGCACCTCAAAACCTTGAAGATGCACAGAACTTAGTGATCAGGATGAGTGGCTCTGAGCCTGCTCCTATAGCTGCCACACCTGAACCTATGCAATTAGGCAGCATCCAGCAAACACTTAGACAAACAACTGCCAGGCTTGCACGCCTTGAAATGGGTCCTAAGCAGAAGGTGTCCCGTGAGCGTGACCCTCGCAGCGACCCTCGCGATGATCCTCGCTGGCCAAAATGGGGTAGAACAACAGATGCCCAACTGAGCAAGTGCAAAGAAGAGCGCAAGTGCTTTTTGTGCTTCAAGGATGGTCACCCATGGCCAGCATACCCACGCTTGAAAGGTCAGAGGTCTCCTTCTGCGCAGTCACTCCAGGAAAGAAGCCCTAGCCCCCCTGGATCATGGCGTGCGCGCCCTAGAACCCCTTAAGGGCTCGCCCAAACGCTCGGGGCCCTTGGTAGGAGGGCCTGACCTGCAAATTGCTGAGTGTAAGAAAGCACGCAGTATATGCACCCTACCTGTTCAATTTTCTGCAAAGGCAGCTCAGACCGATGTGAATTCCGGTTATGAAGCAGTTCATACTATTGATATCCAGGCATGTGTAAGTGACGCATGCGCTGAAGCAGCGGGTGTACATGAAGCCCGTCAACACAGGATTTCCGACACTGTGGATGCTCACAGTGGGCGTGATGCCCAAGCATCTTGGCCGTTTGCCTTGGAGACTGATCACCTCCCTGGCCGTTTTGGTGATTTAGGTTCTGCCTGTGTTGTTCCTAAATGGGCCACTCCAAATCCAGACCAGGTGTTGAGTTCCTCCGGTGGTGCTGGTACTGCAGAAGCAGTTGTTAGCAGCCTGGCTGATGATAGCAGGTTTGCTCCTCTCACTAGGTCTGATGGGAATGCCGGACACACGCGTGCTAGTGAGGAAAAGCGGGACGCCGCTCATGAAGATTTTGCTCTCTGGCCTTCTGAGACCGGCAGCAAGACCAGCTGTAACTGGTCAGCTAATGCCAATGCTGGAGACATCTCTTTAGAGCCATTAAGCCCCTCAATCAGCTCAGCCAAGACGTTGGGTGTATCTGCATTGAGGTTTCAAGGATTCCTTCAAGGGAAGCCTGCCACTATTCTGGTGGATTCTGGTGCAGAGCGTAACTGCGCTAGCCAACTCTTTCTAGAGAAGAATGGCATACCCTTCTTAGGCTCACAGCTCAGTGGTATTTCTGTACGACTGGCTGATGGTGCACCCAAATCATGTGGCCTACTTGACTCTGCACAATTCCAAATTTCTGAGTACAAGGATTGCGGAGACTTTGCTGTCACAGATCTTGAAGGAGAAGACCTAATATTAGGGGTGCCCTGGCTTCAGTGTATTAACCCTGCCACCCACTGGAAGAAACGTATCTTGAGTTTTGACCACAATGGTAGAAGGCATGAAATTCACTCTGCCTTGCCTAGTTGCTCTCGCATACCCATAATTTCAGCAATGGAATTTGTGCAAGAAGTTGAAAATAAAAGTCCAGCGTGGCTGTGCATTGTGAAACCTGCATTCTCTGAAGCTCCTATTTTTGGAAAACAGAACATTGATTGCTCCGAGCTCTTACGTGAGTTTGAGGATGTGCAGGCTGACCCTGCCTTCCCTGAAAAACGAGCAGTTGAACATGCCATTGACATATTTCCAGGCAGTGCTCCTCAAATGGGCCCTATTTTTAGGCTTGCCCCTGCTGAGCTTGAAGAGCTCCGCAAGCAGCTAGAAGAGCTGACTGAAAAAGGACTTATAGAGCCTTGTTCCTCTCCCTTTGGAGCACCTGTCCTCTTTGTAAAAAAGAAAGACAATACCCTACGCATGTGTGTCGATTATAGGAAATTAAACAACATCACGGTAAAAAACTCCTACCCTCTCCCAAGAATTGATGACTTACTAGACCAACTGCATGGTGCTGAAGTATTTTCCAGCATAGACTTGCGCTCTGGATACCACCAAGTGCGCATCAAAGAGGGGGATGAGCACAAGACTGCTTTTCGGACACAATATGGACATTTTCAGTTCCGTGTCTTGCCTTTTGGACTATGCAATGCTCCTGCTACTTTCCAAAGGCTCATGAACGATGTCTTCAGGCCGTTCCTCCTTACACTTGTGATAGTTTACTTAGATGATGTCCTCATTTTCTCCAAAACTGTGCGTCTGCACATGCAACACTTACGTCAAGTCTTCCAGCTGCTACAAGAACACAAAATGTACATTAAACGCTCCAAGTGTGAGTTTGCCGTCAGCGCGTTGAGGTTCCTTGGTCATGTCATCTCTGATAGAGGCATCACCATGGATCCGGACAAGGTGAAGGCCATCCTTGAGTGGCCTGAACCAGCTGGAACACCTGCTCAGTGCAAGACTCAGCTTCAAGGCTTTCTAGGCCTTGCAAACTTCAACCACCGCATGGTAGACCATTTTGCTGAACCAGCCGCTCCGCTGAACGCTCTCATAGCTGACAAAGCAGAGTGGATCTGGGAACAACCTCAGAAAGACGCATTTGCTGCTGTTAAGAAAAAGATGACAGAAAAACCCCACTTCGTGCATGCCCCGCATCCAACTGCACGTTTCATAGTGGAAACTGATGCTTCCCAAGTCGCCACCGGCGCTGTCATATACCAGAGGCCCAATCCGCCTCACGTGCAAGTATTTGCTTATTCCTCTCACAAACTTCAACCCAATGAGGCTCTCTTTCCTGCACACGAGAGGGAAATGCTTGCTGTCAACACTGCCCTCTCAGAATGGCGCCATTACTTACTTGGTCGCCTGTTTGACTTGTACACAGACAATGAGGCAGTCACCAAATTTCTCAAGCAGCCTTCTCTCACACCAAGGCAGGCCAGATGGGTCCAAAAGCTTTCAGATTATGATTTCAATCTGTACCATGTGCCCGGTCCACGCAATGTGGCTGCTGATGCCCTCAGCCGCCGCCCAGATCACTATCCGGGTTTTCCAGCACAGACGCCTACCCAGATTCATGTCCGCTGTGCTCGCACACTTGAGGATGTGGCTAACAAGCTCCTGGTGCTCAAAACTACCAGCACTCCCACCTTAAGCACAATGCGTGCCTCCGGACCTACCTGCCATGCTGATTTCTTTGATCAGCTGCGTGCTGATGCTGAATTTGATGAGGAGTACACCTCAGTCCTTACCGCCGCTCAGGAAGGCAAGCTCCGTGATTTCACAGAGAAGGACGGACTGTTGTGGTACACACCCTACCCTGAATTAACCCCACGCATTTACATTCCTCAGGGACAAGCGCGTGAGCTCCTCATTAAAGAAGCTCATGACACACCAACCAGCGGTCACTTAGGCATCCACAAGACCCATGAGGCCTTGCACAGAAGATTTTACTGGCCACACATGCTCCGCACTGTCTCTCTGTATGTAGCCACATGTGCCACCTGCGCTTGCACAAAACCTAGCAACCAGAAACCCATGGGGCTTCTCCAGCCCCTGCCCCTTCCAGACCATTGCTGGGAACAGGTTAGCCATGACATCATAACTGGCTTGCCTAAAACACCTGGTGGCCATGATGCTATAGTTACTTTTGTAGACAGATTAGCAAGCGAGTCATTTTTGTGCCCAGCACTTGCACCATTGATGCTGCTGGCTATGCCGACCTCTTTTTCAAGGAGATTTTCTGGCACTTTGGCCTCCCAAAGGTCATCGTATCTGATCGTGACCCTCGTTTCAACTCCCATTTCTGGAGAGCATTACACAAACGTCTGGGTGCCAACCTCAAAATGTCCACTGCTCACCACCCACAGACAGATGGACAGACAGAACGTGCCAACAGAACGGTGGAAGACATGCTACGTGCATATGCTTCCCCTTTCCAACACAACTGGGATGAGTACCTGGTGCCTGCTGAATTTGCATACAACAATAGCCTTCAAGCAAGCACAGGATTTACCCCTTTTTATCTGAACTACGGCCGCCACCCTCATACACCTTTGTCGCTGCTCACAGAATTCAATCGCCCATCAGCGTGTGATACCAACCCTGCTGCCAATGATTTTGTTGGACGATTCCAGGCAAACATTTCCCGTGCCAAAGATGCCCTGCATCGAGCGCAACAACGCCAACAAAAATATGCAGATCAACACCGCAGACATGCTGAATTTTCTGTTGGAGACCAGGTTCTGCTTAGCACAAAGTACCTTTCCCTGCACCTGAAAGAGGGTACCACCCCTAAACTGTGCCCCAAATTCACTGGTCCCTTCACTATCATCGAAGTCCTTTCACCTGTGGCATACAAACTGCGGCTGCCACCACACATGAAGTGCCACAATGTTTTTCACATCAGCTTACTCAAGCCTGCTGAATTCTTCTCTCAGGAATTCCCTGAACGCATCCAGCATGCTCCGCCACCTGTCCATGTGGAGAACAACCAAGCATTTTTCATTGTGGATTACATTGCGGGCCACAAACCCCGCACAGCTACCTGCCATGCAGAAGCAACTCGCTATCTTATCAAATGGGCTGGATACCCCGCTTGGGAGAACACTGAAGAACCAGCACGCAACATTGCGAAGGACGTCCCAGGTGAGGTTGCCCAAAATTGGGCTAAACACCAACAACAATCATCTTCACCTTCCTCCATCCCCACTCCAGCCCCAGCCCCAGCCCCAGCCCCAGATCCGCAGCCCAGCCCTTCTTCTCCGCAACAACCTAGCTTACAGCCTTCTCCACCGGCAGACCCTGTCTCTAGCTCTGATCCTCCACGCAGATCTAGCAGGAATCCTAAGCCTAGACTGCTTCGTTTTTAAGTTGCTAGCTCATTTTGCTTACTTTTGCCAACCAGTGCTTAAAGCACCAGCACTTATAGATCCATCATGAGATCCATGATCTGTGTCCTATATTCTCTTCTTTGACTTCCTTGTGTACTTCGGCTGAAACTGTTTGAATAGACTTCTCTTTGAATTTTTTTTTTCTCTCCTCCAAATTATTGCTGAGATCAGCTTCCTTTGCTTACTTGTCAATCTAAAGATCTGATTCTGTTTTCATTCTGAAGTTCACTTTCCGCTAGACTTGGATTCCTTTGTTAGTACAAGACCTTTTGCTAGTGCAACTCCTGCCTTTTCTTTTTTAACGGAGGGGTGAGTGCAACATGTTCGAAGTTGCAGTAATTTATGTCAGTCTTAATGGAATGATTCGCCTCTGTTGCTTATGTTAATCTTTGTGAACCCTTGCTGTGTTTTCGGTGTCTTTTATTAATTGGAAGTCGAGACCCTGTGTAAGGATGATTCAGTATTTAATCTGTCCAGCACTGCGCCAGCTGTTGAGGTCCTCCAGTGGTGAGTGCGTGGCTCCAGATAACGCTACATCAACAGTCGGCTCAGCAACAAGCTGCATCCATTTCCACGAGTTTCTGAGCCCATTGATAAGTAGCGGCATTTAATTTAAGCGTTCAACATTTTCCTTGATTTTGGGGGCAATTTTGGCGAGGTCCAGAAAGTGTGATGGAAAGTGTGCCTTAGGAGTACGTGCTAGCGTCCGGCGCCTCATGTTGTGCATGCTGCGCATGCCGGATCCAAATTCGGCGCCTTGGAATGATGATACTTAGCTAATTTGTTCATGTGTTCACCATGTTCTGCCAAGGCAGCATTCCACACACCTTGCAGCCTTTTTCTCAGAAAAGAAAAGAAAAGAAAAACTACTTAGGCAGAGGAAAAAGTCTCAAGTCAACAAAGAAAGTAAAAGTAATCAGCCAAGGCGCGCATTATTTGAATGCTGTGTTGCAGATTTATATTATTTCCAGCTGGAGTATCCTGCAGTATCTTTATAAAAGTTGTAGAGTAATTACTCTATTAGGTGCATGATTAGCCAGGATTGAACGCATTATTTGAATGCTGTGTTGCAGATTTATATTCTTTCCAGCTGGAGTATCCTGCAGTATCTTTATAAAAGTTGTAGAGTAATTACTCTATTAGGTGCATGATTAGCCAGGACTACACGAGCATGGCCTCCTGAATGCTCCTTCCGCTATGCTTTCATCATCTCCATGATGTTCTGCATGCTGATGTTCATCCCCAACCTCATCAGTCGCCATCTAAACAAACACCAAAAGCCCCAGTCAGGGCAAATTCACAAGACAAGCATGCGCAAGAGCAAGAAGAAAGGATACCAACGCCGCACCTCTGCACGCATGTTGCAAGAGCGGAACAGGCTAAAATCTTACAAACAATGGCTCACCTTTCAAGCTGTCATCTTCCTAAGCAACACTCAAGCTCCCTCAAGAAAGGCCAAACATCAGGCTGCCCTCCTTCACGTTGCCCGCATTATTAATCATGTCAGCTCATGGGCCACTAAACTCAAAATTGCAAACTCTGCTATGCACGATGCCGTTACACTCCTTAGCAGTAGAGGCTGCGGTATAGATGAGCAGGGAACAATCACATCTGACAGAGCCACAAGGGCTCATTGGGGGTGCCGCACCCCACAATCCAATCCTACCTATCACAAAAATACAAGCAATCATCCTAATAACAAAAATATTCTTTTATACAGTCCTGGATCCGACCTAGCTCTGACCCCAATTGGATCGACAGAGAACACATCCGGGTACCAACCTTGGCCCACCAAAAATTCAAATTTATTCTCCCAAACCACCATGGCTACCATTGCCAGACCCCGCTATACCTACAATACTACTAGGCTCATGCCCAATGCGAAGTCCCTTCGCATGGCGGCCCCACAGCTGCCGATTTACGTCAGTCAGGAACAGCAAGATACAGCTTACGCTCTCCTTCAGGAGCTGTCCGATCCGAGCATGCCTTCTTGGCAAGGGGCCACCCCAAAATACAGCGCGTGCATTCTGGACGACCACCTTCTGGACCCTTTGGAGGGAACAGCCAAAACGATGGTGGACGAGCTTTGCCATCTGCACCACCTCAGCCACCATGGGAAGCCCAGCACCACCGACCCAGAGGAGCTGCGGCTCCGGGCCTCAGGCATTGGTATCCTGAAGGCAGACACCAACCTTCTGCCCCCTGGCAAGACGCCCCCTGCCTATATGCCCCCTGACTGGCACACAGGTAACCCTTCTCAGAATAACGTAGGCCCTCCTTTAGTTGTTCCCCCACACGCTTGCATGCTTGCACGCCTGCACACTTGCACACAAATGACTGCCTCTGCCCATCTATCCTCGAGGTTGAGCTCATGCAGACGGAGGCAACCATTCCATGGCAGCATCCGAATCGAACCTCAAACCTGTCCCCCTGCCTTCGACTATAGGGCCACGTGGTACACCCCCAACTGCGGGCCTACTTCCAACCGTATGGAACACCACTGCAAACCCAACCCAGCAAACCTTGCACTCTGCCACATTGCAGGAACCATTACCTCGGGATTTGGGCAAGTTTTGGCCTCAGCCCTCAATGACGGGGCGGCTCTCACGCCCCAAATCGTCAAAGAGCACGCCTCCCGTCCACACAAAGGGGTGCACGACGGCATCCTCAACCTAGAGACCACTCTGACAGTTCGGAACAAACCTCTGGCCCTCACGGCTGGCGCCCTCAGGGCGCTCAAAAACCGTGCCACCCACAAGCCAGGCTTTGTCCAAACCCATACCAGGGGCAGCCACTCCTTCGAGTTCCACCCCCCATCCCCGCCCGCATTCAAGCTGGTGACCCCCCCCCCCGTCCCTCTAACACAGTAAAAGCCGTCTTCCAGCTTGAACCTGCCCGCGGCTTCGACGTATCCACCCTTGGACAGCACCCCTGTCAACAAGCCAGGGGAGGCATGGACCGCTGGCTCAGTGGCTTCACTGCTGAGGGCCGCAGCTCACGCCTGGCCGAAACCCTTGTGGAGTGGCCAGACATGGACTGCGATCAGCAGGAGGTGCATCCTGATCCCCGCACCCCCGCACACGCACTCCACCAGCAGCTGCCCCCCACACAGCGCACTGAGGATCAGCAGCAAGCAGGGCAGCAGCCCCACCCTCCTGAGGGGGACGCTGCACCCCCCAGCAACGGTCCCCCGGAGCAGCAGCCCCATGAGCTACTCACAGCAGCGGCCCCCAGCGGAGGCACGCGCGCCGCAAAGCGCAAACAGAAAGCAGCAGCAGCCTTGAGCGCGCCAGCTTCCTCAACCACCATGAAGTCCGCTCGGGACGGAGGCACCCCCCAGTCCGGCGAAGCCACCTCCTCACGGGCCCACTTCACGGGGCAGAACGAAACCCCATCCCTCCCTCCCAACAGCAAATCCCTCCTCAAGCAGCGGGTGAATGAAGAGCTTGCTGATCGGCTCACCCTCAACACCGAGGAGGCGCTGTCCCTGCAGTTTGCTCTCATCACCCCCTTCCCCTACCACAATCTCTCATCCAATTTCCTGGAGCTCACACCCTGCGACAGTCGCCTGGCAAGCATGCTGCAGGCTGCTGCCGAGCTTACCATCACAGAGGAGGGAGCCTTTACCATCAAGCTCACGTTTGTAAACGTGAATCCGCAGGCCCTTCAGTGCGGCCCCCTTGCCCTAAAGTTCCACAACCCCATCATCCCCAACCAGCAAAACCTCTGCGCAGTGGCCACAACACTCTCCAACCACTTTTTTCGCCACTCAGATCGGGCCCCTCTCCTCCGCGCCTTTGGGGATTATGCAGCTAGCAGCTACAGCTCTCAGCCCCTCCTACCCACCACCCTCGCCGCGCGCAAGGATATCCTCATTGTCAACGTGGTCACGGGGAAAGCCACACCCATCTCAGCAGCAGCAGCCTCGGGGGAAGCTATGTTCGCTTTTACCCTAGAGGACAACACGCCAGCTGCCGGCCGCTCTACCACCAAACTCATCACCACCATCTTCATCTGGTTCGGCAGCCCGAAGAGCCTGGCAGCAGCTTGCCTAGCAGCCATTCAAGAAAGCATCGATGTGACCAACAAGGCGGGGGCCAGTCTCGGCAGCTTCACCGCACACCTCCCACCTCCGCCACACTCTGGTCTCTGGGGCCTTGCCAGAGCTGCAGACATGCCCGCCCTCCTAGCCAGAGCAGCTCAGCGCTACCAGCCCGACCTGATGAATAAGATTGCAGCGCTTGCGCCAGCCATGGCCGCAGACACCTACGCCCCCACCTCAGGCACCACAAAGCTGCTCCCTGACTGCCTCTTCCAGATCATCGAGCAGCTGGTGAAAAAAGGCATGCCTGCCTTCAACCAGCTCAAGCTCAGGGTGTTCCGCAGCATCATCGCAAGTGACGACGAGCATGCCCTCCCACAGCTTGCCCCCGACTCACCCTCCTCCAGCCCAGCCAAAGACAGCCTCATGTATGGCATGTTCATGGAGATGCTCAAGCAAGACAACGCTCTCAACGATGACAACTCAGCAGCGCAGCAGGAGGCAGCCCAGCAAGCCACGCTGGCGAGCATCTTTGGGACCCCACCAAAAATGGCTGCACCCTCCCCCCCTCCCCCCTCCCGCCACCCATCTGGACGGGTGACTATTCCTACAGCAAACAAAACCAAGGTAACATTAGCAGCAGCTATCATAACTCGCTGTGCAACAATTCACAGCGCAACCATGTGGAAATCCGGCCAAACATCCATCAACAGGATCCACACTAGACACCAACATACACAACCCCACAACCCCACAATGCATGACTGGAATGTTTCTCCCCCTGATTGCCTGTACTCTCCTTTGCATGCCGTACAATGCACTACCTGCACCTGGCACCTTTGCCGCACCTTTGCCGCACCTTGCCGCGCACCTTGCCGCGCACCTTGCCACACCTTGCTCCACCTTGCCACACTCTGCAGCACCCTGCCACTGCCACACCTTTGCCGCACCTCGCCGCGCACCTGCGGATTTAGCCGCGCACTGCGCACTTTTAGACCCTGCCGCGCACCATGCCGCACCTTTGCAGCACCTTGCCGCTCCTTGCCGCGCACTTTGCAGCACCCTGCCACAACCTGCCGCACCTTGCCGCACACTGCCACACCCTTGCCGCACCTGCACCTGCCGCACAAAGCACATACACATGCCGCCCCCAACCTGCACCACTACCAACGTGCTGTCATGAATGCCCACACTCAAACATGTGCTCTCCTCACCCTCTTCTTACTATGCAGCCCACCAACTCGCCACCTGGCAAACCGGGCCCCAAGAAACCCAACACATCCAAGCCGCGCTGATCGACAGGTAGGCACCCCCAGTTTTTATTTTGAAAGACAAACAGGCTCAAATTGCCAGGCACACACCTTGAACAACTTCATGGGCTTCAAAATTAGCAGCCCAGAAGCTTTGAGAGCCTTTGTAGCTCACAAAATAGCAACTGCTCCAGATCCCGACACCTGGGACCTCTGGAGATGGTCCTCTTATGGTCAAGTGGCTGCTCAAAGCCCCATGTCAGGTTTTGGGGAACACATTATTCAGATTTGGCTGGAAGAAAACCAAAATCTGACTCCTATCAAAATTGGTGATGTTCTGGGAACACTGGACAACAAAATCCATACCCTCAACACAGAATCGGCTACGCACTCCACAAATTCATTTTTTGGCAAAAACACCAATCATGCCTTTGCCATCAAGAAAATCAACAATTTTTGGTATCTGTTTGACTCACAGCTCATGTTCCCTACCATCATCACAGACGACAAAAACTCACAAAATCGGGGAGGCATGGCTCATACCTTTGAGCTCTTCACCCTTAAGCACAAAGCAAACCAGGCTGGTCACCCTTGCACACAGCCATACATGGAAGCTCAAGATAAAGCGTTTTGTCTTATACATGCTTTCAACATGGCCATGGGCTCTCGCATTTTCTCTGGCGACTCTGTTCTCTCACACATCAGGTTGTTGGAACATACCCTCACCCAGCACAATCTGACACATATCTCCCTACGCCACTTTTACACACCCAACATAGGGAATTTCAATATCACAATTGTCAACCACTACCTGCATTACTTACCCTGGAATGCAAATTTCAGTTTCTACCTCCACTACTCCCGCATAGACCTCCAACAGGGCCAAATCAATCAAAACCTTGTAGAGTTCCTATCAAGTGGCTCTGCTTACACATCAGCGATCATCCTCACCTCCAGAAATCGCAACGGCCAGCTCCATGCCAAGGCCCTCAGGAAAGTTGAAAACGCCTTCCCTCACGCCCAGAGTACCTGGTGCCTCCTGGACTCTGAAAACTCCTTTCCTATCTTCCTGACAACAGAGGATAACTGGAACGAGCTTCACGGAAGTATTCTCACCATTCAGTCTGGCTCCTTTTGGAGCCACTTAGCTACTACATCTGATCTTCACCGTGCTGATCCACACATTCCCTTCCTAGGGGAGACCACTGCGACCATTCATGAGCCTAATGCGGCTCCTCTCCCCCAGCACCACGCAAGAGACCACCAGAGCAGCCCCGCAACAACCCCTCAACATATAGAAAGTGCACCAGAGCAGCTTCACACCTCAGCAAACATATCCACAGGTCCCAATCAGACGTGGCATGACCACCTCAAAATTATTACCATGAATGTCCGCGGTCTATATAAAAGTAAGGATGATGTTTATGACCTTATCACCCATCATGACCCAGACATAATCTCTCTTACTGAAACTAAAATCACTGAAGGGATCAAAACGCCGCAATGGCTTGACCAACTCTTGCGCGACTACGCTTGGTGGCATAGCTCCCACCACCACTCCGGCACAATCCTATGTGTCAAAAAAAGTATTGCTATTACTACCCAAGCCACTCAAGTTTCATTCCAAGGAAATATTGAGGGAAGGATGGTGGCTGCCAAGCTGAAGACCACCAGCAAGCCCATTCTCCTGATCTCTACCTACTGGCCATCAGGCGAAAAGCGAGCAGCCCTGGAAACAAGAAAATGCATGGAGGAGGCCCTCAAAGGCCTTCTCAACTCCTGCCACTGCATCCCCATTCTATTGGGTGACATGAATGCTACACTTTTCCCACAAGATAGAACCAGGGTTATACCCTATGAACAAGACAAGCTTTCCCGCAACTTCATCTCTGAGACGCAACTATGCCCCCTTGACTGGCACTTGACACAAAGACCCTGGACATTCAGGTCAGAGATAGCGCCTTACTGCCAAACCTCAGAGGGTCACACACACAGCCGCATTGATGACATCCTACTGCCCTCCAACATCATCAAAGCCAACAACTCCAACCCTCACCCCCAGATATTCTGCATCTCTGCTGATCAAGGCTACAAACACAGCGATCATATTCCACTTATTGCCAATGTCCCCACTAACATCCTAGGAATCAAAATCAAAAAATTTACAGAGCCTACACCTCTACATCAAAATGAGCGTGTGCTTGTGCGGCCCATAAAACCCTCTGATATTGAAAAGCTGCATTGTGCCCTCAATGATCCTTCCTATAAACCTCACACCTCCCATACAAGCATTTTAGAAACACTAAACAGTATGCACGACGCTGCTCTCTCCCACCTGTCTGCTATAGAGAGCTCTTGTGCAACAGAACCTGCTCGTTTAAAGCACCTGAATGGCCTCCCTGCCAGGGAAGGCGTTGAGAACATTGCTGCCAAAATTGTCAATCTTATCAAAGAATGCCACGAGGCGGCTCTGCAGGTGCGCACCACCAAAATTAAATCCACAACCTCCAAGCACTTCAGGATTAGGAGGATCAGCAACCTCCGCAGATCACTATGTAATAAACTCAAATCTGTCCGCCACGTGCAATACAAATTGCCCAAAAATCTTCCGATCCTTGCCTTTTCTGAGGCCCTAGCCCTTTTCAGCCACGACCCCAATCTCCATAGGGCCATACTCTTTGTCCAAAGCTTCTCCCACTCAATAGTAGCATCCTCGGCCCGCAACTCAAACAGCGCAATACCCCCCCAACCAACACTGGAGGCTGTCCTCCAAGACCATCACAAAAATCTCAAGGAGCAAATTAACAAGATAGACGCTGACTACAGCGCCCAATGCCACATCAGGGCACGAAGGCGTCAACAGAAGAAAATTGCAAAACATCCTGCTCTTGCCAATAAGGAAATCTTCAATGGCAAAAACACTGCCCCTCCCCAAGCCCAAGTGCTCACAGACCCTGAAACAGGCGAAATAGAAACAGACCCATGCAAGATAGCTGGTATTGTGGAAAAGTTTTACACTGACAGCATGGCTGCCCCCAGTATTAAGACTGGGGCATACCTTCCATCTGAACCCCAAGCCAGGCGCAACTACCCCTGGATGGATCGACAGTGCGAGGACCACTTCCTCCTTGAAATTCCCATCACTAGGGCTGAGAATGATACCCAAAGGAAGAGGACGTGGCTCCACAATTCCATCCTGGACAGCTGCTCCTTCCAGGAATGTATCCAATCCCTCACAAATAATAAAACCCCAGGACCTGACGGCATAGCCAATGAGCTTCTAAAACACCTACCGCACGAATACAAGGACTCTATCCACAAACTCTTTGTCATAATGTGGGCAACGGGAATCACCCCCAAAGCCTGGAAAAAGAGTGATACCATTCTTATCTTCAAAGATAAAGGCCCTGAAACGGACATCACGTCCTACCGCCCTATTGGCTTGGCCAACACCCTCTATAAATTATGGACACGCCTGGTTACGACCACACTCTATGAATACGCGGAGAGCCACTCCCTCCTCAGCTCTATGCAAGCAGGTTTCCGTAAACACACAGACACAATACACCAACTCCAAAACTTAATCATGACCCTTGAAGATTCCAAACTCTTCAATAAAGATGTTTATGCTCTTATTGTAGATTTCACCTCTGCCTTTAATACAACAGACCACGACAAGCTGCTCTGGATCATGTATGACCTTGGCTTCCCCACAGATGCCATTGACACAGTCAAGAATTTATACCAGGAGGCTCACACCAGAGTCCGTCTAGCTACTGGTCAGTATTCCAATGACATCCCCATAGAAAGGGGTACCATCCAAGGGGACACCCTCTCCCCCTTCCTCTTCCTCATATACATGGAGCCCCTCCTGCGCTGGCTCCATGCGGGCGGGCGAGGCTATGAATATGAATGCCTCATCAAAAACACACAGACTGTGGAACAGAAAACCCAGAACAAAATTAGCAGCGGGGCATTTGCAGATGACCTCATCTGCCTCACAGGCACGTATGCTAACCTGCGTATCCAAGCCAAGAAATTGAGCCTCTATGCTGATTGGGCACACCTCATCATCTCTGGCGCAAAAACAAAGGTTACATGCAACCTTCTTAGCCAACAAACAATGCAAATCAGGGGTAACACGTCCGTTGCAGATTTCTCTCGACATCAACTCAAAGACAAGATACTAGTCCAGGGCAAGCCAGCCCAATTCATTTGCCCCGGGGACCCATTTACTTATCTGGGCGTTGAAATCACCATGACATTAGACTGGAAACCCCATCTTGACAAAATGAAGGAAAAGCTTTCCAAAAAACTGGCAAGCCTGACCTGCTCTTTTGCCACACCCAGGCAAACGATGGATATAATTCGCACAGCCATTATCCCCAGCATTGCCTATGCTTTTCCAGTGACACCCTGCCCTGAGAAAAACCTTGCAGACTGGGACACTGATATACTCAAGGTCATCAAACAGAGGTACAAGCTTTGGCATAGCACTGCCACAGCCATCCTACGGGAAGACAAAACTAATTATGGTCTTGGCTGTACATCCATTGCAGTGGAATATAATGCGAGATGTGCAACGGCACTCACCAGCAGCCTCAATAACACAGGGAGGCACAGCCGGCTCACCAAGGCAATGCTTGAATCACAAATTAACCAACTGAGACAATATGTACTCAGGAGCATCAACCCAGACCACCAAAAATCCAGCTTCATCCTCAAGCAATTACCCTACATGCTCCGCGTCAGGCAATACCTCTGCATTAATAACAGCGACCTTGACATCTCCTATCAAGGAGCACCATACCTCCTCTCCAGAATCACCCCCATAATAAAAGTCCTCTCAATGCCAATGCAACCCACCCTTAAAACCTTAGCCTGTCACTGCACTTATGCCCTCATGGAAATAGGCATAAACAGGCTCTCAGCCTTGCTGCATGATAGCCTCACACATATTATTGACGGGAACAAACTCACATTCCTGTTTGGCCGAAAAGTCAAAACAAAACATATTACAGCCCTAAACAAACTCTCCCATACTCTCAACACCCCCACTCTGGCTGAGGACAGACCTGACCTCATTAATACAATCATACACAACCAAGACAGCTCTCCCAATAAAACCCTTGAATCACGCTGCATAAATAATACAATATATGCTGAAATGATTAAAACTGAGCATACACCCACAGGATGGAACTGGTCAAAGCTCCACCGAAGCAATGCTGACCCAGATCCCCTCAACCCCAATCCAGACAATGGAAATCATGCCCCTAACACGCTCACACCTCCAAACCTCAGGACTCATAGCAACCCACTCTTTGATGCTGAGGATATGGAAGTAGAAAATGCTTCCCCTAGCAGCCAGGAGAACCCATCCCCTAGCACTCAACCAAGCGCAGAGATGCACTCATATCAAGGCAGAAGCACTCGCAAAAGAAACAATCCGCACGCAGAGCAGCCGCAAGCACAAGCACATAACAGAGACTCCACTCAGACCCCCCAAACTAGAGGCAGAATGCCCAACGGGAGCCAAGCCCCAACAACTTTTTTTGACACCAACCACCAACCCATAATAACACCTTGTCCCTCACCTCCAGACATTCCAAGCACCGAAATCCCCCAATGGCTCTGGAACTATAAACAGAATACGGCTAATACTTTGAGGAAAGTTGAAGCTAGCAACACCATCTTCCGCTACGACCATGTTATCCTAGATATTCTAGGCTGGCAACACCTCCGAAAATATAAGAGAACCTCTCAAGAAAAGGAGGGAAAACATTACAAAGTACAATGGCACCCTGTCACCATTGAGAAATGGGCCTTGCCCATTTTCAAAAATGATAGGCTGCATCCTGCCTCTACAAAACATGTACCAACAAGAACTAAAGCAGACCCGTGCTGCCAGCTCTGCTGGAGCCCTGTGAGCAAAGAACACACAGCAATATCAGAAATTTATGATGACATGCCTACCTGTGACACCTGCCATCGCACATACCACTGGGCCTGTCTCATACATGTCAAGGCCTGCTCCCAAAATGACCGGGAACTGTTCAATCACAGTGAGCACTGGGACTGCCCTGCTTGCGCCTCCCTGTCAGACTCTCAAAAAGCGGAAAGGATCAACTTCTCTGAAGACTGCGAAATGATCTATGTAGAGTGGCATCCGAAATGGGAAGCTGAAGAACAGCTACGTATACATCCAGATCTGGATGTTCATGTGCAAGCCTTCAACTCGGAGGAACACCCAGAGCTTATAGAAGACCCCTCCACCATTGATACAGACCTGGACAATCTTGTCAACCAAGGCTTTGAAGGCAATCCCCAAAGCCTAACTGACTCCTCGTGGATCTCAACTACCGGCTGCGCGATTCGCAAAAATGCCACCTTTGATTTCCAACCCACCAACCCACAGATAGATATCATGCCACAACATGGCAATGTGATATCATCATAAGAAGTGTTGATCTCATGAAGGAAAGCCTTCACCCTGACACATGTGATGAGGTCGCCATGCCAGCACAAATCCCAGAGATAACCACCTCTGAATGTGCCTGCGTCTACAATTCCAATGGCAAATGCATGGGCATGCTCACTATAGACAGGCTCAAGACCCTGCTTGAAGCCTACAAAGCTGCCAAAAAGGCAGGCATCCATGACACCATCCAGCCCCCAGTCCAGGATTCAGCAACTGAACTTATGGGTCTGCTCTCCCGCCAAAAGGCTCAACAAAAAAATCTTTTTGCTCAGAGCAAAAAGATCTTCAATTCAAACATGCTTATTACTTCCTCTTGCATTTGCTCAGCCCTGCAAAAATGGTGCATGGTCTCAGTAGAGAGGTATTCCAGCCCCCTTCATTTTGAAAACACCTACAACACCTATTTCAGTACAAATTGCCGAGACCAAGTCTTCGGTGCACACACAGACGCCCTCTCAGTGCGCTACACCGGATTCTCCTTCTGCCATCCACCCCATGATGATGAAGTAATGTTTAAACTCATGCGCCATGCAGTGCATTCCTCCCTCCAAAGCACAGACCCAGTTGCCACCTTCATGCTCCTGCCTCACTGGAGAGGCTTCAGCTGCAACGCGTATATGACCTGGATCAGACAATACCCAGACGTCGCAAGAGTACTTGCCAAATTCCTCGCAAGAAAAATCCAATTTCAGGCACCACAACACTGGTATGATACCATACCCAATCCTACCCAACCATCCTATCCTATGCAGCTCATTGTTGTGTGGAATCATAATGCCAGAGTTATGCTAGACAGCGCAAACAGTGACTGGTTTCAGTCCTTAAAACAAGATATAAAACAAGTTGTACCAGAAGCTTGGTGGCTACCCTTGGATTTTCTTAATCCTGCCACGCCACTGCGTACCCACCAACACCTTGCATCAAACACTTGGAAACAGAAATTCCAATCACTCCCCCCTGACACACATAGCTGTACACACAAGTGTCCTCAGGCAAGAACAGCCTTCACCCCTGCCAACTACAAAAAGATGTTCACACCTAAAATCAAGGACTGGAGGGAAATGACATACACAGATGGCAGTGTGATTAAACACAAAGATGACGATTCCCCACCGCTGTCAGGTTCAGGCGTTTACAAACCAGGTATAGACACTACTCACCCCCCTCAACACCTACAACTGCACATAAAACCCAACGGCCATGGGCCTACCAATACTATCACGAGAGCAGAACTAGTGGGTATCCTGGTGGCACTCCAACATGAGCAAACCAAAATTGCCACTGATAGTGCATCCTGCATTTTTCAAATTTCAAATCAAACCCTTCATCCCATGCGCATGCGATATCACCTACATGCAGAGTTGATACATGCAATATCAACCATAATAGAGCACTCCCCTCACCCTATCCATTTTTATAAAGTCAAAGCCCACTCTGGCATCATAGGAAACGAGGGGGCTGACGCTTGTGCCCGCACCGCAGCCCTCTCTGACACAGTAGACATTACACTTCCGGATGCCAGGGACCCTTTCCACAACTTTTATTGGCTTTCATTAAAGATTTCCACACAAAATGATGGCAGGCACCGCTCCCACACGTTCCCAATACACTACCTCACCAACCTGAGTGACAAACTTAAAACACACATGCACAAGAAACACAAACTTGGCTCTGCTGACACCTCTGGCTACCACTACCAGAGATGGCAGAAGCTCAACGATGCCACACCATCCACCAACAACACAAACAATGAAGCTCACAACTCAATATCTCAACTTGCAAACAAGGAAATCAGCAACTCCTTCTGGAAAAATCCAAAGATTACCCTTAAACAACAAATAAATCTCATGAAATATCGAACGGATACACTGTACACACAGGGCCATGCCTCTCAGTTTAACTTTTCCAGTTCTGATAGGTGCCCACTCTGTGCAAATACAGATAACATTTATCATGTTCTACTTAGGTGTACCAAACCAACAATGAGTGGGATGCACACCAACAGACACCATGCGGCCCTTAGTCTCTGTGTAGAAGCCCTCAGCAAAGGCCGTTACGGCTCATCCCTCATTAGCATGGATGGCTGCAATCATGACAGACTTCTGGATCAAGGCATACAAGTGCCTGAAAACACCTCTCGCGCTATTCCAGACTGGGTTTTCCCAAATGGCGCTGCCTCACCTGTACGGCATACAAGCCGCCCTGATGCTCTTTTTGTGCGACACATCCCAGGCAGACAAGCCCACCTTGATCCTACCAAGATCCTACCACAAAATAGAGACATTCACCTTGTTGAACTTAAATTCTGCTCCGACACTAATCCTGTCAGCACCTTGGAGCGTGCACAAACTCAACATTCCCCCATCATTAACAGACTTAAAACACACAGCTTAAGAAACCCAAACAGGAATAATAAAGTGACTTTGCACATCATCTTAATTGGTGTTGGTGGCACGATTTATAACAATTATACTATTACACCTCTCATAAATCTGGGATTGACCAAACTAAAAGCTGAATCACTAGCTTCCCAACTCAGTGTCCATGCCATCCAAAGATTATCCACCATAATTAACACTAGACATGCACTTTGTTTTCAGGGAGCATCTGGGAGGGGAGGGTTTGCTGGGCGCGCGGCAACGGCTGAGGATGGCAGAAGAAGAGTCCGAGCGCTCAGGGGCATGGCGGCCAATCCCCCGGATCCCCATTAGATTTTGCTTCTGGCTCTCTCTCCTAGACTAGCTGTGTCTAGTGTAGGTTTGTAGGGCCCTTTGGTGAGGCTTCTGACTTTAAGTTAGGGGTTCTTTCCTTAATGCACGCGGCCTCGAGACTGCGTAGACTTTTCTTTTCTTTTCTTTTCTTGGTGCATGATTATACGATTCAAGAATCAGACGATGCATGCATGCAATATAAAATAGCCAAGTAGGTAGGGAGGGGGGCGTGGGATCCTCGAAAATACGGCATTGCTATGGCTGATGCAAGTAGACAGCGATGATGAATTTATGATTTTTAAAACAAATTTACAAATTAAAGAGTCGTTAGGTTGGTATCAGGGCAGAATTTAAATTCAACAAGATGAATGTCCCTATCTTGAGGAGGGATCTTGGTAGGATCAAGGTGGTGAGATCGA